>JAMZAV010002165.1:0-430605 GCA_024449915.1 Sweltsa coloradensis
ACCCCCCGGGGGGGAAATCAAATTTGAGAGTTTGTTATCCTCCCATCATAAGGCATTGAGTCAACACTACATCCCTCCATGGACATTTGTGTTCCTACCGAATTCAAGTTTTGTTTTCTTTTGGTGCGAAATTATGAAATATGAAATCCCAATGATGAGAATGACTTGTTTGCATGACAAGGTTAACGTTTGAGACGTTTGGCCTATCTCGTTTCAAACAGAGCGGAGGTTGTCATTTTCATGCAAGACAGTGTTTAGGCCTACCGTTGGGACAGGTTTTCGGCAGAAACATGATTGCCTACATACATTTGTAGAAAAGTAATTTGATAAATAGTTAAATCGTAATTTGTAACTGATGCCAGCCCCCCCCCCCTCCCCCAGACGCACGCGCGCGCCAAGCATTTCCCAACAAATAGTTGATAGCTAATACCCCCCCCCCCCCCCCCCCCACACACACACACAAGCATTTTCCAGTTTGTAGAGTTATTGAGACCTGCTGATCGCAGCAAAGTAAAGCTAGTAGGTTTGGTTTTATACTTTAATTGCATGTTCTGATTTTTTTAAATGCCATTTGTTGACTGCAGTTGCTCATTTGCAATTGCCTACACATCTTGTGTTCCACCAGTTCCAGATAAGCCTAGAACTGATAGTGATATGTAGCTGTTACAAATTATTAGGGTATAATCTAAAGGCATGGTTTTGTTTTATTTTCAGGCTTCTGGAGTAACGGTGTCGGATGTGTGTAAAACTACATATGAAGAAATAAAGAAGGACAAGAAACATCGCTATGTTGTGTTCTACATTAAAGACGAAAAGCAGATAGATGTTGAAGTTATAGGTAAGTTGTAAGCTGTGTTTGTAACGTGGGATCGTACAAGTAGCAATGCCAATGTGCACACGCTACACGTTGGCAGAGTTTTAGTATGGTTAGGTACCTGTTGCAAGGCATTTATTACCCGTTCTGTTCCTTTGACAGTTTCATCATTGCAGTAAATTCCAATACAAACATTTCAGTGATGTGTGAGTTGTACAAAAACAAGCCACCTCCTTGAATAAATAAATGTAATGTAATGTGTTTAGTGTAATTAGTTAGAGGCTTACCGCTTAGCCTAATATTATATTTAGACCTACAGTGTCATAGCCAGGCCTATGGTCTAATATACATATAAAATATTGCACATTTGCCTTGACCCTTGATACACATGGGTATGTGCCCAATGAGGAAGGTATAAACATAAACCTTAGGTCCATATTATATTACGGTTCCCAAAACTATACATACATAATCTTGCCTGCCACTATAACAGCTATGAGCAAATAGTAACACATATTTTTGTATAATACCAGTTTTCATTCATTACCTTCAGTCTTAAAATTATTCTTGCCTATACGCGTTTCCAAGCAAAGATAGATGGCAGCACTAAAACGCAACATGTCGGAACCGATCAGTGATAGAGGCGAGCTGCTTACGGCGGGCGCTGTATAATTCAGTTGACTTCAACTTGATTTTGTTACATTTCTGATCATTTGCGAAAACATTGTTGATTTTGTCATATCGTCCGCGTATTTTATTAGTAAAATTCGTAAGTTTTGGGGATCAGCTTTATTAAAAACGGGAATTTAATGGCATTTTAAATTACAACAAATAATTGAGATTATTTGATGATATTAGCTCGAAAAGAACAAACCACACTGTTTTAAACTATTAAATACAGATACAAGTGTATCAAATAATGTTGATGATGAAGATCGATGATATTTTTGCCAAGAAAATGTTGCCCACCAATACTAATAATTTCAATAATTTACTTGATATCTAAAAATCAAAAGAGCTTCTAGCAAATTATAGCCCTACACTTGTTTTGCACGTTTTCTACATCGTTATACAAAGTAAACGCAATCGGAGTAGGCCTATATATATTTATCTACTATACACTTAAGACTACTGTTTTTTTTTAAAATATACATTTTATTAAAAGTAGGCCTATTGAATAGCTGATGGCCTATTTTTATTTTTGTTTTGTATGTCAATAATGGCATGACGCGTCATTCTGCAGACAGCTTTAAAATCTTGTAGGTCATATCATTATACCTTATTCTATTGTAATAATATAAATCGTATTTATTATGATATAATGTATAATATTATGTTATAAATGCACAATGACGGTAAACGGTATATGTAGGTCTACATTAATTATATAAGGAAGAAAAGGAGTTGGGACTTGTGCATAAGCCCTAATACAATTATTATTATTTTTGTTATTGTTTTGTTATTATTATTATGACTTTATTTATATTATAAATTATCATAATAAAACTAAAGAAGTATATCTCAATTAAAAGTGCCATAAGAAGCGAGCGATACTGTATGTGTGTGTCTACTATGAGTTGTGAACATTCTTGACGGTTTGAATTTGATTTAGGCCTAGTATTTATCGTACCCTGTAAGCCTATATTTAGTATATAGCCTACAAATAACAATGATTTATTATGATTTTACAATTAGAGAATTGTAATATGGATACAAATGCCATCCTCGGTGTCTCATGGGTGTATGAGGCGCAGGTCTGAATATATAGTAATATTATTCTGGTGGACATGGTCTCAAATCCCGCATATTGGAGAGCTATTTTATCATTTTGGTGCACCCCCATGCTTTTGAATATCATCAATTAACAACATTTTGGGAGAGCAACGACAATGTACCTGTGATTGTACATATTTATAAGTGACAAACACGGAATGACATGTGTTCTTCAGGTAAGCACATAGCGCGCTCCTCCGACTATCACTGATCGGACGGTTGCATTTTTCGCCACCAGGTAGCAACCCCTTTGCTTGGAAAACGCGTATAGGTCCTTAATAATAATAGGCCTATATTCAGAACTAGGGCCTAGGCCGACTAAATACTCTTAACTGGTTATTGTTGAGGTTTGTTCAGTTGACCAGTCTTGGGCATGTTCCCCCTAAAAAGGAACTTTGAAAAGTTAAGTTACTTCTGCCTAAAAAGGAACTGAGTCGTTCCTCGTTCCTTTTCAATAAAAAAGGAACTGAAACGTTCCTCGTTCCTCAAAAGGAACTTAGTTCCTTATACCATCACTGATTTAAACAATAATAAATGAGTTAATTTATCATCACTCTTATTTATTAAAGTGAGTCCCAGGCCATCTGACGAGGGTGGCGCCATTTTTGAAAACACAAGATGTCACATTGATATTTTTCATTAACACAATGCACTACTTATTCATACTTTTTCATACTGCAGTTAACGATATCAGGAACTGGAATTCGACGGGATTACGACGGCGAAAGGAACTTATAAAGGGACGTTAAATTCGTTCCAAGTTCCCACGAAATAGTAACTTTGACGTCACAAGTTCCTGATCTAAGAAAAGGAACGCGTTCTCACAAAAGTTCCTGAAAAAGGAACGCGTTCCTCCCCAAGACTGCAGTTGACCAGTTCTTAACTGTTTTAAAATGAGTTTGGACAGAGTGGAAATGCTTTATAGAACAAGTTTCTATCCGTAAAGTATTGTTTTGTTATTGTTATGTTCTTTGTGTCAGCTGAATGACCATCGGTCCTATCATGGGCGTTTTAGTAGCCTACACAAAACCATTAGAGATTTGGTTTCTAAATGGCCGATTCTAGTTTCGTGTGAAAACTGCGGGAAAACCATTAGCACGAAAAAGTAGTGTATAGAAATCCTGGGAAAACTAGCCACGACACAATACGTTTGCGTCATTAATTTAAACTTTAAAGCTTCCCCATCTTTATCAATAACTTAGGCCTTTACGTTCACGGTTCGTCTGGCTCCTACTTTCGGTCCGTGCAGAGCGAACAATAAAACATGTTTGATCTATTCTATCACAAGTTGACAGTCAACTGAATGACAGTCAAACTGCACTGTTTGGTCAGATGAACAGCGTTTTCTAGTTTTAAAAGGATGGGATAGTCGCGAAATTAAAACCACGCAAAAATTACAGTTTTTCGTGATATCTCGAGATCGATGCAAAATATCAAAAAAAGTAAAAACTGATTGCAGACAGCCCTGTTGTTTGGGAGAACTATAGCCTGCACGAAAAAAGATGGTAATGTGATGGTAATTAAGTTTTTTATTCAATATATTTAATTAATTAAATGCATATATCTTACACAAACCGCACCGATTATTATATTTGAATATTTTTTCTTGCATTATATTGCTCTAACAAAACCACATAGCTGTCTGCAATCAGTTTTTAGATATTTTGCATAGTTCTCGAGATATCACGAAAAAACTGTAATTTCGCGTGATTTTAATTTCGCTACTGTCCCTCCCTCTTAACTGTTCCAAACTGTTTACAACTCATCAACTGAACAAATCGATTGTTACTAGACTCCTTTTGAACGTCAAAAATACAATCTTACAATACTGCAGGCCTACTGCATGGGTCGAAAATCTTGTTTTAATCTGGTGGCATTATATGCCCAACTTAATGGTCAAGCGATTGTTGGGCCTTCGTTACAGTCGAGTTCAATTCGATTTTAAACTTTTCCAGGGGACCGAAATGCTATCTATGATCAATTCCTAGAAGACCTTCAGCAAGGTGGTACTGGCGAGTGCCGATATGGCCTTTTTGACTTCAAATTTACACACATCAATGTCAAGGGACCTCAGAGGTATGTGCAATATAATAGGCCTTAAGTACATCATTGGGTGGTTATGATTTGCCTGTTGGTTGAGTACAGAAAAACCAGTTTTAATGCAGAATGCAGAGGTTTATTCTGGAACACATTGAAGCTCTATCAATAGGGCAATGCCAAGCTGGATCGCCCGATTCTCCGCCAGGATCGCATGATTGGGGAGTGATCACAGGACTCTTGGTTCCAGTGGAACTTACACATGGCAGTGACCAAACGTCGATCGCCCTGCAGTCAGGTGGGAAATCTGTCACCCACCACAACAATAATGCACTGCCGCCAAATTGTTTAAAAATCCTATTTTATCGACGTAAAGACAACTGTGGTCACTTCATGATCGTTCTGCGCTCTGGTGGGACATCTGTCACCCACCACAACAATAATGCACTGCCGCCAAATTGTAAAAATTCCTATCTGGTCACTCCCCGATCATTCTGCGCCCTGATGGGAGATTAGTTTGACCATTGCCCTATTCCTGTGGGGTTGAGGTTAAGGCACTAATTTATCACATTAGAAATTAGAATGTAGACTATGTTTGTCGTGTACAAAACACCTTTTCAACATATTGTTCAACTTTTTAGCATTACAGTCCAGAGTTTTAGTGTTAGGGTATAGGCCTACTAGTCAAATGAAATAAATTGATTCGTATTAATAACCCACTCTTGTCACATAACTGACTTTTGGTGCGATAGGTAGGCCTACGTGAAATATAAAGCAGACCGAGCCAACTCTGTTGCTGCCAATACCTTTAAAGGAATGTGCAATTTATCTAGGCCCTATGCCTGAAATGTAATTTTCAAATAGGCCTACATTTATGTAGGTAGGCCTACCGGGACCGGTATTAAATAAATAAACAAAATGAACATCCGAGACCAGTTTTGTAAGTGCCGTTATCACATTCAGCAAAATCTGTTACCTACCATTCAAAGTTCAAACTTGTAAAAAAAATGTTGAACATTCAATTTAAGAGGAGTCGCTGAGGCTGGCACGGAGACTAGTTCAAGGGCTCAGCTTTCTGGATTTTCCAGGTTTATGGTTAATAACATCAGTTCAGTAGGCCTATCATATATCACGCGGACATTAATAAAGAATCAATCTATGAGATCCAGTATGCGCATTCATAAATTAATTCATTGATTTTGAATTAAAACATCGTGAAATCTCTGTAATTTACTCAATTTTGGTCAACTTCGGGAATTTATTAAAAGTGTACAGATGTTGCATAGGTATAGGGTTACCATAAGTGTTTTGCAGCAAAAAAAAAGGACATTTCGTTTACAGACATTCGCGGACTACAAGGGGTCTGGGGCAGAGCCCCAGCCGCCGGAGGCAAAATTTTTTTTCGACATTTTTACCGTCAGGATAGCGTTTAGAGCGATCTGAACAAGGGTCAAGGAAGGACAGTGGTGCCGACGCCTTTTAAATTGTGGGGTGATTTTTTAAATGAACACTACATTTTTTGACAAAACTTAAGACAAGTCGCCTAGGCCTACAAACACTTCCTTACGTACGCCGTACGACTGTGGACACAAGGCACGAAAACGTACGGAAATGGTAACTTAATCACGTGATAGTACACGCTTGCTGCACAGCCTGGCGTGTTGTGACACGCTCGGACATGATCGGCTGCTCGTATTCAGCGATTTACGGTCGGTGGATGGTAAGTGAGGGGGCGGAAGGGTGCGCATGCGCCTCTGCATGGAATTGGGTGAAATAACCGGACATTTGCATTATTTTGAAAAAACCGCCCAGACAGACATAAAAAAAGAGGACATGTCCGGCTTTAACGGACGTATGGTAACCCTACATAGGTAGGCCTACTGGATGTCAACGTTTAAATCAATGTGAACGCGTAGGCTAATTTGGTTTTGTGGTAAGATAAATGGTTTGATGGGAATTTCCAGAATTGAATTCCATGTTTTGGATTACCCATTTTTTTAACGTTTTGGACTGATGTCTCACAATGGATCTTTGTGGCTCATTTTTTTGCAATAGTATAATAGTACTTTATTAACATTTATGCAAAATTTGGTATGATATAGCCAACTGTTCAGCAGAAATCATTAACACCCAAGCGTGTTTTTGCAGCAGCTTTTGTTCTTGAATAAATCATTTTTATTGAATTGTGTTAAGTAGGGGTGTGGATAGGGAGCCCAACAGCTTACCTGGTCGGTGACTGCAGGGATCTCGTAGAAGAAAGACACAAATAAAAATAAACATAATAGTACGGTACACGAAAACGTCGAAACTGTTTCGGACAAACAGGGCCTTTCTCACTCGACGAGAGCGGAGAGTTAATAGAACCTAGGTCTATACAGCTATTTACAGTTATTTACAACCTTTACCCCTTCCAGTTCTCCTCCACTCCCACCCAACAGTGCCACTGGCATGTTTTGTAAATAACTGTAAATAGCTATATAGACCTAGGTTAATTTACTCTCTGCTCTCGTCGAGTGAGCAAGGCCCTGTTACAAACAGTTTCGACGTTTTCGTGGATTAATATTATGTTTATTTTTGTCTTTCTTCTACGAAATTCCTGCAGTAACCGACCAGGTAAGCTGTTGAGCTCCCTATCCACACCCGTACTTAACATTAACTAGCCATTTAGCACCTCCTTTTTTATCGAATTGTGTTTTGTATGTCAGGTGTTGAATGTATGGCAGTGCCAAGGTTTATGAATCTGTACTCAAGAAGGTTCCCCAAAATTCCACTGGGAGATAGAGTAAACCTTGCAACCCTACCTCGTACGGGCTGTGTTTTCCATAGGGAATACTAATTTATACATTTTAAAAGATGTTTTTGTTTCATGAATAAAGTACCCTGTATGGGCTAAGAGTAAGACTATGTTTTATTGAGTATTATGTGAAATTCCTTACTTTATGTTCAACAAGTTCAGTTCAATGCAGAATTACACATAATAACTCAATAGGCCTATCTCGTCTAATGACGACTTTGGTGTTTTCCTGGTAATTAGCTTTTTTACCACTTAAATTTGCAATGGAACTTACTGTGTTCTGTTTTGTGCACTTTTTCAAGGCCAAGATTTTCTGTTGCCACATTAATTTATACTTGACTGTGTTTGGTACTAATAATGTTAAGTTAACTCCAAGATACGTAGACTTAGGCCTATAAACTAGGCAAAGAGGGTCTAGGGCCTACTTGAAATGAAACAACATTAGCAATAGCATGGAAAATAAATAAATGAAGGCCTGCATGCATGAACCAGCCAACAGACATGTGACAGTGTGATATTGCAAAATGGGCATTTTCACCTGAAAAATTTCCTTAAATAGGCCTAACTTTTTGGAAAGTTTGATTATTTTCACAAAATTAAAGCAAAACAAACATTTTATGAAAATCGTTTTCCTCAGAGACTACAAAAAGCATAATGTTAGTTAGCTAGGCTTATGTGTGAGCGTGTGGCCCCTCAACTACCTTATTGTTTGTAGACCTGTCTACACTATTTGATAGCTTCAGAAGGATATATTTTCTATTGCATGAGCAAGTACTTTTATTTAAATCATTTTGCCTGGGATGACCCATTCATTGTGACATTTGTACAAACTACGTAGGTAACATAGATTGCACTTTGTGAGCACACTACAGTTTTTTGAAATTGATTTATTGATGCCAGATCAGATCATACCGGTCGGTAGGTACAAATTTTAATGTAGCCTACTTATTTTTCAGGCTTCCAAGAAGCAGAAGTTGTTTCTGATGTCGTGGTGTCCCGATACTGCCAAAGTTAAGAAGAAGATGTTGTACTCATCTAGCTTTGATGCTCTCAAGAAATCTTTGGTTGGAGTTCAGAAGTATATCCAGGTAGGCATAAGTCATTGTTACAGCAATTTGCATGTGCGATATATATGCGAAATGTCGGAAAAGGGATTTTTAAAAAACTTTTCCTCCCTTTTAAGGTATTTTTTAAATTATAATAAAGCGTTTTTGAAAAAAATGCGACAAACTGCGAAATTACTGTGATTCTGCAAAAATCTAGGCCTACATAATTGTGAAATATCGGCAATATAACCACGTAATTCCTAAATATACGCGAAATTTAAGTACAGCAGAATACGCCCCGCTTTTTCTACCCGCTCGCAACACTGCTTGCTGTTTGCATCAAGTCCCCCGGGACTCCCGAGCCGGCTGGACTTCGCGTTTTCTCTCTCTCTTCGCCCCCCTCCCCGAACTTGCCGCTATCAAGGCACGGTTTGGGGCCCTCGCGTGAGTGAGAGGGACAGAGCGGCACTGCGCCCGTATGGTTGTGCAACGCATGCCATATTTGCGAGTTTTTCAGGTATTAGCGGTCAGTGTGTGTCTCTTTCCTAGTATACCGCATGTCAATGCTACCATCTTCCTTTCGGCTCAAAAGAAGATCAAGGAAATAAAGTTTTCTGTCCCATATACTACAATAACTTTTTTTAACGGCTCGAGGAGCAATGCGAGATAAATCTTTGGTGACTTAAATGCCCATTGCTATTTTCCTATGGATTTAAGTACTTTAGTATGATGATTACATCCCTGTTTTGTATTACCGGGGATGAGAAATGCGAAAAAAACATAAACACCACTTTTTACAATTTCCAAAACAAAATTAAGGAAAAAATACAAAACCCTTTAAACTCACCTCTAGCAATGATGCATTAAATCAGTAACTTGTTTGGGAGCCAGGTGCCAACAACTTACTTAGCTTCGGAGATAGGTATTTTTGTAAAACACACACATTTAAAACATGTTTTTATGCTTCTAGGTGCCATGCATTGTTATAGGCCTATGATTGAAATTGTATATTTTAGATCAGCTACAATCGGTGCATACACTAATGAATTCAAATGCATTTCAACACGCATAAAAAATTTCTAGGCGTATTCAAAGGCTCAATTTTATTTTGGTTTAAATGAAATCCCGAAGTTGTCTATTACATGCACAGTAACTGTTATCATCTATCGGCTTAAATCCTCACGTAATTTGTATAATTTTGACACCGATCCTTGTTCATTGGCCTTTAGGTGGGTAACACGGGGAATGAGGAGGAAAATGGCAAGACGTTTTTGCTATGTAACAACAAATAAAGCATACAGTAGGGTTGTGTTGACTTTTCATTTTGTACTGAAATTGACTTCCATCTTTATCTAGTGCCTCATCCAACTCTGCATTGATCGGCATTGAAGAACTGCCATAAAATTTCAAAAAGGTTCTGAAACGAAATTGAAAGAAAAAATTTCCAATAAAATCCCTTAGAGTTTGGTTTAAAACATACCGTATCGGAAACCGATTATAGCACAATTGTTTTAAATTTATTTTTTTTTTTTTTTCAAAAATACAATTTCCCCAAAAACACTTGCGTTATTTCCGTGCTCTTGTATTTGAAATAGCGCCTGAACATAGGAATATCCGCTCGACCCCCAGCCAAACCCATGACATGAGGTGGGAGGATGATGTGTCAACGGGTTCCGAAAAAAAATTACCAGTGACCACCAAAATAACTGCGTGTACATTTAAAATGTTTTTTCTTGGTGAATCGATTCCAATTTTTTTAAATCGAGTTCATCGAAATCAGACTGGTTGAACTGTGGTTGGCACTACACTGTTAAAAACAGGATTAGGCCCTAACATTGTTCAAAATGTTTTAATCGATTCTTAGGTCACAAAGATCGATTCCAATTTTTTGGAAATCGATGTCATACGTAAATCAGACTGGGACCCAAGTTTTTTGAATCAAAACGTCGATAATTTTTCGACGTTTTGAGTGGTCATGTTGGTTGATAACGTCGATTTCCTCAAAAAAAACTAGCTTTGAAATCAAAACCTCTATTTTTTACGTCCCACAACGTCTTTTTCTACCCACGGGGAAAATAGCTTGTGGGACATATGTGGGATGATGCTTTTTTGACGTTACGCCCTCTCAATATAATACACTCGTTCGTCCTAAGCATGGTTATAACAAGGGGTGTGGTTTAAATTCGAACACTTGGTTGGTATTTGGCGCTAGGTCATACGATGTATTTGGCATCTTCATTTTTATGAATAAACTAATTAATCTTGATTTCATGGCCCCACACTACGGTAAGGCTTAGGCCCTACTTTAAATTAGGGCTACCTAGGTCGAAAAGCCTATTAATAGGCTAGGCCTAGCACCTTGGACCTAGGGCCGCCTTGGAAAGGTCTTGGCCCCTAGCTCTTGTCAACATTCATGACAACCTCGCGTTTATTTACCTTTTAGCATGCATGTGAGTTATTTCCACAACGCATCTTTGTTATTTTCATGTAATGAAACGTTTAGTTTTGCCGATTCAAATCGTGTATTGATGAAATAAGATCTTCTTGCTGTTCAAATGCACATTGATTGTATTTTATAGGTTATGTTTGGCACTACGCTGGGAGAAAAGTAAAAAAAACAAGGAAATGCAAAGACTTTGGATAAACATGTAATATGTACAGTAGGCCTACTTTTTGTCTGAGGTCTTTGGGTGTACGGGCATAGAATACTCGTATTTGATTGGTCCTGAATTCGGCAATGTTCGGCAAAGCGGGAGAGATAGCTGACGGGAAGAACAGCAAAGCAAGTTTATCCACAACGTCAGTAGAAAGATTTCAACAAAACTAGCATTTAGGTCAAAACACAAAAAAATTGACGTTATCAAGTGACGTTATGAAAAAGTGATGTTTTGATCATAACGCTTATTCAAAACTTGGGTCCCTGGTGAAACTGTGGTTGGCACTACACTGTTCCAAAAACATAGGATAGGCCCTTTAAAATTGTTCAAAATGTTTTGGTTGTAAGAGTGAAACTTTAGGCTATCCATTCATTGTATTGTTAAATAAAAAAGTTTCTTTGTACATTTAAAGTTTCTTTTGACTTTTTTCTTGAAAGATTCCAAAAAATTGGGGGTCGTGTTATGTAACGTCAATTTTTGCTATATTCGGTCCAAATACGGTACAGTTGTGGTAGGGCCAAGCCTGAGAAGCTCATTGTCCTACCGGTACATCTATCCATCTAGGGCCTATAGCCTACATCTATTATCCAAATTCATATTTTGAAAGTTCACTTCTCCACTAGAGTTAATTTATATGCACTTGTTCTCATTATTTACAGGCAACAGATTTATCTGAAGCGTCGCAAGAATCGGTGGAGGAAAAAACTTCGTGCAACTGATCGGCAATAATTGATGTATGTTTGAATGGAAGAGAAGCTCAAATTGGTGATCACTTTGCCCTCGCAACATGCTCCGAAACCAGAGTTTACAATACGTATCTAGTCTCGTTCATTTCGGGGCAAACTGTTCTCCACCCCTTGAGCTGTTTAACTAAACTGTATGGTATTGTATTATTAAGTGAGAAATAACAATCTACCAAAAAGTTTTTTTGTGAATTTGAATTTTACGACTAGAGGGTTGCACCCTGTTCCACCATTCAGGATATTACGCAATTCGATTCTTGTCATTGTATTTGGTAAAGTCAACAGGTCATGATTGTTTTATTAAATATTGCAACCTGTAAGGGTGAAAAACGCTAAGTGCTAGCAAGCTACTGCTGTAGCCATACTGGTTATAATGATGTAATTATTAACATTTTGTATCTGATAATTGTTTCAGTAGTTTTTTGTCATGCTGAATAAGTATATAAAATTTAAATTAAATTCATTTGTAATGAACTATGGTTTTTATTGTGTAAGGGTCCTTTACCAGAATTTCCTTTAGATACTACTTATTCTGTAACCATGATGTTCACATACTAATCAAAGTAATTTTATTGTGTTGCCCGGTGTGAAAACCTTTCATGTTTCATGTCAAGTCATTGCAAGTAGTATACTGGCATTTTTATGCATTTATGCACCCCTATTTTCACTCTCCTTAAAAAAAAAAAAAAAAATAGTAAAAGCCAATATTTTACTGAACCAAAAACCGTTTTAAGAAAATGCCTGAAGTGAACCAAAAACAGAACTGAAATTCGGAATTTCGTTTTAGGGTAGTTGCAAAATTGCATTTAAAAACTGAGTTGGAGAGCGATTTTTCCATTTACAAGTCCAGACCATATCTTCTTTCGTAATGCACCTTCCAACCACCTTTATCACCTTTGTTAGGATTATATGGCCTACCTCAACATGTTGTCGACAATGGAAAGGGGTACAATGATGTGCATTTCATTAGCCTTGTTTACATGGAGGACTGATCCCAGTACAAGTACTGAAATTTAAGTATGGTTTCTAATGTCCTTGAAGCATTTTACATGTCGAGTACTTAACTAAAAAACCCTGAAATGACATTCGGTTGCAGCATCAACACTATCTTACGGCGATTGCCAAAACCAAACTAAAAAGCCACAGTTTCATGTTCATTCAGTTTGGGTTTCCTAGAAAGAAAGCCGTTTACATGCGAGTAGGCTTACTTAGTACGGTATTTCGGTTTCGGTCGCACCATTTTGTTGGAACCGAACCCAACCGGTTCGGTACCTGATATGATGTGATGTGTAATACATGAGGTACTGAGACCACAAAACCGTACTCAACTTCATACTCGGTCCTCCATGTAAACTAGGCTATAGTATGCCTTCTTGTGTAAGGGTCTACTTACCAATTATGGGTAAAAAAGTAAATACAATTTTTGGGATGTATACTTGACTGATGGGATATTGTGGAAAATAGTGTGTGTGTGGTAAGCATAGCTGATCATTATAGAATTAGCTGTGAACATGTATCGGTAACTAAATACTAGTACTATTATTTTAATGTGTTCAACTTATCAAAAAAAACATTTCTTTAATTGGATATTTTCTGCATTGTAAAATGTAAAATATATAAACATAAAACGGTACCAAAGTGGTTTAACTTTAAACCGTGTTTTTATATTTTATTAAAAATTGTCATGGTTAACATATTATTATGTTTTGCAATCTGACCCAAAATAAAAAAAATATTTATTATTATTCAAGTTGGCACTATTTACATACTTGCATATGCAAAATGCCTTTGGAATTTAGAGCAGCTAGGCTAGGTAGTGAAGTCCATGCACAAAATTGACCGGTAACGGGATAATGATAACGGAAGGAAGCTAAATCTCGAGTTGTAACTTTCAACACGATGCACAGTTTCCTGTATCCCTGGTACGACCTATGGGAACTTATTCAAGTTTTTTCCAAGTTTTAACTTTCTTTAACGTTCCTGTTCCGTACATTACCAGAACCATTCTTCCCGTCTGCTTGCTTCATGGGCTATTGTATTGACATTGTGCATCGAAGCCCTTAACGTTACAGTCTTCCTGTTATTGTTCCTGTTAACGTTGCCAGGCAATTGTGGATTGACCTTCACTCGTGTTCACCTGCTCGGAGATTAATTGCTAGCCAGAAACCTTCACCTAAAATGGAACAGCCCTAGATCAATAAAATTTGCAGTCTTGGGAAAGTTCCCCAAAACAGGAACTTTAAAATTTTAAGTTCCTTCTGCTTTGCGGATCATTTACTAGAATATAAAATGTATGAGAAAAACGTCTGGTAGGCAGTGATGGCTTATTAAATGAGTTGATTTAAGTTGATTTAAGCTTATTTCATAAGTTTATAATATTATGATGCTTTCCATAAAATTTTGCTATTTGAATTGTTTATTGTTGAAAGGATACAAGTCAACTTTTGGCCAAAATGAATGTATGATCGAATATTAGGCCTACTAAATGAGGGACGCCGCATCGTTTGGGTGAAGAAATGGTTTAAGTCAGAATAGTCCTTGTGTTGAATATAGCTAAAGTCCTTTGCAAGTAAAGAAAGATCCCAGGTATCAAGAAATTTCCCCTCCTCGTTACCACCTCCACTCGGCACGGGTGACAGTGCTCGCGAGGCGTTGGAATGCGGTAGGCCGCATGACCCATTCATCCAGGTGTCATTGTTAAGAAATCAATTTTTTGATGTAGTTAAAATGTTATAATTTCTCATTTATTTTCAAATATATGGAATAATCATGTAAAATTAATATAAAATAAACTTTGTATTTTAAAAATAGCATGAAAACTGCCGTAATTAGAGTTAGTTGTAACTTCATGGTTACGATCAGAATAATTACGACAGGCAATAATTACGGCAGTTTTCAAGATATTTTTAAAAATACAAAGTTTATTTTATATTAATTTTACATAATTATTCCATATATTTGAAAATAAATGAGAAATTATAACATTTTAACTACATCAAAAAATTGATTTCTTAACAATGACACCTGGATGAATGGGTCATGCGGCCTACCGCATTCCAACGTCTTGCGAGCACTGTCACCCGTGCCGAGTGGAGGTGGTAACGAGGAGGGGAAATTTCTTGATACCTGGGATCTTTCTTTACTTGCAAAGGACTTTATAAACATGGTCCATTCATTGTTCAACAACAAACGGATCATTTACTAGAATATAAAATGTATGAGAAAAAACGTCTGGTAGGCAGTGACGGCTTATTAAATGAGTTGATTTAAGTTGATTTAAGCTTATTTCATAAGTTTAGCCTGTAGAGGACCAAAAAACATAACAAATCGTAATTAATTTCCGTTTATTTGAGAAGTCAAGAGATAAGTCGACGACCCACTCATTGTTTGGCCACCCATATATTTTTTGTCAAAAAAACATCCTACAAGTCAGTTATATCAATTACTTTCAGAAGATGACAATTAAATATGCTACAATTGGATTCATAAATATCTGGGCAGTTTTTTTTAATTATCCCAGAACTAACTTTGACTGACTTATAGTTATCCCTTCAACAATAAATGATACATTTGAATTAATTAAATAGTTAATTCTTAAATGTTTAATAAAACCCTAGGATCAATAATAATTAGATGAGTGAGCACAGCAAACGTAGTCTACAACGCAACTTGATCGGGCCTTCGTTGTGACGATGTCTGTAAAATGTTTGTTCAATGCCAAACGGAAAAACTGGCAAATAGATAGAGCTGAATTTTAAAACAGACATCCGTGACCAGTGTACTTAGAACTGCTAACAAAGTCGGCAACATTCATTGCGATTTAAACCAAGAAGAAATTGAAAAATAGACTGAACACATGTGTAGGATTCAATTTAACGACAATGGTTTTGTTCTTCAAGAAGTCATCATTGTTATCGAATCATGTTTTGTGGGGGCCGTGAGGGCTTGCAGTGACCAAGGTGTATCAAATCTTACACGCTTAAGTTCTCGAACATTTCGCTGGGATATTGACTATAAACATTGCAATCTTTACACGTATTTCGTACTGGCTATGATTTCCTTAGTACTTTATATCCCTTCAACAATAAATGATACATTTGAATAATTAAATAGTTAATTCTTAAATGTTTAATAAAACCCTAGGATCAATAATAATTAGATGAGTGAGCACAGCAAACGTAGTCTACAACGCAACTTGATCGGGCCTTCGTTGTGACGATGTCTGTAAAATGTTTGTTCAATGCCAAACGGAAAAACTGGCAAATAGATAGAGCTGAATTTTAAAACAGACATCCGTGACCAGTGTACTTAGAACTGCTAACAAAGTCGGCAACATTCATTGCGATTTAAACCAAGAAGAAATTGAAAAATAGACTGAACACATGTGTAGGATTCAATTTAACGACAATGGTTTTGTTCTTCAAGAAGTCATTTTTATCGAATCATGTTTTGTCGGGCCGTGAGGGCTTGCAGTGACCAAGGTGTATCAAATCTTGCATGCTCAAGGTTCTCCAAATTCCTCTGGGAGATTGAGTAAACCTTGCAATCTTTACACGCATTTCGTACTGGCTATGATTTCCTTAGTACTGTATATGCATTTCAAAACATGTTGTAAAAAGTTATATCATTATACAATCCAGAAAGTCAAACGTATCCCGACCGTTGTTTGAACCTGGATCTCCAACATTCTGGGTAATAAAGGCGCCTTAGCTAACTAGACTAGGAAACCGCCTAAGTCGTTAGACTAGTGATAGGATTGTGAGTTTATTTGTTGGGCGCGTCAACTGTAAGGCCATAATGCGCCACTCGAGCCTATGATGGCTAGGGAGGAAAGACCAACGCTGTCTAGATCCAGCCTAAGATATAGAGAGAGAAAAAGGGAATTATACCGGGAACTCGGAACACATGGCTCACTCACTTGTCAAACAACAACTTTGGCGTTTTCATAGTTTACGATATCAGATACTGTGTCATTAGGCTATTCGAATGTGCCGCCTCACGGCTTTGAATAATGAGCCACCTCACGGCTACCTAGAAGAACTCTATATGTCACAAAGGCGGTGTATAAGCAGACGAATAAATGGCCGTCCAAAAGTGATTCAGTTTTCTAAAACATACTCACCTTTATCCTCGATCATCCGAACAATCCTAATACCAAAGTGGTAAAACATGGTGACAACGGTCGGATAAGGAAATAAGGGAAATATTAAAATATATTTCAAAGTATTCTGTTACACATATAAGTAAATATGGCAGAAACAAACCAGACGCCCGGTGTGCAGAACGAAAGCACATGGCGGGTCCAAGTGGACCCACCTCAAATCTTTTCTTTTCAAACCCCACGAATGGCCTTCGTGGAGGAAAAGATTTGAGCGATTTAGGACGTGTTCTGGACTAGAATCTGTGACTTCAAAGAGGCAAGTAAACACTCTTATATACACAATGGGTGATCGAGCAGAGGAGATCCTAACCTCTTTCAATCTTGCTCGGGAGGAGGAAGATGACTATGATGTTGTAGTACAAAAGTTCGAGAATTATTTCATTCCTATGAGAAATAAGATATATGAAAGGGCATGTTTCTACGGCGAAAACAACAACCAGGTGAGTCAATCGACACCTATACAACATCACTTCACACTCTATCTAAGACATGTGAATGGGGCAATCTAGCAGACGAAATGAAGTTGATGGCTCTCATAGTAGGCATTTTGCGACCAGAGACTAAGCGACAAACTGCAATTAGATCCCAAGCTCACTTTTGATAAGGCCCCCCACCCAAGTTCGGTTATCAGAGGAAATAGCTAGGCAAAGGTTAGTACTACATTCTGATCCTAGTAGGCCTAGTGCTAGTAAACCTAACCTTACCCTGGATGAATGCAATAGTAGGCCTAAGCATTCCACCTTTAAGAAGAAAGAAACTTCAAAGTATAAAAACGATAACAAAGGTAAGAAGTCCACAGGGTATCAAAACGTAAATAATAAGGCTACAAACTGTAGATGGTGTGGCTACAGCCAAAACCATGCCGATAACCGAGGCTCATGCCCAGCAAAGGATGCCAAATGCAACAACTGCGGCATACAGGGCCACTTCGCTAAGGTTTGTCGTCGTAAGAAAGTCGCAGAGGTCCTAGACAACAACCAGGCTGACTGTGTCTTTATCGGAAGCATAAAATCATCGGGATCAAAACCATGGATGGTTACAATCAACGTCCACGGTAAGGAAGTAGACTTTAAGGTTGACACTGGAGCAGACGTGACGGTTTTACCAGCTACTGAACAGGTAATCGAGAATATCGCACTTACAAAACCAACCAAAATACTCTGTGGGCCAGATAAAAGACCACTGGATGTTATTGGGGTTGGCAAAGTGAATCTCAAGTTCAGAGGAACAGTATCCACTGAAACCGTGTATGTAGTGCAAGGCCTAGATACTCCACTTCTAGGTAGACCAGCTATTACTAGCCTAAAAATCCTAGGACTAGACCAATCTATCGATCCATCGTAAACTACGTCCAAGAAACAAATTGGAAACAAGAATTCAAAAATCTCTTCACTGGTTTGGGAACCATCCCAGGAGACTACAAAATCAATGTAGATCCTGGAGCGACTCCAAAAGCCATTTTCATCCTAGGTCAGTAGCCTTGCCATTGTTAGGTACTGTAAAAAAGGAACTAGATAACATGGTTAAAAATAGAGTCATAGCCGAAGTAGAAGAGGCAAACCGATTGGTGTGCACCAATGGTGGTAGTGCCAAAGCCAGCAGGTGGTGTCCGAATATGCGTAGATCTTACTCACCTTAATCGTAGTGTGAAACGGGAAATACATCCAATCCCTAAGGTAGAGCATACACTAGGAAACTTGCTGGAGCTAAGGTATTCTCAAAACTAGACGCAAATGCGGGTTTCTGGCAGGTTCCGTTGGACCCAGAATCTCAGCATCTCACGACATTACTCTCGCCATTCGGGAGATTTAAATTCCTAAAACTTCCATTCGGTATCTCGGCGCGCCAAGAACACTGCCAGAGAAAGATCAACATTATACTCCAAGGTCTAGAAGGAGAAGAGATCCACATGGATGACATAATCGTGTGGGGAGACAGCCAAGAAGAACATGATCGCCGTCTTCGAGCTGTACTAGAGAGATTAGAAAAGATCGGAATGACACTCAAACGAGAAGAAAACGGTGTTTTCCGTTGACAAAATCACCTTCCTAGGTCACAAGGTCAGTGCCGGGGGTATTGCGCCGGACGAGAAGAAAATATCTGCGATTGTGAACATGGAAGCACCATCGAAACGTCACAGAAGTCCAGCGGTTTCGGGGAATGGTTAACGTTCTCGGGAAATACATTCCTCGGAAAGCAGAGATCCTCGAGCCTATAAACAGTCTACTCTCAACAAAAACTCATTGGATATGGGGCCCACATCAAGAGGAAGCCTTCAAGAAGATCAAGACTTTGTTAACCAGTGCACCAATACTAGCATTGTAGACCCAACAAAAACAACTATTGTTTCGGCGGATGCGTCGTCATACGGGTTGGGCGGGGTCTTATTACAGAACAAGATGATGGGAAGAAGAGACCAATAGCATATGTGTCAAGATCCTTATCGGCTGCCGAGAAAAATTATGCGAATATCGAACGGGAGGCATTGGCATTGACGTGGTCTTGCGAAAGACTCAAGGACTTCATAACCGGGGTGTCATTCTCTATTGAGACTGACCACAAACCCCTAGTCCCTTTGTTTACTTCCAAGAACTTTGATGAGATGTCCCCGAGACTACAAAGATTCCGAATGCGGATGATGGATACAGCTACAAAATCTTCTATTCTCCCGGAAAAGATCTAGTCGTCGCAGATACGCTCTCAAGAAAGCCACTTCCATGCGAAGAAACAAATGAATTAGAAGAGGAAATGTCCGCGTACATACATTTGGTGAACAGCAACATCCCAGTCACAGACACATATTTGGCAAAGATAATAGAAGAACAAAATCAAGATCCAATATGCACAGCACTCGTAGAATATACTACTAAAGGGTGGCCCTCAAAGAATAAAGTAGTACCCAAACTACAGGCTTACTGGTCCGTTAAGGATGAGCTTTCAATTAACGATAGTTTGTTAATGAGAGGCACTCGTCTTAAAAATCCCGGAATCCCTCCAAAAACAAGTATTGGAGAAAATCCACGAAGGCCACCAAGGAATAACAAAATGTCGTGCAAGGGCTCGTGAAGCAGTGTGGTGGCCAGGAATATCCACTCAAATTGAATTTGCAGTCAGATCATGCCACAGTGCATTCAACATTCCAGTAACAGTCATGAGCCAATGATTGCTTCAGAGTTTCCTTCAAGGGCCTGGCAGATTGTTGCCATGGACCTATTCAAGTTAGAAACACAGTGGTACCTCGTCGTAACCGACTATTACTCCCGGTACTTCGAGATCGCTGAGCTCTCAAGTCTCAAATCAAGGGCAATAATCAACCATTGCAAGTCAATATTTTCACGCCACGGTATACCAGAACGGTCCGAAGTGACAATGGACCCCAGTTTGGCACTTTAGACTTCTCTGAGTTTAAACAGTTCTCCGAATCTTACGGGTTCAAGTTGATAACCAGTAGTCCGAAGTACAGCCAAAGCAATGGATTTGCTGAAGCAGCGGTGAAAATAGCGAAACTACGATTGAAAAAATCGGAAGATCCATTCCTAGCTCTTTTGGCCTATAGAACAACACCTTTAGCTAACGGGTTAAGCCCAGCCGAGCTTCTCATGAATAGAAAACTACGTTCTACACTACCTTTGTCTCCACAACAACTGGACAAAATACCGGACAAGTCGAATCTTCGGAGGAAGGAAGAGATAATAAAAGCAAAACAAAAGTCAAATTATGATCGAAGACACCGATGCCATACTCTATCGCCATTAAAACCAGGTGATGCTGTATGGATAATTGACATGCGGACACACGGAAGAGTTTCTTCACTGTGCTACCGAACCAAGGTCCCTATGTAGTCCAGACCAATCGTGGAGCAGTCAGGAGAAACCGATGGCACCTAATACCAGAGCCATACTTCCACAGCGAAGGAGAAGAAGGAGAGGAAAGCTTCGAGCCGGTAATACCCAGACGGAGGACTCGCAAGAAGAGATAGCACCCCCGGAGCCAGTTGCAGTAGCCAGCCCCTCCTACAGAAGCTCTCAAACAACTGTCTGTGGTCCTCAGCCATACCATGGTGGTCCGTATCAAACGAAGAGCGGGAGGAGAATCCGTCCTCCTATGAAGTTAGATTTATAAGAGCATAATCCTCCAGTAGATAGTTTCATTGTCATATGTAATAAAATTCTCTTCCAGAATAAAAGCATAATTAAAGTTCATACTTAAGAGGAGGATGTGTCATTAGGCTATTCGAATGTGCCGCCTCACGGCTTTGAATAATGAGCCACCTCACGGCTACCTAGAAGAACTCTATATGTCACAAAGGCGGTGTATAAGCAGACGAATAAATGGCCGTCCAAAAGTGATTCAGTTTTCTAAAACATACTCACCTTTATCCTCGATCATCCGAACAATCCTAATACCAAAGTGGTAAAACAGGTACCGGAATTTGATGGATTTCAACGGTGAAAGGAATGTTAAATTCGTTCCAAGTTCCCGCAAAATAGTAACTTTTCACGTTACAAGTTCCTTCTGTAACCCCATGACTGGTAAAATATATCTTGGGAATCCAAGTAGTCATGAAAGAGAGGAAAACATGGAAGGATGATTTGAAAATTGGAAATATAGTGAACATGTGAGATAATATGAAAGTGTGACCTGCAGTGCAATCATGTAAGCTTGTAGAAATCGATTTCTACCGTTATCTCTGTGGAGTTTTTCATGATTGCACTGATGGATAGTTAAACTAGGATAGAGGACAGAAAAAGCAATGATATTTTGGGTAAAATGTACAGGGTCAACGAGGGGATGGAGTGAAATTGAATCAATGTGTAAAGCCGGCAAAGTGGAAATTGCTAATGGTCCCAGTAATGGAAGGGGTTCTAGGGAAAAAAATAATCCATGGAAGGAGAATTAAGAAACATGCTGAAGCACCTGCTAAAGGGTGATCCTGTCCACGGGTATAAAGGGCGATAACATGGAGTAGAAAGAGATTAATGGGAAGAAAAGGAACCTGCCACCAACAAATTTGGTTTTAAAACCGTGGGGAAAAGAAAGAGTACGTTTATGAAATTTTGTAAACAATGTCTTTTCGGTGTGGGAACCCGTGTGCAAGGAACTGGAAAAAAGGGTCTTGAAAAAGTTAAAAAAGAAGGCAGCTATTGAACAAAAGGAATGGGGGGGTTTACTAGTATCTCTTAGAGTCTCTGTGGATGATGATCCCCAACTGCTGAAGCTCAACTATTGTCCTTGCCCTCGGAGCCTGCTCGAGTTTCTGTGGATAAAGATTCACCAACTGCTGGAGCGCAATATCGTCCGTGCCCTCGGAGCTAGCTCAAGCTTTGTGGATGATGATGATTCCCAACTGCGGGAAAACGCAACCATCGTCCCTGCCCTTGGAGCCACTCGAGTCTCGGTAGATGATTGCCTAACTGCTGAAGTGCAACGATTGTTCCTGCCCTCGATGTCAGGTCGTGACTGTGAGATGATGCAGAATGCTCGAGTCTTTGTGGACGATGATTCCCCAAATGCTGGAGCGCAACATTTGCCCCTCCCTTTCGGAGTCAACTCGAGTTTTGGGGACGATTACCCAACTGCTGAAGCGCAACTATCGCCCCTGCCCTCGAAGTCAATCGTGACTGTGAGATGTTTCAGAGTGGTGAGTGTAGGAGGTCTTCTCCCCATATGGCAACTCGAAGTCGAACAGATAGAAGAATGTGCAAGATGCTAAGGCCTGAAGAAATGTACCTACCAGCAACTACGTGACTTGATGATAAGTGAAGGTAAGGCAATAAACTAAAAACTTTTGGTCACCTAGAGAGTAGTAAAAATTCTTACTGTACAATTCAAGAAAAAAAATAATAAGCCTTTAACCCCCCCCTAACCACCCTAGTTGACTAGAGACTCATCAACCCATAATGCCCTTAACGTTACTGATAAAATCACAGATAAGAATTCACCTCACATTAGCTAGACACACAGCCCTTTTATACACTCCATTGACATAAGTACTGACCAACCGAAGACCTTAAGGCTGAATGCCTCCTCAAATGCTCCCCCCTAACAGACCATCACTCTTTTTCCCTTCCCCCTAAACTCCATGCCAGCAACCTTTTAAGTTCTAAAATTGCATTCCTCAATGTCTGCTCTGTCCGTAACAAAATTGAAGAACTCGAATTTACTAACTAAGCGTCTATCTCCCGATATATTCTGCCTCTCAGAACATTGCTCAACTCTTCATAAAAACTAATTCTTTCTGTATTTCAAACTATGTAAATGTAGATTTTTCTGTCGATCCACGTTCATTCATGGAGGAGTTGCAATCCTCGCTAAACCTCATTTTAAAACTTGATTCCTATTCCTGAGGTCAAATCGTACTGCATTGAGAAAGTTTTTGAATGTGCCGCAGGTTCCTGGCACCATATGAACATGCAACTTCATTATTCTATCCTTTTTACCGATCTCCTCTAGGCGATTTAAAATATATTTCTCCTCAAGCTAGACGAGGTACTATTTTTATCACCAAGAAATTTCCAAAAGGCAGATATAAATTTTATGTAGTGATCATAATTTTAGACTTTCAAAAAACAATCCCCAGCTCAATCGAAACTGCTGGGATTTAGTTCACTCATTTAATATCAAGGAGACCATTGTCACCCCAAACCCCGCGTCACTGATACAAGTTGTTCCCTTATTGACAACATCTTCACAACTATTGACCCAATGATGTTCTCGGAAAGGGTCAACAGACACAGGTTGTCTGATCACCTCCCCCTCATGCTCAACATTTCCCTCTCTAACAAAAAACCCTTCCCCCAAAAATTAAAATAATAAAACGTTTTTTCAATACCAAAAATACAGCCAACTTTCAGACAATGCTAAGTACTGAAAATTGGCAGTCGCTGCCCTTCCTGGAAATGTGGACGAAACTCCTCTAAAGATCCATTCCACATTCCTATGTCATTTTAAAACAAAAAATTTCCGCTAAAAATTTTGTCCTCTTACTAAAACCTAAAGTCAACCCCTGGATCTCGCACGATCTGCGATGTGAAGCCCAGACCTTGAGACCCTCCATTCTAAACTGAAGTCTTCGAACAACCCAATACATAAAGAAACAATATCGTGACTTAAAAAGTCCCATGCTAAAATATACGTCAAAGCTAACTTCACTAAATGACTCCAAAATCTCTGAATCTAGGAACACCTCAAAAGCAATTTGGTCCATGATCAAATCACAGCCCACTGCCTCTAAACCCAAATGCGACCTCACGCAACCATTAATGGTGAAGTATATCAGATGCATCTTCTCAATGCGAACTTTTTAATGAATTCTTCTTTCAACTCATGTAATTTTGTAAAACCAATGTCCCCAATCAATACTCCCCCCCCTCGTAAACCCTTCCCACCTCCGTTAGGCCATACCATCTTTCTCTACCCTACCACTCCTCTTGAAGTAGCTATGGTAATTGGGAAAATTTTGGTTCCAAACACTCATATGACTAGATGAAGTGCCAGGCTCTCTTCATCCAAGTGTACGGACTTTCTCTCTGGCCCACTAGCCTACTTATTAACCGATCCTTCTCTGAAGGCATTTTCCCCTCCAAGCTAAAGGCGCAAAAATTATACCTATTTATAAACACAAAGGTAAAAAATCTGAAATGACAACTATCGTCCATCTCCCTCCTTTCATCTTTTTCCAAAATATTTGAATATATCATGCACGATCGTCTAATATCATTTCTAAATCACCACAACATTTTCTCCCTAGTCAACCGGTTTCTTGAAAAACAAATCCACCCCAAGTGCAATCTACAATTTTCTGTCCCCCTCATTCTGCTCTCGACAAAGGGACCAAGCTGTAGGATTGTTCTACGACATGACCAAGGCTTTCGACACCATTGATCACAAAATTCTTCTCGACAAACTACATACTTACGGTATCGTGGGGTAGCTCTTTATTGGATTTTCCCCTTTTTTGTCTGGCCCCTACCCAAGTAGGGAACTCCAAACATCTAATAGTCAATCCGTCACCACAACCCGCTCTAAACCTCTGCCAATAGTCTGCGGGGTTTTCCCCCCGGATCAATTTTGGGACCCTTAGCCTATATCCTTTAGTCAACGACCAGTCCGCCTACTTAAAAGAGGGCACTCTCACCAATATGCGATGACTCCAGCCAACTGCTGACACTACCCAAACTCCAACCCATTCAGGACCTTCCCCCTTAATAAACAATCAAGTTACGTTAATGTCATCAACTGCCTCGGCAAACAACTCACCATCTCACGCTCTAAAACGTTTATCTATACTTTCACACCCCTTATAAGATCCCTACTGCCAGTCCCCTTGTTCGTCTTGACTCTGATACTATCCCCCGCGCTCACACAGTCAAAGTCCGCTTGCACTAACTGATAATCTAGACTGGTCCAAACCATGTAAACCACGTTGCCCGCAAAATATTATCTGGCTGCTACTCAATCAGAAAGCTCCCAAACAAAATAGTTCACCCCCACATCCTATTGCTAGTTTACTTGCACACATTCACTCTCACTTACATATGGCCTGCTATTTTGGGGAGCTTCCCCCCATGCGAACAGAATATCATTCTCCAAAAGAGAGGGGTTCGTATCATAGCTGGTGTCTCCCGAAGGGCATCATGTAGAGAACTTTTCAAGGAACTTGGTATTTTCACTCTAGCATGTACCCTTATCCAATCAGCCGCATTATTCGTTCACACCAACCGTAACCTCTTCCATCTAAATGCTTCTGTGCACTCCCATAACACTAGAGCCAACCCTTTACATACAAAAGGCCCTCCCACAATCTGCGCCTCTTTGCACAAGGCCCTGAATATTATCTTCCACCCTCTACAATAAGCTCCCTGACCACATCAAAACCTCTCCCACCCTGTCTTCCTTTAAACATAAGTGAAAAACATATATTACAGCAAACAGCTTTTACTCCATCAATGGGCTACCTCTCCATGTAAATTTTTGCAGTTAATTCATTTTTTTCATTATAATATTTACAAATTATCTAGAGTAGCCATAACCACAAACAAGCACTGTAATTTTTAAAAATTTTCAAATGTTCCCTTAGCCGAAATGATGTAACAAAAACTTCTATATATAATATGTGCTTACACGCTTCCTTTGGGTTGGGGCAGGTATATAAGACACATTCTGCTGTACATCCTAATTGCTGTTTTTGTGCCATCAGCAATTCTCATCACAATATCACATCAATATTGCTTTTTATCCAACTTTTCTTATTCTATATGAATTCTTAATCTAGTAGGGATTCTATTATTTTGCATCTACTTTACTTTTAAAATAAACACTAATCAATCAATCATCACACAATATATATATATATATCAATTATATATATAGACACATTCTACTGTACATCATTGCTTTTTTTCTGTGCCATTAGCAATTCTTATCACAATACATATCAATTATTGCTTTATATCCCAAATTTTTTTTTATTCTATAGAATTCTTAATCTAGTAGGGCAATTTGCATCTACTCTACTTTACCATAAACACTAATCAATCAAAACAATCATCATATATATACTAGACACATTCTCCGTACATCATTGCTGTTTTCTGTGCCATCAGCAATTATTATCACAATATCACACAAAAAATTGCTTTATATCCAACTTTTCTTTATTATTTATTATATATGAGTTCTTAATCATAGTAGCGAGCTATTGTTTTGCATCTACTCTACTTTAAAATAAAACACTGTGGTTATCATTATTAAAACAATTAATGAATCATCATATATAATATATATCAATATATCAATCATCATACATATCAATATCAATATCCATATCAATTATCATTTTTGCTTATATCAACTATTTTTTTCTAACACTGTGTATATCATTATATTAATTACTATCACTTTATTATTAATTATTAATTATAGGGCTATTCACTTTCTCTGCAAAAGAGTTATACTTGTAGGGGAGACCGGGGGTGGTTGGCCCCAAATGTTTGGGTTTGGGCCCCCCAGACAGATCTCGATATCTAAAAGGCCGTTGCCGCCAAAAATTGAATTGAACATGCGTGTTCACTAATGAGATGGCTGTAAAAATTTCAAGACCCTAGTTTAAAAGCACTGTGTCTGAAGCAAAATGAATTTTTGACAGCTGGTTTGTAACTTTTAACCAAGCTACGTATTTCATTATAAACCACTCCGTTTTCAAAAAATTTATACTAAAGAAATAATTTTTAAATTTTACAATATCCATTAGGGGTTGTATTTTTAGTATTGGAAAACATAATTAAACTGTAGGATCTAATACAAACGCAAACAATATGTATAAAGCGTGATGGGGCTGGTTGGCCCACCCATTCACTTTGCAGGTTAAGTGGAATTTCTGATACAGACCTAGGGAGACCGGGCTGGTTGGCCACGTTATTACATTTAGAATTTTAGGAAGGAATCTAATGAAATAAATTTTCTTTCTTTCTGTAATCATTTCTTCAATCTGCGTGCACTTTAAAAAAAATCCTTCAACATTTTAAAATATACAATAAACAACAAAATAACTATTCTTATGTACTGGGCCAACCAGCCCCATGTACTGGGCCCAACCAACCCCTGACAGGGGCAGGTTGGCCAATTCACATTCCAAGTTATTTTTGTTGTTTATTGTATTAACTAAGTAACTAAAAAATTGAAGTATTTTTTTTTTTAAGTGCAGCAAAGATTGAAGAAATGATTACAGAAAGATATCAATCATTTCTTTATGTAGATTCCTTGCTAAAATTCCAACTGTAAAAACGTGGCCAACTAGCCCCGGTCTCCCCTACACTGTACTAGTCTAAGTGAATAAAATATCTATCTATCTATCTATCTATGATTTGGGTAATCATGTAAGTGAAGAGGGCATCATTGTAAGCATTGTAAGAACATGAGAGTGTCCACCAAAACAGTTGATCGAGGATTTGGGGGTGGGAGAAGACAGGCATAGAATAAAAAATGTATGCAGTGTCTAGGGACCATGAGGGTTGGGGTGAGCTTCAACGGTTATTGGTTAAAGCCAATTATTTAGGTAGGACACGATTGCATGTAGAAATACGAGAGAAGGGTATGGAAACAGACGTGGGAAATATTCCTTATTAGGGGTTGAGAAAAACTGGTACTCTTTCGGTTGGTATGGACAGTTTTTTTTTATGTGTACCTACGAAAACCTTTAACGTCGCTATTTTAAATCTAACGTACCTAAAAAACCTTTAACGTTGCTATTTTTAAATCTAAAGTACCTACAAAACCTTTAACGTCGCCAAAGATTAGTCATGCATTTTAAATCTAAAGTTCTCTGATCAAAACTGTCCATACCAACCGAAAGATTCCGAGAAACTTACAGCATTCTCAAATTTTATTAAAGCCTATGACAAAGGTGGAGGAAAAAAAAAGAAGAGGGTGATCAAGTGAGAATTAGAGAAGGTAGCAAGGAGGAAAAATGCCTAATTACCGGTCAGAAGGATGGGACCAACTGCGAGAGGATTCAGTTTCAGTTTCAGTTTATTTTTTCTGCAAAGTAGCCAATTTACATTACATACAATAATATTCACACAATAATATTCATCACAACATTTAGACATTTCATATTATAACCTATCTTAATAATAATTAATAACATTTTTGTTTCTTTTTTACTAATATTTCTATAAAACCTGGTGTTGTACCCATTTAATACATTTGGATTTGAACAATCCTACACTTTTTACACTTTTAATTTCAATTGGAAGTTTATCAAACTCTTTTACACCAGAGATAAAAAATAGAATTTTGCATTTTTTTTGAATTCAACCTGATTCGAAAAGAATTTCCAACAACAGATCCCCTTGTATTAAAATTATGTATATTCTTCACATCAGTCATTTTTTCAACTAAATAATTCGGCATATAATTATTTTTAATTTTATAAATGAAAACTAATACCAATACCATTATAGTCTCCTTAACACTTAACCATTCCAAAATATTTAACATACTCTTTATTGGCATTAATCTTCCACATTTTATAATACACCTCATGGCTTTATTTTGTAGAATCTGTAATTTATCTAACTCATTTTTATTACTTTGATACAACACTGTAGCGCAATATTCAAAATGAGGCTTTATTATACTGTTATATACCATATTCCTTGTCCAACTAGTAATTTTGCCTCCAATTCTTCTTAAATAACCAATATTCTTCCCAATTTTTTTAATTATATAATTTACATGTAATTTAAATTCTAGTTTGTCATCAATAATTATTCCCAAATATTTAAACTCTTTCAAAATTTCAAATCACCTCATCTACTACTTTTAGTTTATTTAAAATCTCTCCATCTATCTTAACATTACATAACCCGCCTCCTCTTATTAACATACCCTTTGATTTTGACACATTGAGTTTTAGTTTGTTCATTCCTAGCCACCTTGTCATCCTTGATAATTCTTCATTCATTAATCTAAACATTTCAATAATATCATTACCCGTTATAGCCAATACCATATCATCAGCATAGGCCTACATATTAATGAAAGCCACTTTCACTCATTTATCTACATCATTAATATAAATAATAAACAAAAGTGGTCCCAGAATAGACGCTTGGGGTAACTCCATTTAAACAGTTTTAATGTTTTAGATGAACCCATCTCTTATGAAACTAAACTATATACCACTAAAGCCGCTTTATCTTCTAGTTAATAAGTTCTATAGGTTCTCTATATACCACTAGAGAAATAACCAGGGGAGCAACTGGCCCAAGAAAAGTTAGCAGTAGTTTTGAAAAAGAAAAAGTATCGATTAATCGATTTCAACTGAAATCAGTATGGCCGATCCGCCGATGTCTCTGGCGGTCACCCGCAGACATTTGTTATTTGCTTTTATCAAAGGGAATTTAGGCCCCAATTTAATTTACTAGACACAGTTTCATTCGTAGTGGGTGTACCTGGTGTAGATTAGAGACTCTGAAAATATTCACTAGACTAACGATTCCCTACAAAACATCGTAAAAAGCTTTTTTACCCCCTGAACCCAAGGAGTTCCCTAGGCCTAGGCCTAGGACTAGGCCGGTCGGTACTTTTTCGGTTGGTATGGACCGGTTTTTTTAACACTTTTTTGTTTTCAATAAAAACACTGAAAAACAACTACCGGTAAATAGTTTTTAACGAAAAGGATTCGGGTGCACTCTTACGATTGTATCCTAGAACTAGCGCGGCGCAGGGTAACCAGCTGAAAGTTCGGCTAACCTACGGGAAGTAGTTTTGTAAAACCGGTCCATACCAACCGACAAAGTTCCGGCCGGTCTTGCCTTGTATGGTCGCCCAGACCTACCTGCAATACCTAGCCTAGGGCCTGCTGGTGGATATTTAATACACAAAGACCTGGTCTGATAAACATGCTTTTAAAAATTTAAAGGGCCAGGTGTGGATGGTGGTACCTAGGCTAGGGCTAGATAGGCCTAAGGCTCAAGGTTTGGTGGCAAGAGAGGTTATGGGTAAGGTTAGCGGAGCAGATTGTATTGTAGCCTAGCCTTCCTAGCCTACCATATTGTTTTTTTTGGGCAGCTGTTGGATTATATTTATGATGTCGTAGGCCTAGGGCTAGCAAGCATGAGCATTGTAACATAGCATTGCGGTGGAGGTGGGACGATGATGATAAGGGAGGGTCTACTATGCCAGCTTCACTGCCATGTTGGGGGAGTTGTATTGAGGTCATTAGAGGGAAGGAGCAGGAGGGTAGGTTGTGCAATAGGCCTGTCGCCTGTGTATAGAGTGGTTAGGTGCACTGGGTGCAGGGCATCTGGAATTGGCTGCAGGAGCTCCCCTTGTTTGTTTGGTACTTCTTTGGCTTGGACGGGACAATTTTAAAACACGTGATATTCCACAAAAAGCTTAGGTAGGCCCTACGCGGGTGGAGGGAGCGAAAGCGCGTACCTAAGTCTTGCATTATTATTAGCCTATTATTATTATTATTTATTATTATCATTATTATTATTATTATTATTATTATTATTATTGGATGAGCGTAGCGAGCGAAGCGAGATTCCATTTCTACTACACTGGAGAAAAAATTCCGGAATGTTTTTTTCCTTTTTTTCTTTTTTTTTGTTTTTTTGTCTATTTGTTACACGATTCCGGCTAAACCGTAGTCCGATTGCAATGAAATTTTATGGAGGCCTTCAAAATCTCTGAACTTAGAACTGCCACGTTTTTTAGCGCAATGGGAAAATTATTTCTCATGAAAATCGCAATTTTACGATTTTTTTCGATTTTTAAAAAAATTTCTTCGATGTCAACACTTACATGCTTTGTCCGATTGGTAATAATTTTTTCACACAACCTTAATTTTATGAATTGATACATTCGGGTGAATTTTGAGCGCTATCGAAAGATAGATTTCTTTAAGAAATCGCAATTTTAAGACTTTTTTTGATTTTTTAAATTCTTTGGCTTATAGCACCTACATGCTTTATCCGATCGTAATGATTTTTTTCACAGAACCTTAATTTCATGAATTTATATAAATTTGTGTGAAATCTGAGCGCAATCAAAAATTATTTCTTATGAAAATCAAAATTTTACGATTTTTTTCTTTTTTAAATTACGATTATTTTAAAAAATTAAAAATTAAAGTTTATTTTTTATATAATTTAAATTAATTTAAAAAAATTCTCAACTACGTAATCATTTGTTCACAGTAAAAACAGAAAAACCGCATAACACATTGCAACACAATGCAACAAATCACGCTCATCCAACAACGCGGCGGGAACTTAAGCTTTTCCTAGTTATTATTAAAACCCCCCCACCCCACCCCACCTGCGTGCCTAAGTTTTTCCCAGCAATATCCCAGTGTTTTTAAAATTGTCCCTCCTAGCCGAAGAAAATAGGCCTACCGTTTTTTGTTTTTACCACTAAGTGGTTTGGGTGCCTCCACTATCTCCACCTGCTATTGAGGTGGTTGAGATAGTAGAGGAACGTAAAATGGGCCCCGAAAAAATCCTAAGATCAAAGAGGAAAGCTGAAATTACAAAATTTTTGCTTCACCGTAATAAAAGATAATTCCTCATTAAAAGAACGAACGATGGACATAACATACCGAAACGATGGACGAACGATGGACATTACATAGGTATTCTGTACTGGGGAAATTTGTTTGGGTTGGTATCAAACGTATCGACTGTCAGGGTATTTTTATGTGTAAATTTCCTGTTTTTATAAATCCATCTAGGGTTTTAATGATAAGTGTTTTGGGCTAGGCTTACCCAATTATGCGGTATTACTCCACTTTTACGTTTTATCAGGTTGAGTTACTGCTATTATCTCAACTCGTATGAAATTTTTTTCCACTCCATTCAAATTTTGTTGGAAAAGGTGGACTCAAACAAACAGACCTTTTGAGTTGAGTAGGATGTCTCGCGTTTAAAAATGAGACGCAATTTTTTATTTAAATAACTTTTTTGACATAATTTTTTCTCAACTTTTTTACTGAACTTTATTCTCCTGACAAAACTACACATTTTATGACAATACATAATATTTATGTGGCAGGCAAAGATTAAAATATGTCTCATTTTTACCTACACCCGCCCTAGGCCTATCCAAATATCCAGAGACATTTTTCAAGCCGCGAATAAAATTTCAGCGAATACCGTATCTGGACCCCACTGGAAATAACTTGCCGAACATTCTATTGTTAATTGGTAATACCATAGCAATTAAATTGACTTTGATAAAATTATTATATTTTTACAAATAATTTTGCAATGGAACTTGAAAAAGTATTGAGATCCCACACATAACAAAAACTTGTAAAAATACAGCCAAACCTTACACACTTAAAAGAAATTAGATCTAAAAAAGGGGCCAAGCTCATCTACCCTTCCACATTTGTGCATTCTTAATTCATACGTACCTACAGTGTCCCGTAACAACATCCTTGAAAAGCTTGGCACAATAGAATTTGCATGACTTTTACGTTTAAATTAATTAGAAAAAAAGAATTTGGATGAACTATTACGTTTAAATTAATAGTTGCAAATGCTTTTTTGCAAAGCTTTTCAAGGATGTTGTTAAGGAATACTGTATGTTTAAATGAATTAAGTTAAGAATGCACAAATGTGGAAGGATAGGTGAGCTTGGCCCTTTTTTAGATCTCATTTCTTTTGAGTGTGTAAGGTTTGGCTGTATTTTTACAAGTTTTTGTTATGTGTTAAACTATACTTCAGTACGTATATAAACTAAAGATATAGGCTAATACACTCTAATGTAGTAGACATGTTTTCAATGTTCTGCAATAGTGTACTACACATTGCCTAGTAGCCTACATATTCTGATACCTAGGCCTACCTACCTTGTAATTTCTGCCTTCAGTTGTGAGTCGACTATAGTATTTTTTCAACATAACTATTCCCCACAAACATATTCCACATGGTAGTTTTGCTCCACCATTTGTTTGGTTTTGCTGCCAAAAATTTGCAAAGGTGAGGGCCTAGTTGTTTAAAAAAACAAAAATCAAATTGCTTGGCTAGTATGAATTTTATTTATGATCCAAAAATCAATAGAGTAGAAAAGAACAAAACCGTGCAAAATTTAGAAAATCTGGGTAATTTTAAAAAAGCTTCGGTAATGTGCTTAATTTTTTAAACCACAAAAATAATACACATAGGCTCACCAAAAAATCAATACCTACCTTAAAAAAAAAAAAACAGCCAAGCACAGACAGCAACAGCTGTTTGAATTAAAATTAATCGGCTACATTCAATCCAAAATTCAGTGTTCTCCCCAGGCCCGGACCGCCGGGCGAACCGCCCGGCAATAATTCCCTACCGCCCGGCAAAAAAAAAAAAAAAAAAAAATTGAAAAAAAAAGATTTTTTTATTTTTTTAACTAAACGATTTGCGAATTGAATAAATTCTAACCGTCCACTGAACGTTTAAACGTCCCATCTCTAAACTGCAGCGCAGATTGTAAACGAAATCGTGGAGACAAATCTCGCTGAGAACCTTTAAGTTGGCAAAATAACAATCATCGCTATGATTGGGAACATTCACTGCACACAAGGAGCACACACAAGTGAACAATGTTAGCAATTTTCCAATTTTATTGATTGCTAGGACGAATTTTAAAGTAATAGAAATGAAGTCATCAAATACAACAATGAATCAAGTTGTAGTAATTGTAAACCTACAAATCTTAAACACTTAGAAAGAATAACATCATCCCCTTTATAAGGGCCTATTGTACTCATTGTAGCAATAGGACTACAGTAATTCACATAGCCTACATTACAAAGGAGAAAATAAGCTTAGACTATGATTTCAATCAAATTTGAAATGTTCATACCACTAAACCAAGCTACTTTAAAAGGGCTTCAAAAACCTCAAAAACTCACCAAATCGAATCTAGGATTTCAAATTTTTTCCGGGGTAAGCCCCCGGACCCCCACTATTTTTGGCTGTAGGTACCCGGCAATGTTTATGGAATACCCAGCTATCATTTTTTTCTGGGGAGAACACTGAAAATTTGCAAAAAAATCTTTAAATAAATATGGCCCTGTAAATAAAAAAAATACTAAAATATCAGAAAATTATTACAATTTCATTTTGTATCCTAAGAACCTGAATTTTTAAAATACATAAAAATGGACTTCAATAGGTTAAAACTTTAAGGTACCGTGAAATGGGGTGACCTTGGACAGCACTCTGGGCTCTGGGCACTCTTGTAGAACTATGTACCCGAGCGCGTTTAGAAGGCAGTGAAATTCTTCAAGTGAGAACACGTTTTGACAGCTCATTCAAAAAGAATAGTCACCAAAAAACTACTAAAATTACTTTTAAAATGTTATAAAATTAAACTAGTACTGTAAACTTCCTACCCTACCTATGATACTGAAATTGGAAATAGTAGGTCATGATTAGAGATGGTGTTTTATAGCATTAAAAAAATGAAAAAATAGCATTAATTATTTCAAAAATAGCGTTTATATAGCATTAATTTTTTTTGGTCGTCGTTCGTTGAATAATGAAAAAATAAAATATATTTTTTAGATTACGGTAGCTAAAGTGAATCGAAATTCTAGTAGGCGCTAGTTGTGAGCGTAGACCTCTCTAGCGGTGATTTTGGGGACTTCTTCATTAAGACTGCAGCTCGACAGGCCACGGCGACAAAATAAAAAATACGTATTTTGCGAAAAATTACCAGAAAATCCATTTATTTACGACTTTTTGTAACTTTTTTTTTACAAAATTACCCAATTTCGCGCGTCGCAATAAAGCAGGTTTATCGCGTTTAAAGCCGTAAATCACGAAAATCGCGAAAATAAACATGCCTTTAAACTCGCCCATTTTAAGTGAAAGGTCGAGAAAAGTGAAAAAAAAATATGAAAAATGACATTCTTATTTTTGTTGCTTTTATAGTGCTATAAAACACCATCTCTAGTCATGATATTTTATTTCCAAGTAAATGAAGTGTTGTCTCTGAGTTTATGTTTGGAGAAATTCAATAAAATATTTTTTTGGCTGAGATATGAATTTTTCGAAATTTTTACTGCATTTTTGGGGTGACTTTGGACAATGAAACAAATGCCAATTTGAAGTCTGAAATTACCAAAATTTTCCCCTTAAATTATTCTGCTTGATTCTTATGAATATCAATATGTATCTATGAAGAAAACTTGTTCCTAACATATTCATTCATGCCAATTTGGGGTTTAATTTGCGATTATAAAATGTTATTTTTTACTTATTTTGTTAAATACGCCCTAACAGATAAGGGTATTGATATTTTTGTAACTTTATACTTTTATATTATCACGTGTGTTTTTAAGGCATGCACTGTCCCAAGTCACCCCCAAAGTGGGTATACATCAGGCAAATCATGCTTTGAAAAGACTGTCCAGAGGTCCAGAGGCCTCGAGGTGACACGGGACACTTAAAAAAAAAAAAAAAATACACTCAATGCTAGAAAAAAACTTTTTTCTCCCATATGTTCCCAGGACTCTACTAACACTTTTCCAAAAAGACTTGTTCATTTTCAATAAAAAATGTAGCTTTCACATGTAAAAAAATCTCAAAACGGTCCAGAGTCACCCCGTTTCACGGCACCCATTGTTGTAGGCAGATACATTTCACGCTCGCTCTTGTAGTATAATATTAATAATAATAATAATAATAATAATAATAATAATAATAATATAATAATAATAATAAACACAAACGCAACATGTTAGGCCTAACAATGATGGCTTGAAACCGTCATTAAACTCCGCGGACTAATAGATTCCGAACTCCTATACAATTTCCTCGATCTAGGGCGATTGATTGGGGTTAAATGGTACCTAACTGTTGTGTTTTACACAATTACGTATCCCCTTCATCCACATTTCAGACATAAGTTTTGCTCCACCATCCATTTGGTTACTCATTGTATTGCACATTTCAGCAATGGGAGAAACCCGCCATCAACAAAGCGGTTGACTGAGTACTACTCACTTGTGATTCTTCAACTTCAGCGACTTCAGACCTCGACCGAACAACGTCATTTTCAGCCCCAACGCTCGCATCAAATCAACTAGGTTGCGTGTAAGTCAGTTCATGGAACATTTGATTCATTCCCAATACCTTAGCAATCCTTCATCTTAAGAGGTTTGTCCCGCATATTTGGTACGGTGCTCGACTGTTTACTCTACAATATCATTTGTTAATGTTCAATTGCCTAAAGTCTGTTCATGACTGAGAAGCAAAATGATGATTGAAAGTTCAAGTGTATTTATCTTTATTTCTAGGGGTGGGCGAACCTAGGTTTTTGACTTTTGAGCCGAACTCGAACTTTTGAACCAAAAATTTTCAAACTTCGAACTCGAGCCGAACTTTTGAAAATCCATTATTATAACGAATATACATTTATATATAAAAAAAAAAAAGTTATAAAAAAAACCTTTAATTTAAATATAAAAGCTCAAAATAAAGCTCCATTTCATCATAAAAAATTCAATTAATTCAAACTATTTTTTAAAATTTTGCGTGTTTTCAAATTTCCCGCCGTTAACTTTCAATAATGTTGGTACTTCGTAGATCAAGAAGCAAAATTTCTAGTTTGTGTTTTTTATGTTGCCGGCCCTGCACGACGAGTGTGAATTATGACGATCGAGCCAATCACAGATGCGCACCGCCTTCTAACAGATAACTTCGGCGTGACAAAACGTGAACTTTTCAAGGTGCTGGAACTTGGAAAATCAGCTGTTAGAGAAATCCAGTATGGTGATCGCTGCTTTGTTGTTTTATTACGCAAACGATGTATTCAATCAGTTTTTGGCGTGTTTTTGGCATAATAACAAGACGAAGATCGTTTAAAGTTCGAAGTTTTGATAAAAACCGAACTCGAGCTTAAAAAGTCGAGCCCGAGCCGAGCCGAACTTCATAAAAAGCTCGGCTCGGGCTCGAGTTTTCGAACGTTCGCCCACCCCTATTTATTTCCTATTTCACTGCGTTGTAACTACTCCCTTACAAAGATGCCAATGATTGTGTTCTAAAAACATTAACCATGACTTTGACAAAGTGTGGACGGTTTACCCTATTTATGTCACTTGAAAAACCGGCCCTAGTTGATTTCTACACCAGAAATAAGCCTGTGCTCAAGTTATGCAGTGTTTGGTGAATCCATTAATATTAATATACACAAACCATGTGTTAGTACAGTAAGATCTCTCTTATCCGAGTTGGATGAGACCGGGGGCACCTCGGATTTGCGAAAAACTCGGATGGCGCGGATCAATTGTTTATTTGCTCTCGTAGCATAGCCTGATGTGGTAAAATGATATATGACACATGTAATGGATAAAGGAACATAAAATACACACGATACACTTCATACAGGGTATACTAAATGATTTAATAGCTTGTAATTCAAGCTCACGAACACACGTACACAATTAGGCCTACATGTCGTAATAAAAACGTATGTCTAGGCCTAGGCCTAGGCCTAAACTCGACGCAGTAGGCCTAGGCCTACATTGCAAACATAGGCCTAGGCCTAGCTCTCTTTCTCATGTGGGAAAACCTCTCACTACTATGCCCGCGCTGAAGCTCACGACGCAAGATAAGTCTGGGAAAGAAATAAGATAAGCCCAGGAATAACAATTCAATGCGTCGTGATTACGAATTTCGTGAATCGGTTGAAACATGATTGCATCTAGTTCCACAACGACCATCTTTGAACAGCTGTGTGTGAGATGGCTGGATCGTATGCGCACGCGCAGGCGCGCGACGCACACTGACCTCTATATGCTCAGTGGGTGGCACTGACGCTTACCGGCGATGCGCCCGACGCACACTGACCACTGAACTCTATACGCTCAGTACACTGATGCACACTGCTCGAAAGTCGAGATATATCGCCGATCTATCTTCTTTGCACTCACTCGTAAGGCATGCCTACAAATGTATGCGAGTACATTTAAAAAAGTGCGGCGCGGCGTCTGTAATTATTTTTATGTTTTATTTACGTATTTAAAACTTTATTTTTTTATTTATTTTTTATTTTTATTTTTTTTTTTGGCGGCTCGGTTAACACGGAACATCGGATAAGAGGAGATCGGATAAGAGAGATCTTACTGTATTAACTTTGCCCTGGGACCAGTATTTAAAAATCCCAATAGGCCAAATGCTTCGTAAAATAGGGCTGCCATGTTTCCTCACAGTGTGTTCGATGACGTCAGCGAGTGACAGTGCTGTGAATATAGCGACGGCAGAAAGAACCGAATATTCACGAGCGAGGTCGATAACGGTAGGCATCTTCTAGGCCCCTTGATTTACATCTGATGCCGGGAGTACAAAGTCTAGTCTTAGGAGTGAGTTATAACAACAAATGCCTCAATAAAAAAAACAGCTTTTAAAGATTGTTTTAACAAAAGCATGTTTTTAACAAAGTAGCCTAATGTTTCAGTTGCTTGGAGTTTTTGTCTGCCTTTCTAAGTGTTTTTTAGAGTTTTATTGTGGTAGGTATCTGTGAGATGAAACCAGTTGGCGTAATCACGTATGTACATCAACATTGTAGATGTATTGCCATTTTGTGTGTGAATTTCACCGTTTTGTAATTAGAGGAATGCAAAAAAATAACATAAAACCATATTACACCAATTCATACACTTTAAAATAGAAAGTTAAGAAAAAGAAACGTTAACAAATACTACCTCCAACTATAGATGAGCCTAGCTCTGTTTGAATTGTTTGTTACTCTCTGTGTTTCATTTTCAGTAGTTCGAGGAATTCTCAGTCGTCAAGGAGACAACAAGAATGTTCATTGTGGTTTCTCTTTGCCGCTGTCGTCACCTGTTCAGAAGAATTGTGTGGACTGGTAAGTTATTAGTCTATACCGTACCACCATTGTTGTTCCCTTCATCGTCATTATTCGTTGCCTGTTGCCAACTCAGCGTTGGTTCGGCATCGAAGATAGGCCTCTCCATCTTCTTCTCTCCTGCTAACACTCTTCCCTTTCCACCACATTATAGTTTCCTCTTCACTGTTCCACATATTTTCTCACACTATCCTGTCATCGTTGTCTGACCCTTGTTATCCTTGCTTGGATTTTCCAATTCAATCATTCTTCTTGGTAATCTTGCTCATTGTCACCCTTTTGACATGTCCTAACCACTTAAATCTTCTCTCTCCAAATCGCTCCATTAAATTGCTTACGCCTACTTGATTTCGGATATATCCTCATTCCGTTTTTGGTCCCGCCTGGTCTTACCTAGTGATGTAAAATTTCAGGAAATATTTCCAAGAAAAGATAATTGAATGGTAACTTTAGGCTCCAGGGCTGTCTAGAGGGTAGGCCCTATATAAAAAAAAAAACTCAATTTGAAGGATTGACAGATAATATGGGATAACCTAGGCCAGGGGTCTGGCAACTAGATTGTGTATGGGGACACCTACCAGTTCTGCTTGACAGGTTAGGGGCCATAGGTCATCTTGGGTCCGCTGATATTGGAAGGGCGAAAAATTACACCTTCTCTCTTGAGCTAGTTTCTTAAAATTCGGCTCGCGATTGGTACAGGAAATCCGTAATACGTCTTCCAGGTGCTTGTCAGTGATTTTGGACCTTAGTTTTTTTTTTATTAGCATTTTTTTTACAGGGCCTTCAAAGTCCAACTTGCTACCTTCTTGTGGTTTGGCCTGTGAGTAGGGGAGTAGTGTATTCCCCAAAACTAAGGGCGAGCTCTGGCCGGTTGGGGTGCGTGTTGCAAAGAGAGCTTTCGCGCAAATTTTTATCATACCTTTCTTCATTCACACAGCCTTACTCATATTTATTTTCTTCATTCACTTTTTTCGTCTCCATACTTGCCGGCCCTCTCTGCAACGAGCACTCCTCCTTTCCCACCCACTTAAACCCATCCTATCCAACATCCTCACTCCTTCCCATTAACCCCCTCGTCTTCCCTTACGTTCCTCCCATTGGAAAGAAGAAAACATGGTGGTAATCCACAATTATGGAAAAAGAAAATTTGGAAGATTCCAATACAATTGACATGGGCATTGATAACTCTACTGTTGAGTGCCCTAAAACAACATTAACTAACTATAACTATTTTTTACACTGTTCATTCTTGAAAACGATGCTTTGCAGATGTATGTTGATCCGAACATTAGGTCGTGCACATGTGTATCGCAATCTTTTGCAGTCCTGGGTATTTGTTGTTCGAAACGTATTTTGCCCAGAATACTTATGTGGGCGTGTCGGGCGGTAAAGATTTAAGTGACGTGTCCTCTTGGAAGCCAATAATTTCTAGCTGAAGTTTCGCTTGTGATACGTGGAATAAACTTGCAGCTACCTTGCTCCACTCCCCTGTTGCACTCAAAAAAAGGGATGTTTCAAGATGTGAGCAAATTACTCAATTAAATCAAAATTGTGAAATCTTGTTTCAAATTCACTTTTTAGTTTTGCAATAAAATCACAGAATTCAGATACATCTGCATCTGACTCGCAGTCAAGTTTGTACTCGGACAATGTTGGAAAATGAAGAAGTTCACCTGTGAGATCCATTTCAAAGATGGTTAATTTGCGCTTGAACGATTTAACATTCTGAATCAGGTCACAAATTAACTTGTCTCTACCTTGTAGATTTGTGTTGAGAGTGTTCAGGTGGCCCAAAATGTCGTTTAAGAAAGCCAACGCTAGCATTTCTGATTCGTTTTGAAGAAATGCATGAAAGTCATTGGCAACCGGGGTATTTAAATTTTCCAAAAATATCGAAATTTATTTTCAGAGTGCCCAGAATCTCTGTAATACGTTACCCTTACTTAGCCAACGTACGTTGTTATGCAGCAGCAAATCATTGTACTGCGCCTGAACTTCATCCAAGAACTCTTTGAACTCTGTGTTGTAGAGACGAACGTGCTATTATAAAATTAATTAATTTTATCAACTTATCCATAGTTACCTTCAGCACATTACTAAGCTTTGCACAAAGTATACTGGTGAATAATACAATGGTATGAAATAAGATTTGCATTCTTTTCTTTCACTCGCTTTGCTAACCCCTTCTCTTTAGCGATCATAGCCGGTGCACCATCTGTAGTTAGTGAAACTAGCTTGGCATAATTCAGATTTGACGTTTCCATAAATTCATCAATTGCCTCAAATAAATCTTCACCGCGAGTTGTTGATTAGAAAGGCAAAATTGGCAAAATCAACAAAATAACGAACAAAAACTGTCATTTGCTCTGTGTCCACAATGTCGCATGACTCATCTATTGCAATCCCATAACAAGGAGACTTATTTATTAGTTGAATTAACTCTTCTTTGTTATCATTGGCAGGAATTTCGGTTCTTCTCGTGTTACTCCTTGACGAGAGGGGAACGCCCGTTATAGCTTCGGCAACACATTTATTGTCATCGAAAAGTGATGAAGCTACTTCTAAAATGACATTCTTTGATCAATTATGAGTCGGTGAATGGTTTCTGATGCTTAAAAAAATTTTGAAAAAATTAAAAGTGGGAGAAATAAATAGTAATTTTTGTGTTAAGTCATAGATGACTGTGGGGCCACAAACGGCCCGCAGGGCCGCCTGTTGCCGACCCCTGGCCTAGGCCCTTGAGGTACAAATTTACAACTAGATTTAAAATATATTCAAAAAAGTGTCATATGAAAGAGCAGAAATTTTCTGATTTTTTTATTAACAGACATTTTAAACAAAATTTGCACTAAGCTACCAATATTTCAAGCTTAAATGCCCCTAAGATAAGAGTGTACTGCCTCTTAAAAAAAGGATCCGGAAAATTTCTGGTTTACATCCCTAGTCTTACCTACAATGCTTCTCGAAAACTTTATGTTAACACTTAAATAACTTGAAATTAAACAGGCCATGTTGCAAACAGGAAGGTTAGCTTGGAACGCCTATAGATCCCAGCTCTGTATTAATTGTTTGTTACTCTCTGCGTTTCACTTTCAGGAGTTCGAGTGACTCTCAGTCGTCAAGGAGACACAAGAACATTCATTGTCGTTGCACGTCGTCACCTGTCGAGAACATTTGTGTGGACCGGTAAGTCATTGGTCTATATACTGAACCGTCTTTCATTGCAAAAAGAGCAACGTATGGTTTACTGATGTTATAAAACTGGATACTCTACTTCAACATGTATAAATTCTTTTAATATTTCCTTGCACTTTTCATAATCTTTCTCGACTATTACCGATTAATAATAAATAATAATACGTGGTGGTGGTGGTATACCTTTCCAATTATCAATTATTTTTATTCTATTGTTGTGTAACCCTACTAACTAGTCACTGTGTTGCTCATTTCAGGATGGGAGGAACCTGATTCGAGAACCTTTCATATTGTATGTCGCAGCTCACGTGTGATTCTCCAACTTCAGCATCTCGGACATCGTCATATTCAGCCGCCTACGTTCATTTCGCACAATATTATTAATGTTTGTAAGTCAGTTCTTGGAACAGTTGATTTATTCCTAATCCCTCAATCATCCCTTGTAAGAGTTTTATCCTGTATGTTGTGTACGGTGCTCGACTTCTTGCTTAACTATTTCATTTTAAAGTCTGTTAATTTCCTTGTTTCTTGCAAGTTATCTGACACGGCTATTGTCAGTGAGTGAAGTGATGATATCGTTAAGCTAGTGGTCATGAAGAAGCACCAGCATGTTTGCATGTTCCCAGCATGTTGACTAGCTCACACCACAGTTTACGTTTCATTCAAACAGTTTCCACATTGAATTTTGAGTGGTCCGGTTCACATTTCATAAGAACAATGCTATTTATAATTCCCTATTATGTCCACCAGTTGTAGTCTACGTTGATCCGCTTATGACGTGATAGTTTCGTGGTCCTGTGCTGTTTTTCACTGTTTTTATCATGTTTTCGAAGCTCCGTGGTAATCTCCAGACAATCAACAAAACTTCACCCATCCAGCCTTTTATTGCATTTATAAGTTTAATAGCCAATAGGCTTAGTGAAAATAAAGTAACGTAAATGTTAGGATTGTGGCACAATTTAAAAACCAAAATCGATAATTTAGTTTGATTGAGAAATGGCTAACCCTACTAAACAGGAATTGGAACCTCTTTGCTTAATGGCGGCAAGTTCAATGTTTTCCAATGCTTGCCAGCACGAGGCTACTCTGGAGTGAACTGTGTAGTGAACCCTAGTGTCCCCTGGTACTGTAGTGGTGTGGTGTATGTCTGTGTCGTCCATGATACTTAATCTCAGCTGCTCTTATTGAATCTCCTTGTCCCGAGTAAAACAACATGGAAATAAAAAGGATAGGATAGGACAAACAACTTGAGATTTAAACCTCGATCTAATGAATGATCAATCTGGTTAGCAGTTGTTAGGCCGACAGATTGTGGTAAGTGGTTCTCTGTAAAATTTGTGTTGAATACGTATAGTAAAACACTAGTAGCTAGATGGGCTACATTAGGCAACATACTCGCTCACTAAAACTTAATCTGTAGGCCTACGTACAGCAAACACAACATTGTCTCTTTAGGGTACCACTTTTACATTTTGTCTTCGGATTTAAATAAAATTATCACAATAACAAGGAGAGTGATAAAGAGAGAGTAGGCCTACTAACAGCTTACTTGAAGTGACCTACCTACTCCACTTCAGGTAAGCTGTTGGTACGTTATCATCACTCTCCTTATCCAGCCTTTTGGCATTCTGTATGCTTACACAATAACAAAAACATAATAATTTTATAAAAATCATAATAATAATAATCACCATCATCATCATCATCATTTTCCATCACAGTTTCCCAGGGGTGTGCGGGCCTAGGATTTTTAAATCGAGCCGCGTATTGAAAAAACAGCTTGATTTTCGAGCCGAGCCGAGCTTTTTTAAAATGCCCATAATTTAAAAAAGGTCCTACCTGTAGATGAACCAGTAGGTTCAGGCCTACTTGTTTGGTTGTGTCCACTACATCCTGGTATACGGTAAACCAAGGGACCTAAAAATCACACGCTTTATTTAGTCCGGTCATGAGTTTACATACAAAGATTATTTTGTGTTGTGCTGTTCATGGAGAAAAAAACTGGGCCTCGTCAACGTGTATTGGTCATGTAGCGTGGTTCCCTCATCTGCATTACATAAGAGTGGGATGGGAAGCTTTGCCAACTGATAAGCACACTTCCTCATTCTAGGCCAGACCCTAGTCATCAAATTTCATTACATGAAAACAAGGTCATTGCTCAGCTGACACTCTTGGCCCTCACGAATAGAAATTATTTGAGATAAATAACAATAAATAATAAATACCTAACACGTTTGACCGTCGGTTGGAATTGGACAGCGCCTACAATGTTTGAGTGTTACTACGTGAACAACACGACTGGTTTTATTTTACTACTACATTCAAATAAATTAGAACACTAGATTTAGAACATTTGGTCTGATGGATTGAATCATTACAAAGCAATTCAACAACATTAACACTCAGTGATCTTGGCGACTTGGCGCATGCTGTCTTGACGAGTAGGCAGGGTTGGGAAAAAACATAAGCACATTGATGGCTAACAAATACATTCATGAGAACGAAGTATGTTGAGTCTCAATAAAAACTGATTCTTTATGTTTCTTCTTTTATTATTTCCGTGCGAGCTTAAAATTATTAGTAACTATTAAACAACTCACTTTCTATATTATTATCATCAACGGGATAGAAAATGAGTTTGAATTATGTGATACTATGTGAAATTCGTATTTACTTTGTCTACTGCTCTCTGGCTGCACATACTTCAGTCTCGCGCTTCCGAGAAAGTTTGTTGACAAACATTCCACTTAAGTTGATGAAAATGAGCTAACCGCGTGTTTTTGTTGGCTCGACTCGAGAAAACGAGCTTTACACCAAGCTAGACTCGAAAATAAAGCTTGAAAATGCTTGAGACATCGAGTACTCTCGCACACCCCTACAGTTGTCTGCTTCTGGCAGGGTCAGCTTAGGTTTAGCAACAAAATGTTTCCACTTCTTTTTTTTTTTTTTTTCCTTTTTCTTCACAATTGTATCTCTTCCACAACATCCCAGTTCTCTCCTCTTGCCTCCAAGTCTCCTGCTGTTTTCCTTCCCTCTCTTTTTGGCCTCCCCCGGTTTTCTTCTTCCTTCTTCAATCCTTCTTTCAATAATTTTCTTTGGCATCCACCATGGATCCGTTTGGTTTTTCGGACAAGAAAATTCTCACTCAAATTCCCACCCTTTGAACATGATGTATTTTAGAGACAGATATTTTAAAAGTGCCTCCACCTAGAGGACGTGGGTTCGAATCCCGTATAACATAAGACGTGTTATTTGTAATCATCCTTCATCGTCATCTACCACCAGTCACCACACATCATCTCAAAAAGCCTTAATGATACGTTAAGCAACAGAATCATATATACATCATACATATATATACATCCCCCCTGGATGATGGGGGATGTTATTCCCTCGAAACGTCGGGTTGAAACAATTCACACTTTAAATGCCCCACTAGTTGGACGTCACTGAAACAATCCTTACTCTCTAATCTAACTAATTAAATAAATTTTATCCAAAAGTAAAAACACAAAATATGCTGTCAAAATGTCAAAACAAAATTAGCAAGTACACACAGTATGACAGCATATTTTGTGTTTTTACTTTTGGATAAAATTTATTTAATTAGTTAGATTAGAGAGTAAAGATTGTTTCAGTGACGTCCAACTAGTGGGGCATTTAAAGTGTGAATTGTTTCAGTGGCGCCCCACGTTGGGCGCCACTTAACCCTTTCCAGTACAACAACGCCTCTGGGACGTGATAGATCGCCGTGACGCTCCGTACAACGAAGTCCTGCGGACGTCGTTGGTGCCGAGTTCAAATAACCCGCCATATCTCCGGTACCAGCAGTCCTATCGAGTTCAAATCTTTACCGCTAGATAGCAGAAGGTTCCGCGCGTAAGAATATCGAGGCGACTGCATTACCGGCGTGAAACGCGCATTGATACATCGATGAAAAACATCCGAGTTTGTTTTGTAAACACGCCGGCCGTCAATCGTTCCGTCATGGCTGCTAAGCAACCGAAGTTGACTGTTGATGTTGTTAACAATATTCTTTTTGAGAGTGACTACAGCGATTCTGACAACGATAAATATGTTTCTATTTCTAATAATAGTTCTAGATCAAGTAATATGAGAGATTCTGACAGTAATGATGTTGATTCAAGTGATTCAGGAGTTTCTAATCATGACGGCGCCGGTGTAGGAGGCCTAGGCGTAAATAATGTCTGGGATTGGATTCGCAATAATAATTATACAGACATGTTATATTTTTTTAAATTGATAACTTCTTTATTGTAAACCTATCCTGAAAATTTTAAGTTAATTGGTTGATAACTTTCAAAGCTACAAGCACAAGTGTATATGGTTTCGCTTTACTTTTGACCGCTTGGAAATTAAATAGGTATTCCCGGGTAAAATAAATGGAAAATAACCGTACTGGAAAGGGTTAAACAATCCACACTCTCTAATCTAACTAATTAAATAAATTTTATCCACTAGGAAAACGCTAAAGTCCCGCCGCGTTGATGGATGAGCTTTTTTTAAGTTTTTAGTTTGCGTGGGATATCTTTACTTTTACAAGTGTTTTGCTTTACTGCCTATGCATTGTAGGTGATTGTTGCCAAGTTTCTATTGTTAGGCCCTAGGCCTACTTGTCAAATGTTATTATTTACCGTAAAAAACTTACATTAAAATCTTTATTTCTATGGATTCTGGCTAACTTTTCCAACTTTTTCTTTCAAAAGGTACTACATCACCATAACCTTAATGTCCATGTATAATATGAACGTTGTAGCCCCACCCGTTTGGTCAGAATCGGCCCAAATGTCACGAAAATATCGCACTAAAAATTGAAAAAAATCGTAAAAGTACGATATTCATGAAAAATATTTCTTCGATTGTACCGAAAAACAATACACCTCTAAGTTCAGAGATTTCGAAGGTCCCCTCAAATTTTCATCAAGATCGCTTGTGTCGTTTGCCCGGAATCCTGCAAAAAACAACAAAAAAAAAAAAAAAAAAAAAAAAAAAAAAAACATTGGAGCTAAATTTTTTGGGGGGTCAGTGAAATTGAAGTCTTCGCTTCGCTCATCCAAAAAGTAAAAACACAAAATATGCTGTCAAAATGTCAAAACAAAATTAGCAAGTACACACAGTATGACAAACCTCTGAAACTTACTACATTTTATGCCCGGCTCCTCAACTGGTTGAATAGTGCCAACTGTTGAAATTTAAATCAAGAAAACTGAAAATCAAAAATGAGTGGGAGAAGCAACAAGGTTTAAACACAATTAAAATAACAGTTTCAAAATACAATTATAATGAATCTAATTAAGTTTCACAAAAATCAATACAAATTATCACCGTTTAGTAATATTAAAAGTTCTCAACATAAGTTCTCAAAAGTTTTATAAGTCCTCAAAGTTTTTAAAAGTTTAATCAGCCATTTTTATAAACGTTCGTAATCGTAGATTATTTATTTGTAGAATGTTTTTACTGCATTAGCGCGTTGCCGTTTATTCGTAGTGTAGTTGTCGTTTATGAGCGTAGATTTGTAGCGAGCCCTTTGGTAGGCTAGTGGATGTTGGTCCAGTCCATGGTACCCGCGTCCATGGCCACAGCCAAGAGTCCCGAAAATGCGGAAGTCCAGAGTCCGGACCCTCGCCCGGCGTGGTAACTGCCTGGATAGCAGTTTGAAGAAACTTCTTCTTTCAGAAATTATTAGACTGACGATTTTTGATGAGCTTTATGCGCATTGTAGGCGGAGTTAAGTGTTCTTATTGGTCAACTTTGCATTTACGTCATTCCGTGATGAGACCAAAGGAAGCAATCAAGGGGAGATTTCAGGAGAAGTTGTGTCGCCGCAGCGAAGAAGTCATGATGTCAATGTGTTGTACACCACATTCTAGTCCCACACTTTGCCTGATTTATTGTACGGCTCGAAGAGATAGTGATGTCATTGGGTGATGAAAGTTGTTGCTATCAAGTAGAAATTGGATGGTATTCCCACACATAGGCAGCGATAGTGTCACAGTAATTGTAGATTTATGACCGCACGTGCAAGCTGGACTGCGTAAATGTTTAAAGATAGTCCGTTGCAGACAAGTTTCCCACACTTCGATATTGTATCTGAGTCAATGGTTGAATTAACCACTGAGGTCACTCGCGCGTATACGCGTGCTATTACGTAATCACATCTGGCTGGCGCGATGAAGTTTTGATAAGATATGCGCGGAGAATAAACACTGGCTTTGTTCATTATATTATGCACGCGTGGCTGATGAATTGGAATAATATTAATAATAATAAAATGAAATATTATTAGCTGAAATAGTTATTGACTAAAATATTTGTTTTTAATATGTAAATTATGATAAATATTTAAATGAGTATACTTGGGTTGTCACAGGGTGAGGTGGGGTAAGTCTAAACCACCTACTCAATTTGTATCGTGTGACACAACCAGAAAAACGTGAATTCTAACATATATATTAATATGAATATATGGTTTTTAAGCATAAGCCCGCTTTAAGGACATAGTTATTGATTCATAGCAGTTGTAGAAAAAGTTTGCCCCGACTGGGGCAAATTGGTAGAGCTATGGCACGTTAAGCCGGAGGTTCTGGGTTCGAACCCCATTCGGGGCAAACTTTTTCGACAACTGCTATGAATCAATAACTATTAGTAGCAATTGTCACAGTTGATTAAAAAAAGTAAAACACCCAAACAATCAAATTGCTTCATCCAAATAATTATTGCTAACATTTTTAAAAACGAAACAATGCAACACAAAAATATTTTTCAGTCACCCAAAAATAAAATTTGGGCTTCATCACAAAAAATGTATTGCTAACATCATTCAACGAAACAAGCAACACGATGAAAATATTTCAGACCCCCAACAACAAATTGCTATCACACAAATAAGTTTTGCTCACGTCATTAAAACAAACAAGCAACACGATAAAATATATTTCGGATCCCAACAATCAAATTGCATCACAAATAATGTATTGCTAACGCCTTTACAACGAAACAATGCAACACAATAAAATATTTTTCAGATCAGCCAACATCAAATTGCTATCATCAAAAATTACATTGCAAATCATTACAACAAAAAATGCAACACAATGAAATATATTTCAGATCACCAAACAATCAATTGCTATCATCACAAATAATGTTTTGCAAGTCTTTAAAAACAAAAACAATGAACACGATGAAATATTTTCAGATCACCCAAACAATCAAATTGCTATCACAAAAAATAATACATTCTAACTCATTACACGAAACAATGCAAAAATAAAATATATTTCAGATCAGCCAAAATAAAATTGCATCATCACAAAATACAATTCTAACGTCATTACAACGAAATGACACGATGAATATATTTGGATCAACCAACAATCAAATTGTTCACTACAATAATACTTGCTACAGGCATTAAAAGAAACATTGCACAGCGATAATTATATTTCAATTGCCAACATCAAATTCCGGGGCAGGGGGCATAAAATAAACATTTGCTAACGTATCAACGAACAATGCAACACGATGAATATTTTCCCAGATCTAGCCCAAAAAATTGACTATCATCAAAATAATGTATTGCTCGTATGACGAACGAAACAATTCAACACAATGAAATATATTCAGACCCCGCCACAATCAAATGCTATCACACAAGAAGATTGTAACGTCATTACAAAATGGCCACAATGTAAATTTTGGTTCTGTGCAACATCAATTGTTTTACAATAATGTATTGTCAACGTCATTACAACGAAACAGCAACCGAGTGACAGATATAATCAGATGCCGTGAGGGACCGGCGGATTACTAAATTTCGACGGACTGCTATACTATTAGTCTCTATATTTACTCAAAGTTGGACCATAATCAAACTTGTCTAGTGGTCCCACGGTAGCTCAATAATTGTTAGGCTGGGCTACACTTGCGATGTTTCCCGGGGTTGAGGTGCAGTCTCAGTTCAACGTCAGGGGGCAACATTCACTATGGATTGGATACCGTTAAAAATAAGTGCCATTCTAAAAATTATTGGAGTCCACCTTTCTTCTTGACATCGGAAGAGTGACTTTTTTTCAGAATTCATGAAATGAAAATATGAGATAGGGTTTTGGTACTGCAAGGCAAACAAGGGCAGGGCGGGATTCCCCCAAGTTTGGGCCAAGAGGGTTATGGGGGTGTGGGGGGGAAAAACATATAAATTTTTTATTTCAATTTTTTAAAAATTAATCAAAAAATAGATAAGTTTCCTTACTCAATTGGTCTTTTGAGTGCCTAGACTCGTAATATTATCGAAAAAAATTCCGTGCCCCCGACCACCAAATAGCTATTTGGATGGGGTAGACCAGACCATTATTCATAATTTTGGAGGCAACAGAGTTTAAAAATAAAGCAGTATTTTATTCACATCAAGCATGATTATGCCAAAATTATTTGTGAAATAAAAATAGCCAAAATTTTAAGATTAGGAAAAATACTATTGAATTTAATTAAATTTTTACACAATGTCGGAACAAAACCAAACACACTAACCTGGCGTAAATTTACAAACCGCATCGCATAATAATTGTTGTACTTGAAAACATGACATGTGGGTGTTTAGGTAGGAGGGGGAGGGACGGACGATATGCGTTTGCGCGGCGCCTACTGAGTTGATCACTGATCTGATAAGCTTCGCTGTGCAGTTGTCTGCTAGAACAACGTCACTGCGCAGGACGATGCATTACACCACAACAATTAACTCAACTCCAACAAAAAAGCTCGCAAAATTTGTATTAAAGGCGAGATATACAGTTGTTTGGCGTTGTTCTTTTTTTGGGAAAATTGGAACACAAAATAACTTCTAGCAAGAAAAATTTTTTTGACGCTTAAATTGGGAGCCCTCCGCGATCGCGGATCTGGCCAGTCCGGGCAAGTCTACATCGAAATCATTTGACATATTGCATCAATTTATCACCAACATTAAACGCATCGCCAAAGATATATTGCACGGGCAAGAGCAAAATCTCTGACACGCAAAGCACTTGTAGTCGCTTTCATTCAACTAAAAATAAGTGTTGATTGCGTTTGCCTAACCATCCGTGTTACAGGTACTTTTACATTTTCTGCCCCTGCGTGTTTTACCGCGTTTACGGCCTTCGATCAAAGTAGCGGAGCAAATGCTAGTTTTACCTAGCGACGAAGCTGACTCGGTAGTGCTGTATTTGAGTATTTTGAATGACAATTTGGAGCGTTTAATTTCGGCGTAACAGATTTCCGTTTTGGTTAACTCAAAAAACATGATATTTCAAATCTGTAGGGATTAGAAAGCATGCTATGAGTGGTCTTGAAACTGAAAACGTAAAAAACGTTTCCCGTAGTGAGTTACCTGAACTAATAATTTTTACCAAGTCAAATAAAACTCTGATTCAATGTCCTTACGCACTGCCCTAGATAAAATCTTCGGTACTTATTTTTCAAAGAAAATCGTGTTAATTACTTTCGCTGTAAAACATTTACAGCTGAATCGCTGTTCTAACGCGCCCTGAAACTCCATGCGGAGCTCTAGGTTGCTACTTTGGAAATAGTACAGAGTTTAAAATTGCTGTGGTTGTAATTGATTTTCAAGTTTTTCTGTTTTCAACTTCGTTTTAGTGCAAAACTGACCATAGATGTGAAATTAGATTCACAATTTTGTTGGCGTAGGGGGAATTTCAATACAATTTTTGATTGTAATAGGATGAATTTTTCACTTAGTAAAATTTATAAATTTTTACTTTTATTAGGTAAATAAAGGATGGTACATCAAATATGCCGAATTACCTTCTTTGTAGCACATAAAAATAAAGAAAGACAATCACAATTACTTATTTTTTTATTCAAAAATCTAGTATCTATGCAAGTCAAGCATATTAATATCCATATTTTTATTTAGAGTGTAGCCTATATACCACGTTAGCTACAAAACACACACACAGTTTAGATGGAGTGACTATTATAAATAACCACCAACTAGAGGCCCGTGTAAGGTTCCCCTTTGTGCATGTTGTTTTCTCGTGCTACCACAGGCTTCTATTCCTCTTTATGGATGTCACCAAATCATGAGATTCCCTTTACATCACGAACTTATCTTCATTTGTGAGATCAAATTTATGGAAATGCTGCACTCGACTCTTTAATTTTCCCAAATTTGGAGTAATTGCTTTGATGCTTCACTTGTTATTGTTACGTTGGATAAGCATATAATTTTACATTTCCCCATTTAACTTCTAGTTTGAAAGTTAAAAGATTTCCCAAGGGTAATTCTATTTAATGTCTACAATGATTCATTTCATTGTGGCACAGTTGAGCTAATGTATCGAATATGATTCATGTTTAGTGAAATCAACATGAAAAATTAAAAAATCAATCCAGCGGGATAGAAAATATTCAAATGTTATTTTGTAATCCATGAACTTGTGAGTGTTGTGCGCAATACTTTGTGCCTGAAACTTATTTACATAAACAGCATCATGTGTGAGAACTGTGTAGGGCCTACACTGTACAGTATCTTCAAAATATTTTAGTTGAGGTCCTTCAATCTTGTTCTTACGATAAGACGTTTGTCCCATACACAATGAATTTTACATATCATAATTCAGCTCAATCAAAAATTAAAATCAATAATCATAGATCTAGGCCTATTGAGGAATTTACTCATAATGTCTTGCACTTAATTATATCTTATTTCTAAAATGTAAATTCCATAAATATAGTAAGGTCTTCTTAATTTTTTATTGTTATTTAGATTCAAGATTTTCATTTATAAAAAGCACAACATCGAAGTCACAACGTCATAGTTTGGTTTTAGCAAACAACCAGTAACAACCAACCAGTATTTTATTCAATGCTTAATGAAAAGTAACAATATACCGTATACAAAACTATTTTTTGTTTACAAGACTTTTATACAAATCTTGTTTCAAGTGCACGTCAATTAATATCTCAAACATTGTGCATCATTTGGATATATTTTTTTTAATCTATGGTTTTGAAACATATTAGTAAAGAATAATTGTTTTAACACAAACTGCTGAGTGCATTAATTACAACAATTTGGTGACCCAAGCTATGACGTCACATGTCGTAAGCACAAGAAATATCTACAGTAGGCCGTAATATAAGTGACACTTTATTTTACCTCAATAGAATTCAGATTTAGTACACGGAGTCAATATTTGGCCTACATAGGCAGTCCTTATGGCTATGGGTATATCATGACTTTTGAATTAAAATGACCATATCAAAATCTTCATAACGTTTTAGTTTTTAATTGACATGTTGGTCGTTGACGATGCCATTGATTAAACTCAATTTCAGAACATTTTTAGTAATTTTGTTTCACAAATAGAAATAGTCATGCTAAGCAAAAAGAGGCCTGTATTTATTCCTTGTCATGCTGTATGGTTTTATGCCAAATCCTCACGAAGGTGTAGTAAACCCCCTTTAATTCAAACTCAGTTAAATTCAAAGTACTGTTGGAAGTCCATACAGAATTGGCCAAGGGCTTGTTAGTAGTAGCCTAGTTATTTTTTTTATAATTTAAACTTTGATTTTTGGGGTTCCTTGGGCTTCAAATTAAAGGAAGTCTACTGTATTTTGTTTCATGCATTGCGTTTTACAACTATATAATATATTTATTTATTATTTAATATTTTTACTAAGTTGGTACTATATTTAGATGTCTTGTGACCTTGTCACAAGTAAAACTTTTAGTTACCCTACAAGATTGCTGTTTATGTCAATACTGGTTTCAAATCTCTCGCATAGTATAATTCCAAGGTGGTGGTATAATAATAATCCTCAATCATGGTCAATTGCAAATCACAGTCTGGCTTTCAAACACTTTCTGGTTACAATAATCCTAGATTTACTGGCTCCATGACGGACAAAGTTGGCTTGAGCATTAAACGTGTGATTCGGATTCGAGAGGTCCCGGATTCAAATCCCGTCGAGACCGGCAATCCTGACTGCAGGTTTTTTCTTAGGTTTTCCTCAGTCGTTAATGCGAATGCAAGGGATTGAGTCCTCTTAAACAGCCCTTGGACATCCCTTCCCAATTGCCCTTACTCCAATATAGTACTTAGTAAGACACCTGAAGAGGGGCACCCTGTGCAGGCTTTCCACAAAAAATTATTAATTTATTATTACTTGGTCAATGATTTGCAAATGGCCATGGTTTTATGTGTTGTTCTCTAAGGCAGCTCTGTTGATTATGTATCGGGGACGACTGGCATACTTGCAATCGACAGTAGGTCTGTTCAATTTGGCTACAACAATAAACTCAATGTAGGTATCGACCAATAGGGCCTTTTGTATATAATATCCATCGGTATAAAATGCCCTATATTATGATACATTTTGTTCCTCAGGTAAACTGGTTTCGTTTTTGGCAAACCCGATTCTCTGGTATCCTAAGTATACCGGTATGCAGTTGTTGCGGTGCAATAATGTTATGTGTAACTGTAATTAGTAACTTCTTTATCAATACAATGAATAATAATTTCAAACAACTATCATGAAATCAAATATATAGAGATATCAAATAAAAAACAAAGATTGATGCATTTTTAATTTTAAACATTGCTGACATGATTACAGTGATACCATTGTCAATTTGAATACAAAATATATATGTTCACGTGTGCCTGAATGCTTGTTGGTCCTTTGGGCTTCTCCCACTTTTCAATGCAGAAGGTCTCAGGTTCTAGAAAGTTTTTAAACTGTAAAAGGTAACTTTGGAGCCAACAACAAAGCACATAAGAAATCATACACAGTAATTACGTCCACACTGAAAATCAGTAGCTTGCATCTGATTGGGCTCTATGTACAGATTTGTTTTTATTTATTTACTGACCTGGACCTTAAGCATTGTTGTGATAATAGTTAACACACCAGCATCTGTTGAAGGTTATTTCCCTGTTTTGCCAAAAACAAACCAATTTCAAGATTAAGATTTTAATTTGAAAAGAGTGCTTATGCTTTCAAAGCAGTGTTGTGCCGTTTTTGTAACTGAATAGGATAAACGTTTAATAAACTCTTAAATATAATTGGAGGTTCCGATAATGAATTCAGCACGGAACCTAGTGCATAGATCATATTCTTTTTAGAATTTGCTGTGACAACTAAAAACATTCTTTACTCCTAGACCCAAGACCAGCCATGATGGCATGGTTGGCCAAATGTGGGCATTTCAGAAGAAGATGGCCATGAATTAATACAGAAGCATGACTTTTAATTTTTAGGCCTAATTGAAATTTAAAGTAGACTCAGTGATAAAGTTAAGCCCCCTTTTACTCTCCTTTTGGCTAAAGTCTAAACTTATCACAGTAATTTTAATGTTTGGTAATCTTAATGTTCCTTACTAATTCCACACTAAATTATTTTTTACAAAGCAAAAATAAGTTTCTGTCAAGTTTATAATACTTGGAAGTTGACTCATACTTGGGCTTAACCCTACGTACATAACTTTATGTCACTTGAAGTGGGTAGTTATAGATTCAGAAATAAATAGAGTTATTTTGGAAAACGACAAATCAATGAAATGGTAAAATGAAGACATCAATTAATGTTCCAAATATTATACATCGCTAACAGGCAACACTGCTTTAAAGAATGTACTGTATTGCTATGCAACAATTCAATAAATTTAATCATCTGTAAGTCATATTGTTGTAGCCACTGCCTCCTAGATGTTCGGCGTGGCTCCTCGTTCCTGCCTTGTTAACGCAACAATTTGATTGTTGCAGACATTCGCACTTTTTGCCCACAGCGCTAGTTACCGTCCCCAAGAGCTGTCTTTTTTTCGTTGTTTACATACGATCTGCATACAATTCAAATGTCAACAGCAAGTTGAGCTGTTTTTGTCTTCATAATAGGCATGGTGTGTGCAAGAAGTTGTAAGATCCGAGATGCCATTAATCTAAAACAAGTAGGCTTCTTTGCATAACTAACCGGGAAATAAAGACAATTGTGTCACCAGGCCCCCCCCAAGATCCCCTTAGCACGCGCCAGCTTGATGAAGTATATGTTAGGCTCGTGGCCTGGTCAAGACAAGAGCCAGATAGCTACTAACCTTTAATTTTTAATATGATTAGGATTAGGAGGCATAGGGCCCTATAATAAAATACATGCTTATACCTTGCCTATATTATCAACAACAAAGTTTCATTATCTTCTTTTTGTTTAAATTTCCAGCATAATAACTAGACAAATTTTATTTACTATATTTGCATACTTGACAAGTGATGTAACGTAAAAACAATACGATCTAAAATTCAATTTAGTTGGATTCACAGTAAAATAGCATGTGAAGATGACATTTAATGTAATACAACATCAAAACAAAAAAACTCTTGGGAACGTAACTAGCGCTTTGACAACAATTAACACGTGCGCGTGGACAGGCAGGTACGGGAGCACGCAACATCTAGGAGGCATGGTTGTAGCATCACAAATATGAAGAACTTTCTTTAAACTTACGTTTAGAATGACAGACCTATGTTGTGGCCGCATTGTGAAACTAATACATTGCGACACAGAAGACCAGCTTCTTAGGGTGGTAACCCCTGCAGTTACAGTTTTTAGTGATCTCTCAAGAACTGAAATACTAAAATGTTGCAACAGTATGTGGTTTTTAAGAATATATAATAGAAAAAGTTTCAAAACATAATCGACGTTTGTATTTGATTGCATTTATTAATTAATGTCTATCCAAATTACGTACCATACATTACAATCTTTTCATGCAGGCTTAGTTTCTCTTAAAACACTAAATTGTTGGCAGGGGACTGTCGCTTTAAGCACGAGCAATATTGAGCTCATGGCACCTTACTACTTTTCTGTGCTTGCTTGACCCTGGGGGATTGGGGAGATCAGGCAGATCTAGGTATTATGTTTAACTTGGGGGGGGGAGATGCCAAATATCTTTGGCTTATGTTCTTTAAATTTAGCTTTAGAACCTTTGTGAAAACCATTTGAATTTATTTTATGTTAAATCTTGGAAGTTTTGTTAGCTGTTGTCTCAGTTACTGGTTAACATCGCTTTTAGAAAATGCAAGTGGGGTGAAGCAAATTTAATTTAATGTCCCCCACCACCACTGAAAATCAGTTCTGTGACAGAGTGGGTAGACTCAAAATACAAATTTATTTAATTTAAATGCAATCCTAGTTTAATTTGTAAAATCTGTTTGTATATCTGAATGGGATAGACATGAAATAAATAAAAGCAGTTTCCAAACGATTGAGGAATTGTACGGTTTATTTTACAAGCACAGAAGTACTTGAGGGTTTTCAATACTTAATAAAACTAGGAGCAATGATTGCCACTTAACCCCTGGAGATGACCTAGTGTATTTGTTCTCACGGCTGCATCGTCCTGCATAGTGGTGTGGGCTATTTTCACTCTTTTGCTTCTGCTCTTGCTACACTTAAACAGAGTGTGCAATGCACTGACTGACAGGGCTGATATGGAATTTTGCAAGAGGTTGCCATTTTCTGAATATCTCAGTTGTGATTGAACCCTCGTACGTTCAATCACAACTAAATGTTTGGGTAGTGTACCTCTTCGAGTTTCATCATCAGTCTTGTCTCTGCATTGGGGAGAACACTCTGTTTAAGTGAAAAGTTTCGACGCTAGATATGGTAGCTCTGAAGTGCAAAAAAGACTTAAGTAGTATAAAAAGCGTTTTTTTGGCCCATTTTTTGTGTTTTTTGCCCATTTTTTTGCTTGTTTTTCTTATTTGTACAATATTTATTGTATTTTATTTAATATTGTTAATAAATAAATAAATATATTTATTGTATGTAATTATTAATTATTCAAATTATTATTTAGCATTGAAAAAAAAACAGCTAAGTCCATAAACTAGGTCAACTGCAAAGTTGAGCAGCTGACCTAGTAAATATGGCCTTGAAAAAAATGGCTATGTCCATAAACTAGGTCAACTGCTAACCTTGCAAGGTTAGCAGCCAACCTAGTCTTCAAAAAACAGCTAAGTCCACTAATTGGGTCATGAAGGGTTATGCAGATGACCCAGTCTAGGAGCAAGGCTGTCAATAATAGCCTTGAAAAAGTAGGCCATAAACTTAGGTCATCTGCAAAATGAGAAAAGGATTAGTGCAATTGCTTAAAATCTAGAAAGGGAAGAGAGTTAATGGTGTGCTAAATACAATCAAGGTAACACAACAGCAGCATGAGTTCAAGAGCATATATTGAGAGCAACAGTGACATAAGGGACATGCAGAAAGTAGACTATGTCCACGGCCTTGAAAATGAAAAGTGTTATGGATTAGGCTGTAGAATTCTCACGTAAAACTTGTTTCAAGTTGGTTAATGAAGGTGCAGCTGTTGGACAGACGTTGCCATCCAGTGATGTTGGATGAACCATATGGCGCTGTAGTTGGGAGGAGAGTGAAGTGGTGCAAACAGAGAGGCAGCATAACCAATAACCTGGAATATTAATGAGAATAAGGATTTATTAAATGCTCAAAACCAAGATAGAGCTGAAAGCTGACTACAGCCAGCCAGCCAGCTCAGCTTAGTTTTAACTAACACATATTCCTTGACGATTAGAAATGCACATATTCCCAGCGTCGCTTAGTATGTGCATTTTTATTTGTCAATAAATGTATGTGCATTTGAACTGAGCTAAGCTGGCCATTTTGTAGTCTGCTTGCAGCATTATTCCTCCTGTACAATATTAAGCAATATTTAGGCATACAGAGAGAGAAACACATCACATGAAGCATGAGAACTAAAGAGATAATGGGAGATAAAGTGGACAAGTATCTTGACTACGACGTTCCTCTCATTAGATGGTGGCCTAATGAATTGTAAATCTTGCTATCAACACTAAAATGACCTAAACTAAAGTTGTTATAATCGTCGCAATTAATGTCTCCCCCCTTTAATTAAGAACATAGCAAGATATGATGACCCCCCCAAAATTACAACCCAACGATTTCTAAACCTACAAAATGTTAATAATTTGTAAAAATGCTTTTTCTCGTTTACATAGTTCTTCCAGATAATACATTTTTATTTTTTACATTGAAGATAAATAATCTTCACAATCAAGATATTCACAATCAAGATATTCACAATCAAGATATTCACAAACAAGCTACGAACTAAATTACAACGCAGTAATTAGATGTTACAATATTTTGCTAATTATTGTTGCTATAGTTTTTCTACCCTTCATTTGTGTTATGTTAAAAATACATAGTGTTCAACAACAATTGATATGATATTGTTTATGTTTGCAACGTTTGAAGCTGGATTCTTCAGGACAGTTCGCTGGCATCCGAGGAAGAGCGGAAAAATTTACGCACCGTTCTCGTAGGCGTTTTTATTTGTATGACTGTTTTTTGTTTGTGTGGTGTTTTTATATTATAAGATTCTTTTGATTGGCATTTTAATTGCTAAACACTAAACAGTAGAGATGGACCAATACAGATATTAAAAATCGGCCAATAGTAGTAGTATTGGAAGATTTTACCGATTTTATGTCCGATATCTTCAATTTCAGCTCCAGGCCTAGACCCAACCCGTGTGATATTGGTAAATTTGATTTTACAATCCAATTCCGTACATATGTCGTATATAAATTCCCAACTGATGCCTCTTCAAAGTTATTACAGGAAACTATCACTATTACCTACTGCTAGGCTAACTGAGGAATGTGGTTAATTTCTCAACAGATTTGTCCTAAGGTTTTATAAAAATTTAGCCCCCATGCCCCTCGCAAAAACGTGGGCATACTCCGCCAGAGCCCTAAATCCAATATGGCTGCCATTTGCCATGTCTGACACTATCTTTGCAATGGTTTAGCCTAAAGTATCGCCTAGTATATGGTTTTTATGGTTTTGGGGGTTGAGGAATTTGTTTCTGGAGTCAGTTTGGTGATTAAATCCATTTTTCTAAGCTTCAAATCCAAGATTGCCGTCGATTTGCAGCTTGAAATACCCATTTCTTGAAATCTTATTAGAACTTTCATATAAGACTAAGGAAAGCCCTGTTCATGTAATTTTGAATAATTGACAGAGCTACCAGATAGTGCTTATAACTTATCTAATTGGTCGTAACTACAGTAATAATAATTACGAAAATATGTGCTCCTTTTCTAGACAATTTAGCGATTTTCTAAGGAGCTATGATAAAGTGTGGTTATGGCACATGCATTGACGACTCGAAATGGGCAGAGCTTAAAAGGATCGATAAATCACGCGACTAGTATTGGGTATAAATCCTCATTTCGCAAGTTGGCGCCTGCTGAACGGCGCATCACTTATCACGCTCTAACTTTTATTCTGTTCATTATTTGGACAATACTTAAATGAATAATATATAGCAAACATATCATTCCTTGTAATAACGATTATTTCAATTTTTTTGACAAAGTCGTTAGCTTGTTATAACAATGTACGCATCACACAAGTGAAAAATATCATTGACTTAAGTTTTAATAATTGAATTTGACAGGCGGTGGAACCCTACCGGCAGACTGACGAAACGATACTTCTATGTGACGTCACATGGATGTCACAGTCAGCTAGGCCTGTTTACGCGCGGAATTTAAACACGAATATTCACACCCCCATAAAACCAAGTAAAAAACATTTTTCGACGACTTTTTTTGGGAATCGTTGTTACGAATATATTAAAAAAAAAGAGCATTCCCTATTCTAATGGTGCCTATCATTTTTTTGTGTCCAAGACCTGCCATGACTAAAACAAAATGGCCACTGTTATGGAAATTAGTATCTCTAATAGCTTTGTAGGTATCCAAACGATTTCAATTTTTAAGTAACCAATCGATAGGTATTGAGAAGAAGTACAAATGAAATGATATATTTACGATTTTTACGAAAATCTATAATTTTTTTAGGTTATGTTATGTGCCGCCGATTTTCAAATTTATATCCGTAATATCTTTGCAATATTTGGCCGATTTCAAATTTAAAAAATACCAATCGATACGTATTGAGAAGAGCTACAAATCATACAACTACCATTTTCACAAGAATCAATTATTTTGTTACAAAAACTACACCTTTTTACTACACTCGTTATTGTTATGGAGCTTTTAACGTTAATAATATCTACGTGGTCAAATAGGTTTCACAATAGGGAATATTCCACTTACTATTTTATAGTTTATTTTAATTCTTATATATGTCTTAATAGTCACTGCACTTTTTTTTTATTAAAAAAAATGTTTTTTGTGTAATTTAAACAAGATGTAAATTGGACCCCCAGTTTGCGCGCCAAAAACGAGCGTGCGCCATCTTTGGACGGTACTACGTCATAACTGTGGTGAGTCAAGGCCAATTAGAAACTAAATGTACGTATATTTGTAATTACATATTTACATACAGACGGCGGTGCTCGCCCATCCGCTCAACAACAAACACAACTCCACAGCCTGGAGCCACTTAAACGATGTACATTTTCATAGAATTTTCTTTTTCTTTATTCGTCTGTAACAGCATAGGACTATCATGCTATTCTTTATCTACAATAGGCTTTAATTATTCATCAAAGTAAGGTTTTTGTGCAGGATATGTGTCAGAACACAGAAGTGCAAGTTAGGGTTGGCAAGCTAAGCCAAGGGCTTGTCAGTGAGTAGTTTAAAAACCCCAAAATAAACCCCTCATATTATTTTTTTTTTTGGGCTTTTCCAGGTTTTTTAGTATTTTCAAAAAATTGTTAGAAAAAACTTTGTCATTGATAATTTTCACATGTAGATGCGTGCATTGTTATAACAAGCTAACGACTGTGTCAAAAAGATCGAAATACTCGCTATTACAAAGATGACATATTTGCTAAATATTCATTTAAATTTGTCCAAATAATGAATAGAATAAAGTTAGAGCGTGATAAGTGTTGCGCCGTGAAGCAGGAGCCAACTTGCGAATGAGGATTTATACCAACTAATTCCGCCATGTTTGCCTCGTGACGTCAGGAGGCGGGTACATTTCAAGTTGTCAATTGGAGCCAGTACAATTTCTCAACGTATTTGTCATCGAAGAGGCTTTATAAAAAAATTAGCCCCCATGCCCCTCGCGAAAGTGTGGGCTACTCTGCCAGGGCCCAAATACAATATGGTTGCCATTTGCTATGCCGCACTATCTTTGCACTTGTTTGTCCACAATACTGCTTGGTATATGATATTTAGGTATTTCATTTTTAAGTCGTTAGGCGATTTGACCTATCTTTTTACCTTTAAATTCAAAATGGACGTCGATTACAGCTCGGATAGCAGTATGGAACATTGTAATCCCGTGGCAGTTTTAGTGATTAGAGCGGTGTATAGGGTATCAATCTATTCGTATTGAACCCCAGATAAACAATAGGGAGTGCTCCTCAACTCTAGTATGCGACTTAATTGTAATTAACATAAAATATAATAAGAAATACGCACAAATATAAATTTATTTAAAAAAACTAACAATTTATGGCCTATTTATGAAGGTTTTAATGGCTAGTGGCGAAGCGGGACTAAAATGCTCCGTACATTGCGTGACGTCACGACAAAGTAATAGTTGAAAAGATCTCCGCGCGCGCGCTGCACCACAACCCCCCCGGCTGGAATTGAATGTAGTCAATCCATGTCAAGCAATTTAATATGTTCTCTGAGGCATGAGCCTACACCTAATAATGATAATGAATAATAAAAATGTACACATAATATAACATGCATTGTCAACAAATATACCAAGTACTTATCTGCAAATTTGTTTATTCAACATTGTACTTTGTTTGATCTATTACCGACTCTAATCCGGGGAACCTTCTTTATCGACTCTGATTTCCATGGTAACCAAGACCTTGGGCCCACTGCCTTTGCTAGGAATTGACTAGGAACCAATGAATTTGACAGGCGGTGGAACCCCTACCGGCAGACTGACGAAACGATACTTCTATGTGACGTCACATGGATGTCACAGTCAGCTAGGCCTGTTTAATTTAAACACGAATATTCACACCCCCATAAAACCAAGTAAAAAACATTTTTCGACGGACTTTTTTGGGAATCGTTTTTTTTTAGTAACGTTACGAATATATTAAAAAAAAAAATTAGGAGCATTCCCTATTCTAATGGTGCCTATCATTTTTTGTGTCCAAGACCTGCCATCTAAAACAAAATGGCCTCTGTTATGAAAATTAGTATCTCTAATAGCTTTGTAGGTATCCAAAGGCTTTCAATTTTTAAGTAACCGATCAATAGGTATTGAGAAGAGCTACAAATGCTTTTACGATTTTTACGAAAGTCCATAATTTTTTTAGGCTATGATGTTATATGCCGCCGATTTTCAAATTTGTATCTGTAATATCTTTGCAAGTATTTGAGCGATTTAAATTTAAAAAATAGCAATCGATAGGTATTGAAAAGAGCTACAAATCATACAATTACCATTTTCACAAGAATCGATTATTTTGTTACAAAAACTACACCTTTTTACTACACTAGTTATTGTTATAAAGCTTTTAACATAAATATCTACGTGGTCAAAAAGGTTTCACAATTACTTAAGTTGCATTTTTCTAAGCGTATTTTTTATCTTCTTAATTAGGCCGTACTTTTAATTGATTGATTGATTATTGCTTAACGTCTCATATTTATGCACTTTGGCTAATCGAGACGATGAGTGGTGATAGATGACCGGATGAAGTATGAACAGAAGGGAGGAGGGGAAACCCGGTACCGGCACGTAGCCTACTCCTTTCGAAAAGTACCAAGGGGACCAACAGCTTAACGTCCCATCCGAAAGGACGGTGTAACTTTGACAGTCATATAGGTTCCTCCACTAACCCGGACTGCGAGCAGACGTCGAGGAGAACGAAGCCGTTACAGTAGCTTTCGAACCCTCCATCTGCTCTAACCAGCGGTATACGAGTTTCAGGGAAGAGCGGTCACCCACTCCGATAAGTATAACCGAATATAATTTATATGAGCAACAGCATGTATAGTTGAGTATACGCAACAGGTATAAGAATTTTTGAGAATTGGTTTTCTAGATTTAGTTTCTAAACATTTTTAACTTCCAAATAAGTACTAGGAAAAATGAATTTCTGAAATAATGGTTGGTGTAAGATATTTTATTTCAAACAGTATAAAAACGTTTTTTCAAGTTTTGTAATGTTTGAAAAAATCATACACCAACCGTTATTTCAGAAATTCATTTTTCCTCACACTTTAGGTGGAAGCTGAAGGTGTTTAGAAACTATCTAGAAAACTGATTCTCAAAATTCTTAGGAAGACATCATTACGAATCAAGAACACATACCTGTTGCATATACTCAACTTTACATGCTGTCCCTTCACATAAATTATATTCGGTTATACTTGTCGGAATATTGAAAGAACGACCTCATTAAAAACAAAAAAAATGCTTAGAAAAATGCTACTTAAGTAATTGTGAAACCTTTAAGACCACGTAGATATTAACGTTAAAAGCTTTATAACAATAACGAGTGTAGTGAAAAGGTGTAGTTTTTAACAAAATAATTGATTCTTGTGAAGACAGGAACTATAAAAAAATGCAAAAACTTGCAAAAAAGGGGCCAAGCCGAAAACGAGTAAGATACAAGTGGCTCAACTGCATAAAGTGGTGAGATCTAGAAGTGTGGCCAAGCCCATTATTTTGTTTAAAATAATAAATATATTTATCAATTATATAATAAATTAATAATATATCAATATCCATATCATTATCCAACTTTAATTATGAAATAGGCCTAAATATACTAACATAAATAACATAAAACATTAAATAAAATTATTGAAACATTTACATGTGGAAATATCAAAATTAACAGACGCCATTCAAAATTAAAAGCTTGGTCGATAACTTGGTTGTTCTTACTGACTAACCAAAACATAACCAATTCAAATCCATCGACCAAGCTTTTAATTTTGAATGGCATCTGTTAATTTTGATATTTCCACTTGTAAATGTTTCAATAAATTTATTTAATGTTTTATGTTGTTTTTGTATATATATTTATTTCATAATTATAGTTAGATAATATGGATATTGATATATTATTAATTTATTATATATATTATAATAATAGGTAGATGCCAACTGGCTTGGTATAATCAATGTGGATAGAGATAGGAGTCAACAGCTTACCTGAGATGTAGAGGTGGCTGCCATAGTAGAACACAGATAAAAATATACACAAACTTCTCACTAAATAGTCACGAGACGTTTCGGCCTTGCCTTCTTCGGTCGTTCTGGTCTACGAAGCTGTTGACCAGGAGGAGAGGTAAGAGTAGGGGGGGGGGGGTAGAAGAAGAGGGGGGGGGGGAGGGTGGCTAGAGAGTCTCCAATACGTGCACATGAGTGTGTGCGTGAGTGTGAGTGTGTGTCCTCCAGCCACACACACACACACACTCACACTCACGCACACACTCATGTGCACGTATTGGAGACTCTCTAGCCACCCTCCACCCCCACTTCTTCTTCTACCCCCCCCTCTACTCTTACCTCTCCTGGTCAACAGCTTCGTAGACCAGAACGACCGAAGAAGGCAAGGCCGAAACGTCTCGTGACTATTTAGTGAGAAGTTTGTGTATATTTTTATCTGTGTTCTACTATGGCAGCCACCTCTACATCTCAGGTAAGCTGTTGACTCCTATCTCTATCCACATTGATTATATGTATTATATATATATATATATGTTTGTTCTTAAGTTTTCGCGGACATATTGTATGTTGTAATTGTCTTCCGGGACATTCCGCCGCTTGTATGAGTTTGCTGCTACAGACCTTTGTCTGTAGCCTGGCACTCGACGTTTCGCCAGAATCGCATCTGGCATGATCACGAGTCACTCACTAGTACGTCTTCCTTCTTCAAGAACACGCACTCGACTGACAGTCTCCAACCCAACTGCGCGCGTCCTCGATCGAGTTTGCATGCCTCCTATTGTGGTGGAAATAGGTGCGGGGCGGCAAGGTTGTATTGGAAATGCAGAGATTTGTACTGTGTTGCTCGAGGAAGGCTCTTGTGTAGTAGCGTTTGTTGTGTCTAAAGGTGGTGTGTGTTTGTTTACCACTTGGTATTGGACCAAGATTGGTTTCCATGCTGTTGCCAGTCTCTGGGCATCATCTCGCTTGTTAATGTTGCAGGGACGTTTTTCTATCTCGATGGCTTCGCGTATGATACGAGGGTAATATACAGGGGCTACTGCTAGAGTTCTAGTGTTGGCAAAGTCTATCCAATGGCCTTCCTTCCTTACATGCTGAGCTAATGCGGATGTTGCTTTGTCCTGTCTTACTGCGAGTTCGTGTTCCTTCACTCTAGCCGATATTCTTCTATTTGTTTGGCCCACATAGACTTGGGGGCACGAACCACAGGGGACCTCGTAGACTCCTTGCGACTCCAGAGGGATTGACTGCTTTGCACTTCTTAGCATGGTGTTGATTTTGCGATGTGCTTTGAAAGTGGTCTTGATGTTGTGAGCCCTGAGCAGTCTACTGACTTTATCTGTTGTACCTTTGATATAAGGCAGATAAGCTGTTGCACGGTGTTTTTCTTGTTCTATTTCTCCTCCGTCACTGACTTTAGGTTGACGTTTGAATGCTTTAGTTATGTTGTAATGTGAGTAGCCATTAGCACATATGGTCTCCCGCAGAGTTTTCTTCTCCAACGCTAAGTGATCAGAATCTGATAGTCGTATAGAGCGTGTGGTCAGTGTGTTCACCACCGAGTTGAGTTGGGCTGGATGATGATGACAATAGGAGGCATGCAAACTCGATCGAGGACGCGCGCAGTTGGGTTGGAGACTGTCAGTCGAGTGCGTGTTCTTGAAGAAGGAAGACGTACTAGTGAGTGACTCGTGATCATGCCAGATGCGATTCTGGCGAAACGTCGAGTGCCAGGCTACAGACAAAGGTCTGTAGCAGCAAACTCATACAAGCGGCGGAATGTCCCGGAAGACAATTACAACATATATATATATATTCTTGACCCCTTTTCCAACATTAAATCGGGTTGGGGGGAGCAGTATCACACTACTCCGTTTCTTGGGCTAACATCTTCATTGTCGGCTAGCCAGGCCTGACACAATCATGTCCTCAGCTTCTTCTTCACTCGCCTCCTCCACTACCAGAGGTCTGTTTAAAAGCTCCCTCCATCTCTCCCGGTTTTCCCACAGTCTTCCTGCTTCCACTTCGTTCCATGCCATTCCTCTCTTCTCAACACTGTCTTTAATCTGCTCCACCCACTTCTCTCTCGGTCTGCCCACTTTCTTCTTAAACCCTTCTTGTTTTTCAAACTCTCTTCTTGGTATCCTGGCCGGATCCATTCTTTTCATATGCCCAAACCAACGTAGACGTTCTCTCTCCAACCTTATTAGCACACTTTCAACACCTAGTTTTTCCCTTATAACACTACTCCTGATCTTGTCGTTTTTTGTCACCCCCAGTACACTCCTCAAGAATTTCATTTCTGCTGCCACAATCCGGCTTTCTGCTTTGTGTCCCAAGGTCCATGTCACTGTGGCATATGTCAGTATAGGTAGAAAATATAGCTTATAGATTAAAAGTTTACATTTCCTTGGGATTTCTTCTTTCCATAGTAGCTTCCTGACTGATTGGTAGAAGCTCTCCGCCAATGTAATTCTTCTCATAACTTCTGCATCTATTTTCGCATTTGTAGATAGCACACTTCCTAGGTAGTTGAAATCTTCTTTCGTTGTCAACTCTTCGCCCCTCAGCAAAAGTTTGTTATCTCTAGGTCTGTGTATAATTAATAAATATATTTATTATTTTAAACAAAATAATGGGCTTGGCCACACTTCTATATCCTACCACTTTATGCAGTTGAGCCACTTGTATCTTCCTCGTTTTCGGCTTGGCCCCTTTTTTTTTGCAAGTTTTTGCATTTTTGTATAGCATATCAATAATTTTTTTAGAACGTACACGGTATGGATGTTAGCATTCAAGTAGAGGAAATTACTTTATTACAATGATTCAAAAATAAAATCTCACTCATTGATAATTAGAAGGTTTGAGCATCGCAGTTATAAATTAATAACACTAAGATACCTATTTATTGTTTCGACCACCACTCGTATGCACCTCAAATGACAATTAAAACTAGGTCGCTTCGCGAACACTTTTTTAAGTAGCGTTGATGCATGGGCTTTTTTAAGTTTTTAAGTCCCATTGCAAAATCAATTTTGTTAAATTAGGATATTTGTTATGAAGTAGTATTAATTGCTATCTGTTAAACCAATAAATAGAATATAAAATATCTTGAGGCCCGAAGATTAGCTTTTTGAACGCATTGTAGATGATTGTTGTCAAGTTTCTATTGTTACTTGATAATTATTATACAATTTAAAAAAATCATATTAAAACCTTTATTTCTATGGATTCTGGCTAACTTTTTTCAACTTATTCTTTCAAAAGATACTACGTCACCATTACCTCAATGTCCATGTGAAATACTAGACCGCTTCGCGAACGCTTTTTCCAGTCGCGTTGATGGATGAGCTTTTTTGGAATATTTCTGTCTAATGATTACGTTTTTATGTGGAATCTCCTTACTTTTTCTATAGTTACTTGATATTACTTGTTCATTATACACCTGTAAAAGGCTTATATTAAAAACTTTATTTCTAGAAATTTTGACCAACTTTTTCTTTCAATAGGCACTACATCACCATAATCTTTATGTCAATGTAAAATATGAACATTGTAGCCCCCACCCCTTTGGTCAAAATCGGCCCGCAAATATCACGAAAATATCGTATTAGAAACTGGAGAAAAAAATCGTAAAAGTACGATTTCTATAAGAAATATTTCTTCAAATGTCTCTAAAATCATAACATATTATGATTTCAGTGATTTTAAACGTTCCTATAATGTTTCATTAATATCGGAGTAGCCGTTTGCCAAATATCACAAAAATATCGCACTAAAAATCCAAAAAAATCAAAAAAGTACGATATTTATTAGAAATATTTCTTCGATTGTACCCAAAAACAATACAGCTCTAAGTTCAGAGATTTCGAAGGTCCACTCCAATTTTCATTAAGATCGCATGCCGTTTGCCCTGTAGAGAGCGAACAAACAGACAAACAAACTAACAAAAACTAAACACCCGAGCTATTTTTCTTGGGGTAACGTAAGTAAAAAACAAACAAACAAACACAAAGTCAAATTGAAGTCTTCGCTTCGCTCATCTAATGAACATTGTAGCCCCACCCGTTTGGTCAGAATTGGCCCAAATGTCACGAAAATATCACAGTAAAAATAAAATAAAATCGATAAAGTACGATATTCATGAGAAATATTTCTTCGATTGTACCCAAAAACGTGGCAGGTCTAAGTTCAGAGATTTCGAAGGTTCCCTCCAATTTTCATCAAGATCGCATATGCCGTTTGCCCGGTAGAGCGCAAACAAACAAGACAGAAAAAAGAAAAGAAAAAAAAACATGAGCGCAAATTTTTTGAGGGGTAAGTGAAATTGAAATCTTTGCTTCGCTCATCCAATGAAGATCAAATTATATAAGCTTTGTTATTTTGGCTTCTCAAACTTTATCCATTGGGGGCCCACGCCAATCCGTTTCTCAACAAAACACGAATTAAATAATTTGTTATATTTCCTTTATCTCAGTTTCCGGTCATCTAATCCAATTACCGTTTGTAAAGCAAATGGCCACTGAGATGACTGACATCGGTGCAAATTTTGGCTTCTCAAACATTTTCCATTGAGGGCCCACAAACCGACAGGTCATTCTTAACTCTATGCCAATCCGTTTCTTACCAAAACACAAATTAAATAATTTGTTTAAAAATAATCTCGCCAAGCAAACTCCGATGAAGCTTCAATACCTAAGAGTTTTTATCACCAGCAACATGTATTTGTTAGTAACTAGGCCGCTTCGCGAACGCTTTTTCCAGTCGCGTTGATGGATGAGCTTTTTTGGAATATTTCTGTCCAATGATTACGTTTTTATGTGGAATCTCCTTACTTTTTCTATAGTTACTTGATATTACTTGTTCATTATACACCTGTAAAAGGCTTATATTAAAACCTTTATTTCTATGAATTTTGACCAACTTTTTCTTTCAAGAGGCACTACATCACCATAATCTTTATGTCAATGTAAAATATGAACATTGTAGCCCCACCCCTTTGGTCAAAATCGGCCCAAATATCACGAAAATATCGTATTAAAAACCGGAGAAAAAAATCATAAAAGTACGATTTCTATAAGAAATATTTTTTCAAATGTCTCTAAAATTATAACATATAATTATGATTTCAGTGATTTTAAATGTTTCTATAAAGTTTCATCAATATTGGAGTAGCAGTTTGCCAAATATCACGAAAATATCGCACTAAAAATAAAAAAAAATCTTAAAAGTACGATATTTATGAGAAATATTTCTTCGATTGTACCCAAAAACAATACAGCTCTAAGTTCAGAGATTTCGAACGTCCCCTCCAATTTTCATCAAGATCGCATATGCCGTTTGCCCGGTAGAGAGCACAAACAGACAAAAAAAAACTAACAAAAACAAAACACCCGAGCTATTTTTCTTGGGGTAACGTAAGTAAAAAACAAACAAAAAAACACAAAGTCAAATTGAAGTCTTCGCTTCACTCATCCAACAAATCTACTGTTTTGTAGTTGCCTTCATCTTTTCATTTTTCTGCATTTTCATTCCATTACAAATCCGCGATCACTTGTTTTACTTTGTCTTTCTCTAACATTTTGTGATCTTGTCGTTGGGAGTGTTCCTTAACGAATTGAAACGTTTCCCAATAACCCTGTCAATTCATTCCTTTTACGTGCCACAATTTATGTTCCTCATTCTCCCTTTTAGGTTATCTTGACTTGAACATTGTTGCTCCTTTCTTAATTCATCTTAATTTTTTTGATTTGTCATATTTTTCAAGACTCAAGTGGTGGGATGTTTGTTTTAGCTACAGCTGTGATTGGAGTAGGCTCACTGCTACCAGGAAGATTCTCATCGCTTGGTTTTGCAACGTGTCTAGTTTCAGCAATTAGCTTTTTGGTGCTATGACTAGTAATGCACTTGTGCAAATTCTAGAAGTCCTGTATGTTACGTTGAGTTTACAACTACAAAGTTGGCTCCCCAGGTAACACCTGCCACCATCTTCAGTAGGCAAGTTAATTCTTCTTTTACTTAAAAATTCCACCCAATCAATTTATATCTCTCCAGGCATCTTACAGTCACTTGCCATGCCTAATTATATAACATTTTTATCTTTCTCATTTGTTTCTGCTCCATACTAACTGAAATCTGGTTCTACCCTGCTTGTTGGCTGAAAATCATGCTTTTTTTTTTAAATAATTATTATCTAACCATATCTCAGACCATTAGTGTAAAGCTTTCATAGCCTTGTTCGTTTCTTCTTTCACCTTCTTTGGGTCATTGTCTGAATACCACATTATCACACATAATCTGCATAGATCTACTTTACTCTACTACTTTCTTTGTCACACTCTGCTAGATCTTAGATGTAAATTTAACATTGGTCAAGAACTTCCCCTTGCTGTAATCTCATGTCTGTATGCATTTAAGACCTTTTTCCACCATATATTCCAAGTAGCATCATTCTCATACCCATACACTCTGGTCCACCATCTTGATACTTTGATTCTCACAATTGTTCCTCACAATTGTTCCATTTTTTGCTCAAGTTTTTATCCCTGTCCACTAGGTCAAGAGCTGACTGAAAGTCCACATATATTCCAAATGTTTTATGCATATTGTTAACAGCATTGTGTACGACTGGACAAAGTTCGAAATCAATGAAATTAATATGGTATAATTTTCTATACACGATAATTTTTTTGTACATACTCAAAAAGGTTATGCCAATCCTCATACATGGCTTGTTTATCAAATTTTGGCCTTGTTTAGTTGTACACAATTATTTTTTAATAATAATATGTAATAATTATAATCTTAACTAGGTTAACTATGTCTTGTTGAGTGGTGGTTTTCCACCATTATCTAGGGCGTGTTTTCTTCCTCATTATCTTTCTCCTTCCCCTCCACAAATTTACTCCACTCTCTTCTGTCCTTTTTACAGCTTTTCTCTTGCCACATGCTCCCACCCACCCTTCATCTCGTTTTCCAACGTTCCCCATTTCTCTCCAAGTGGCTTTCCTACTTTTCTTTTTCCCTCCTCTGCCGCTTCAAATTCTTGTCTTGGGATCCTCTCCTCGCCCATCCTTTACATATGTCCAAACCATCTTAGACATTTCTTTCCTAGTTTAAACCTCAAACTCTTCAATCCCAGTTCTTTTATGATTACATTACTTCTTATCTAGTCCATCTTCGTAACTCCCTTGACACTTCGTAAGAACTTCATTTCTGCGCTTCCAGCCGACTCTTCCTTTTGTTCCCACTGCCCTTGTTACTGTGCCCTATATGTTAGTATAGGTACAAAATATGCCTTGAACAGCAACATTTTACATTTTTGTGGGAACAACTCATTCCAAAGTAGCTTTCTTGCCAATTGGTACAACCCTTCAGCATTTTGCACTCAGATGATACTTCCCTACCCACTTTTGCATTGTTTGTCAATAAACTTCCCAAATAGTACTTAAATTCTTCTTTTTCTTCTAACGCTTTTCCATGGAGTACAATTTTTTCCCGATCTCTAGGCTTGCCCTTTGTCTTCTTTTCTATACGTAACAACTCGCTCTTTTTCCGACTGATTTTCAGACCAAATTCTGTATAGTTAGGTCATAATCATGAGTTCCGTGACCACTTTTTCGCAAGGATGGTTTGACGATTGATTTGACTACTATGGACCATTTAGAAAAAAATAAGCCCCCATGTCCCTCCCAAAAATCCCGGCAATTTTTACTAGAGGCCAAAATCCAATATGGCTGCCAAACACAATCTTGAAAAATTAAATTTTGAACCAGAGCAAGTAGAATCAAGTGCAAAGACTTTTTTTGTTTAAACTGACCACAAGGATTCTGAATATGATATTAGTTTGACGCTACGACGCCATTTTGAACCAGAAATACAAGATGGCCACCGGCACCTTTGTGGAAAATTAAGTTTTGAACCAGAGCATCTAGAATCAAGTACAAATACACCTTTTCTTTTAAATAGACCACAAGGATTCAAAACGTTAATTTTACGTTACAATATCATTTTGACTCATAAATCCAAAATGACCGCCATCCAGTGTAGCAAACGTTTTATGCTTGTACTTAAGCAAGTACCCACACAAGGATCTCTTGCTGTAAAGTACCATGATTTTACCATGCGATGTTATTTCAGTAAATTTTCTATTACAAATGACTCTACAACGTAAATATAAACCGAATTTATGAAGTCACAAATTGTCTTTCGTTGAAAATTAACGTTATTTTACCACTGTAACGTGGTAATTAAGACCAAAATGTGCCCCCGAGAAGTATGATCAGTCTGACTCGAGGCATCCTGCCATAATATATTCGGAATCAGACGATTCCATGTAATACCTGCTTTTCTCAGTAAAATATCCACCTTCAGGTTACTGTCATCATCATCCTATAGCTCTCTTCAACTGGCCCTAGTGCAGCGCCATGATGCCGTGGTTGGTTGCGTACAAAGATAGGTATAGAAGATGACTTTCTGACTTCTGGGCGATGCTGACAGCTCGCTTCTTTGATCAGGTCGGCTTCTTTCGTACTGACTTCACTCAAGTCTATTACAGGCAACCCCTACTCTATGGCGTGGGACATGTGGATAGAATGCTCCATGAACAAGGTCAGCAACATGAAGTCTGTCTGGCTCTCCAGCCTCCAGAATGAGAAACAGCAGCTGGTGCAATCCAGAAATGTGAATAATGTGGCCCGGGTCGGAGCGGCTGATAACGCCATGGCCAAAAATAAATACAAAATTACAAAGTTGAAACACGTGGAATGCGGTCCGAAACGGATGCGAGAAGATGAGCAATGCATGCAGGATAAAGTCGCATGCATGCACGAGTTTGACTCCTGTCCATTCAACCAAGCTTCACCCACCTATATACAGGTGGGTGTCTACAGTCCGCCATGCCTGCCTCTGATGAGCGCGTTGCAGATTGGAACTCTGCCTATGCTGCGGGAGAGGAAAAGTTAACCAGATTCTTGCAAGATTGGATGTTCAATAAGAATAACTCCCTTTAGAGGGAAGGACAGTCGCGAAATTAAAACCACGCAAAATTACCGTTTTTTCGTGATATCTAGAGAACGATGCAAAATATCGAAAAACTGATTGCAGACAGCCCTGTGGTTTTGGGAGAACTATAGCCTGTACGAAAAAGTACTGAAATGTGATGGTAATTCAGTTTTTTATTTGATATATTTAATTAATTAAATGCATATCTTATACAAACCGCACCGATTATTATATTTGAATATTTTTTCTTGCATTATATTATTTTTTTAACAAAACCACAGAGCTGCCTGCAATCTGTTTCTAAAAATTTTGCATCGTTCTCGAGATATCACGAAAATACTGTAATTTCGCGTGATTTAATTTCGCGACTATATCCCTCCCCCTTAATGCACCCTTCTTTTTGAGCAAGCGGTAAAGGTTTGCCAAAATGACAGAAACGGACAAGCATGGGTCGTACTTAAAGTGAGAGCTGCTGAAATGAAGCAGAGCGCTCTCAAGTCAGTAATCGTCCCGGTTGATGTCAGTAAACTCGTAGGCCTCGCTGAGTGGCTGGAACATCGTGTCGTCGATGAATGTATAGCCCTATTCAACTCTAACGGCACATACAGGAAGACACAGAAAAGCAAGCTCATTCAGAGACTCTCTGCAATCTGTAGATCTGCAGGAACCTTACACCGCTCTCATCGACGTGGGTATGTTGTGGAGTATTGCAACTCCATCAGCAGAAGACCGACAGACGCAATATGGCACCCCATACAAGCGGTCGGATTACGTCCATAAGGTGTCATCCATCATCCTTGCCCGCCATAGAGATGCTGAGCGTACCATCTGTGTGAATGACCCTTACGACGCCCCGTACTCAACTAAAGATATTGAACCGTGAACAGGACCTGCGGGTACAGGGTAAGGCACATATCCCCAATATATAGGTACATGAAAATGAACGACCCTTTCCCATCTGCCCGAGCATTCAGAACGCTGCTGTGTATGGCGACGGCAACAAGAGGCCGCTGCAAATGCGACTATCTGACAGACCCTTCAGAGAGGGTTGATACAATGATTGTCTATACTCTGTTGGTTCCTACTGCACCAACTGGCTAACCAAACAACTAATGGGGAACTACAGCTTTGACTAGTCTGAGACTGACACTATCATCTTTTTGATTTACGCAGCTCTGCGCGAGTCCGGCTATACCGGCCTGTTGTCATTGATACTGCCGATACTGATGAGAATGTCGCGGCAGCTGAACGAAATGCTCTGTTTCAAGAGGAAGCAGAAGACAATCTTATGTCGTGTCCTAGTAAAATGACGAGATGGCTGATTGGATTGTGCAGCTAACTGCATGGTATAAGTTGTGATGCCAACTTAGGCTTCTACGGCAAAAGTAGGAGGTCGGTGTTTGACCGGATGGCAAAGATTCCTGTGGCCCGACAACAGATCTCGAGGTGCGGAGATAGACTTGACCTTCAGGACGAGGTACTAGAGAAGTTCTTCCAGTTCACACGACATGTCATATATGGCGACATAAAGAGTACCAACATGACTGAAGCCAATTCAGCAAAGTGGAGAACACTGAAAAGACAAAATCATTCATCCTTCTCCCTCCAGATGCAGATAGCCTACGCCAACACTGCCTCCGTGCAAACTACTTAGCGTATTTTGTGCGCCACCCTTCCAAGAAGGACCACCTCTCACCACTTGGGCATGGTTGGGAACTTGTGGGTGGTCATTGTCCACCACAGGCGACCTGCTCTCCTAGCTCATCTACCTGCACTAGGGCCAGTTGAAGAGAGCGAGGATGATGACAGCAACCTGTTGGAGGATATTTTACTGAAGAAAATGGGGTATTGCACAGAATCGTCTGATCCTGAATATAGTATGGCAGGATGCCCCAATTCAGATAGATCACACCTCTCGGGGGCACATTTTTGTCTTAATTACCAAGTCAAAACAGTGTTACAGTGGTAAATAACGTTAATTTTCAAAGAAAGAAAATTTATGACGTCTTAAGTTCTGTTTTTATTTACGTTGCGGTCGAGCTTGCGGTGTCATTTGTAATAGAAAATTTACTAAAATACCATCTCATGGTAAAATCATGGTACTTTACAGCAAGAGATCCTTGTGGGAGTACTTGCTTAAGTACAAGCATAAAACGTTTGCTACACTAGATGGCGGCCATTTTGGATTTATGAGTCAAAATGATATCGTAACGTAAAATTAACGTCATATTCTGAATCCTTGTGGTCTATTTACAAGAAAAAGTGTATTTGTACTTGATTCTAGATGCTCTGGTTCAAAACTTAATTTTCCACAATGGTGCCGGTGGCCATCTTGTATTTCTGGTTCAAAATGGCGTCGTAGCGTCAAACTAGTATCATATTCAGAATCCTTGTGGTCAGTTTAAACAAAAAAATGTCTTTGCACTTGATTCTACTTGCTCTGGTTCAAAATTTAATTTTTCAAGAATGTGCCCGGCAGCCATATTGGATTTTGGCCTCTAGTAAAAATTGCCGGGATTTTTGGGAGGGACATGGGGGCTTATTTTTTTCTAAATGGTCCATAGTAGTCAAATCAATCGTCAAACCATCCTTGCGAAAAAGTGGTCACGGAACTCATGATTATGACCTAACTAGTAATAACTTCATTACATCTGTCCACCTTCTTCTGCACTCCTCAGGCACTTTAACCCCAATTCAACCCAATCAATCCGCAATCGTCCGCAAATTCTTGCGTCTCTTCCATCTGTATTTGGTTCCACACCTTAGAATTTCAATTACAACCGTAAAGAGTGTTGGGAGATAACACACTACCTTGTCGCAGGCCCTCATTTCCTTAGAACCATTCTGACCTGCCCATATCTGTCTGTACGTACTTAAATATTGACCAAAAATTGCAATTTTATGTGGACTTTGAGGGCTTACACGAAAATATCTGCAACTCAAAAGGGAATGCACGAGAAATAGATTTAGTCATCTGTCGGTGGGTGAAAACAGAAAAAAAATATGTTGATTTCTCTCCATGAAATTTAAACGGTACAGAAGTATACTGCACTCTAGATGCTGAACGCCCGCACACAGGCCTCTTAAATCCTTTCAACGTCCTGCATGAAGTATGCTATTTGGTCCACAGTGCTTCTGTTTGATCGGAAACTAGTTTGATGTGGGGACAGTTAACCTTTCATCAAGGACTGAATTTTTTGTAAACATAATTATTCTGGTAACCCAACTCCCTCAGACTATTATTTACTACAATCCAGAAATTAAAAAAGTCCGCCCCAACCGGGAATCGAACCACGGATCTCCCGCATTCCAGACAGGCGTCTTAACCAGTAGACCATCAGGACGGGTACATTTTAACCTCTGAATTGTAGTTGCATTATACATCTGAATGGAAATTAATTTTTTTTAATTTCTGAATTGTAGTAAATAATATCAATTACACCTACGGGAGTGTTTCCCGACTAAACAAATCGAGAAATATCCCTCAGACTAGTCCATATTATGTGTTTAATTTATCTAAGCTTGTGTAGTATAAGAATCGGAATCACCCAAGAAGCGGTAAATAACGCGTGAAAGATATGTATTTAATTCATTGGTATGTAGTTCTACTTAAATAAGTGAGGTAAAAGTATGTGCACTCCAGTTTCTGATAATTACAGCTGAACGGGGGACAAAATTAACCTCTGGCCAGAGCGCATTTTGACTAGCCCGCAATCAAATAGGTTATATTAATGCAAAACGATCATACGTGAATGTTTCCGTTACTATATTCACTGATAGATAGATAGTACTTTATTTGTTGTTTAGTATACATACAGAAACATGTAACCTAACAACAAAAAGGCGAGGTTCAATCCAACACGATTGTTCTTCCACCTAAGCCATATACATATACATAGAAATTTAACATTAATTATTTTAAAGTGTCCGTTCACCTCTTTGACAAGTTAGTCTTAATTTCAAATAGAAACATAAACACTATGTAGTTTGTGTATATTTCCCGACCTACATCAATAGGGGTCTTTAAATTCATCGCCGCGCTCAAGAACAGTGACGTCACTGTTCTTGAGCTGGCGATGTGTTGCAACACGGCACATCCACTAGCGATGTGTAGCGCGCGAGGCAGGTCCCGGTCTATCTGTCGAAATAGTCTGTTCTACTAAAACCAAAGCAGATGGCCCGCGTTCCCAATTACTAACAATACATAACACTGGTCAACAACACTTGTTTTGAAAAATATTCTGCTAATAAAGTAGATATGGGATAGCGTCAGTTTTCTTTAAAACGTAAATGTCAGGGTTGCCAGTGGTAAGTATCGAACATTCGAACCGGGGACCCCCGAATAAGTCTCGCGTGTTAGGCTTGTGCTATCTATCTATTATAATGCACCGTAAAAAGATAAACAATATTAAATCAGGGACACTGACTGTATACATATACCTCACCTCATTATTACTAGTATGATATACTAGTATTGAGTAAAATGTATGATATAATACAATCAATAGACAAAATTCCAGTATCAAAAGATGCAAATTTTCTAGGATTGCTTTTAGATAGTAACATAAGCTGGAAATTGCATATTAAAAAACTTACACCTAAACTAGCAACTGCATGTTTCACACTAAAAAAACTCAACCGAATGGTAAACGACACCTCTTTAAGATCGATGTATTTTTCATACTTTCACGCAGTAATGACTTACGGAATTGCTCTTTGGGGGGATTCAACTGACAGCAACAAAATATTTATTTTACAGAAGAAAGCCATAAGATCAATAACTAAGTCTGGCTACCGGACTAGCTGCAGACCTCTGTTCAAACGACTATGCATTTTACCCATGCCTTGTGTATACATTTATGAAATAGTAATTTTTGTTCACAAAAATCTTCACCTATTTACTAGTAATTCAGATTTTCATAATTTAAATACATACTAGGAATAAGGATAAACTAAGGGCACCAAAGTGTAAGCTATCAATGAGACAAAAAGGGCTTGCAGTGTCGGGCACAAACCTTTACAATTCTGTACCATTACAAATCAGGAATATCAAAGATTGTACTCGTTTTAAGAAAGAACTCAAAGCCATGCTTTTAGATAAATGTTATTATTCTGTAGAGCAATTTAGATCGACTCTCCCAAAGCACGCAGTTTTATAAAGGTTTTTAGCCGATTCTGCATGAACACTCTCTTAGTTATTTTTTTTTAAATTATAGTTTTAGTGTTTTGAAAACTTTTATAAATTAATGACAACTCAAATGTTCAGTATTTTATATATTTTATATATTAATGTATATGAACTAAACGAGGCTAATAAATACAATACAATACAATACTATGTGAAAAAGTAGCGCAAGGTTTTCGAGCAACGTTTGTTTACTCTTAATAATTAATAGCTTATCGTTTTTCGAGTAGATGCAGGCTGGCACACAATATATAAGGACCATTCCAAACATAAACATCGATAAAAAATCAGCGTCAACAGCATATTGGACAACATACAAAGAGTACTGGCATAGTGCATTAGCATTAAATATTTATCTTTCGACTGGTAGCCCGGGGGGGGGGCACACTAGCGTATATCTAACAAGTCGATTGTCGAAACAACAGAATTTCATAATTTCGTAATAATCACTCGATACTTGTGCTAATGGAATGGAATGGCCGTACCTAGCGTAGAGACAAGACAAGACAAGACAATAAATGAAAGGAAATGAAAAGTTTTAAAGAAAATATGATCGTTCCAAGTACACAAAAATAGTCATCGTCAAGACTCAAGATAAGACTGAAAGTGCACCCTATTGGTACGTTATTCGCCTTCTCCTCCTTATTCTATTGTAAACAGTGACATGACTGCTGTGCTCCATACACGAGATTACAAGATTGTATAGGCGTATTTGTATTTTGCTTTGTGTGAATAACAGATGTACATGTTATGTAAATCAATCCAGATATTACCAAATCCATCTCAGCCGGGTTGAGAGATGCACATGTGTTTTGTTTCGACCTAATTTAAACCGAGTATCAATGTCTTTTCCCCCACCCTCCTTCAAAGCTGGTGTCGCGTGCTAAGTGATAGCCCAATAAGATGACGCAGCTCGCCTCGACACTCGACACTGCCGGCCGCTACTCGTGCACTGTTGCCACGACTGATAAGTGGTGAAGATGAAGGAAATTTCATTGCACATTTAACAATTAATTTAGCATTACTAAGATTATTTTTGGTCAATCATTTGTTGTAAATGGAGTCTACCGGTACTTAGGTAAATAGATGTCTGTGTAAACCTTTTCATAAGAGGTGAACGATCCCTTTAAGACATTTTACATTTTTTACAACTAAAGATAATATATACAAAAAGAGAGAAGTTATATAAAAATATAGTACATATAAATGTAATATCCATAAAACATGTTCTCAATGTTACACTAGCCAAGCCCTAGTACATATTCCGTTAACTTGTAATGGGTTTTGAAGTGTGGGTGCGGGGGACTAGGGAGTGACCGGAAACAACATTTCACTGTAATAATACTAGGAAAACGCTTAAGTCCCGCCGCGTTGTTGGATGAGCGTAATTGGTGTATTGAGCTGCCATGTGTTATGCGGATTTTCTGTTGTTCTGTGAAAAAATCACTACTGTTGAAGATTTTTTTTAAATTAATTTAAATTTCATAAAAAATAAAATTTAATTTTTAATTTTTTTAGTTAGGTAATCTAAATTTAAAAAAATAAAAAAATCGTAAAATTGCGCATAAGAAATAATAATTCGATTGCGCTCACATTTCACACGAATATATTAATTCATAAAATTAAGGTTCTGTGAAAAAATCATTACAATCGGATAAAGCATGTAGGTGTTATAAGTCAAAGAATTGCTTTAAAAAAGAAAAAAAACCCGGAAAATTTCGATTTTCATGAGAAATAATTTTTCGATTGCGCTAAAATTTCACACGAATATCTTAATTCATAAAATTATGGTTCTGTGAAAAAATCATTTAAATCGGATAAAGCATGTAGGTGTTATAAGTAGAAGAAATTTTTCAAAAATCGAAAAAAAATCGTAAAATTGTGATTTTATTGAGAAATAATTTTTCGATTGCGCCCAAAAACGTGGCAGTTCTAAGTTCAGAGATTTTAAAGGGCTCCATAAAATTTCATCGCAATTGGAGTATCAGTTTAGCCGGAATCGTGCGGACGAACACACAAAAATACAAAAAAACAAAAAACAAAAACATTCCGGATTTTTTTTTCCAGTGTAGTGAAATGGAATCTTCGCTTCGCTCATCCAATTAGCCTAAATAAGAGATTTTTGTTTTGTGTGCAAACTTCGAACAATTTTCCATACTTGGTAGCACAGAACTATAGTACGTTTACTTGCTAGTTGGACACATTGTTCTCTTCGAGAGCGGAGTTCTTTTGTATGTCAGCAAATTAAATTCTATACAATTTCGGATTCCAAGGAGCATGATGATTGAAAATAGGATTAGACTAGAATGTCATAAAAATATTTAGTAAATAAAGTAATAAATAAGTTTATCCAACACAATCATGAATATATATATATATATATATATTATTTCAGTGATTTTAAACGTGCTCATAAAGTTTCATCAAGATCGCTAAAAATCTAGAAAAAATCGTAAAAGTACGATTTCTATGAGAAATATTTCTTCAAATGTCTCTAAAATCATAATATATAATTTCAGTGATTTTAAACGTTCCCATAAAGTTTTATCAAGGTCGGAGCAGCCGTTTGCCAAATATCACGAAAATATCTCATTAAAATTAAAAATAAATTGTAAAAGTACGATAATCATAAGAAATATTTGATCGATTGTACCCAAAAACGTGGCAAGTCTAAGTAAATTTCGAAGGTTCTCTCTAATTTTCATCAAGATCGCATATTATGCTGTTTGCCCAGTAGAGAGCAAACAAACAGACAAAAAATCAAACAAAAAAACAAAACATCCGAGCTATTTTTCTTGGGGTAACGTAAGTGAAAAAAAAAACTAAGTGAAATTGAAGTCTTGGCTTTGCTCATCCAATTACTATTTTCTTATCTTGATGTTTGCTTGTCTTTCCCTATGCTAACTTTATGGCCTTCAATTCGCCATCGTAATTGATTGCATTTTTTCACCAGCACCCGCCATATCCCCAGATGAGGCAGACCCATCAGTGTATACATGCAACCATTCCTCATCCGGGTTTTTCTTACAAATGTATTCAGTTGTACATCTTCTTAACTCTTGTTTGTCTTCTTCTTTTCATATGCCCACAATTGACATTATTCATGTCATCATGTGTTTTCTAGTTACCCAGTATAAATAGGACTCCCGTCACTCTGATCCATGGCATTTGGCATTTTGTCCCATTGAACCTTGATATATGTAGTACATTGAAAAATATGTTGACTGTCTTGTTTGCCAGCTCCACACATCCTACAGACACTAGATTACAATATTCCAAATCAATGGAGGTGCTTTCCATTTTCCAAGCAAGTTATGTCCAGTTTGAAACCGGAATTGAGCTGTTTCTATCTTTCTACTGTGTGTTGTGTTTGTTGTATTCACTCTTCTTCCTCTCCAACCCATTCACTCACTGTCAATACATGATGTACATTCAGCATTGCCACTCTGATATTTGGCTTTGGTAGTTTCATTCTCTTACTAAAGATTGTAGTTCCTACCAGATCTTTCTTCATTTCTTCTGCAGATGTTACAAAAAAAAAAGTCTTGAGTTTTTGGCTTCCAGCAGCCATAAATCTTATAAATTACAAAGGCCAAAGGCTGATTTCACTTCTCCTGTTGCAATCCTCAGTGCCTGGTTCTGCAATTCCTTATTCAAGTACAGGTCTATGTTTTGTAGGTAGTGGCAAGTATTTCTGTACGGGCACCCCAATTCACCCTGGCGACCCTTTTTACAACGCTTATATTAGCTTCACGTGTTTGTTTGTCTGTCTGGACGGAATCTCATAATCAATATTTCACCCACTTCTCAATATCCAATCGAGCTGAATTTTTTTACATATACGTATTCTTGATGACAATAGATGAATCAATTAACAGATTCACTAATTGGATCTTGTGGTTAGCGTATCTGCTTCCAATGCAGAAGGTCCAGGGTTCGATTGCCGACAAAGTCAGAAGTTTTTTAACTTCTGATTTGGACTTAAGTCCATCAGTTCTTGTCTTAGGAGTTTGTAAACGGTGACTTTGGAGCCGTCCTAGCAACGAAGCACATAATAAATTTCAGAGTTGTTCTGAATCGGCCTTGTTGATTCTGGCGTTGATTCGCGGGTGTTCGCACTGTCCATACCACTGATTGCTATATTTCCTATCAAAAATATCGATCTTTGGTTGGTTATCGCTCACTCGTCGATATCGTCGGGGCCTGCAGGGTTGGCTTGGTCGCTTTGATTTAAAGTCCCCCACTGAAAATCAGTTATATAACTGAGTGGGTAGACTCTAAATAAAATTTATTTATTTATTTATTTATAATCAATTAATTCATCATAATTATTAATAAATCAAAGTTTTATATGGGAATTGGGAATAGATATTTCACCCACTTCCCAATGTCCGATCGAGCTGAACTTTTTCATACAGAGACGTATATTCTTGATGATAATACATGAATCAATTTACCTATCATATTCACTAGTTAGTCAATTAATTCATCATAATTAATTAATCAAACAAAGCTTCATATGGGAAATTAATCACAGCTAGTGAGGATGAGCCAACCAGATGCAGAAATTTGGACACGTCCAGTGAGCACATATTCGATTACAACATTCGTTAAGACAAAAAAGTATAAAATATTATTACATGATTTTTTTTAAACAACGCTTATATTTAAATGTACCGTACTAAAAAGTAAAAAATAAATTTTCGGCCAACAAATTTTTGCCTTACTCGCAAAATAAAAGCGTTTGGCGCTTTCCCTCCATGAACACCAAAATTCTGTAATCTATGTCAATACCGTACCGTAAGCGCCCAACGCTTTTATTTTCCAAGTAAGGCAAATATTTGTTTGGACGAAAATTAATTTTTTACTTTTTAGTACATTTAAATATAAGCGTTGTTTAAAAAAAAATCATGTAATATTATTATAAGTTTAAGTCTGCCTTTTGCCCCTTTGCATATTTTCTCTATGTTTAGGACCTGTCATTTTACGATCCATTGTCATACCCAGGTAACGTGGGTTCTCTTCTTTTTTGATGGTTCCACTTCCATACGAACTTGGAAACCGTTCTTTGTTCATTTTATCCAGGACACCGTTCTTTGTTCATTTTATCCAAAGTTAAAAAACTTCTGCTGCCTAAAGCGGGAATTGAACCCTGGACCTTCTGCAGTGGAAGCGCTCTTTGTACCACAAGACCACAAATTTCACTTTCATAATCCAACTAATTATTAGTAGCCCTGTATATATTCAAGAATATTATACAAATATACATAGTGTTAAGAGAAAATTCTGCAATTTACTTCAATGAGTGGCAATTTAGATTCTTACCAATGCACTGTTACAGAATCTTCTTGTGAACTAAAGAATATATTCCAGAAGCTGTTGCGGCAATTTTTTTTTCTGCTTAACATTTTGAGTAAAGGCAAGCCACATATAAAAAGTTCTACCCGGTGTCCACTTTGAAAGCCGCAACCGGAAGCCTATTGTTGATGATGCAGATATGTCAATTCGGGTAGTGATTTATCAGGTGATGAAAGTGAAGAGGAATTTGCTACTGGTAGTAGGCCTAACCAAGATTTGGACCGAAGTGGTGATGAAAGTGCGCAAAGTGTAAATAACTCTGATGATGAGTGTTTATGTTAGACAGTGACAGGGATGATAATAATAGGCCCAGGCGTAGGCCTACTGCTAATCCTGCTAGACGTGTACCACGGGCTAGGCCTCTCAACAACAATGCTACTAATTGGGCATGGGAACCCATGGCTGGTTCTGACCAGCTGACCACCCTAGGCTAGAGAGGTGCATTATGAACTAACGGTTAACGCGTCCTTAATCCAAATAAACAAACTGTTGATATATTATAGTCCTATATCTATAAAAAAGGTGAAAATATTGAAAAAAGGCCCGCTTTGACCATATTTTTTTCTAACCGGCTTGAAAGGTTAAGCCGATTTAAGAAATTTACCAAAACACCAATTTTCTCAAATCTCTGGATTAAAAAAAAATTGGAAAATTGGTATAAAGTCACAGTTACAAGATATAATTTTTTAAACTGTCATTTTAGTGTAGTATTAAACTATAGATTATGTGGTAAAAAATAATTTTTGGGGTTAATATCCCCTTTAACACCATAAATTAAAAATGCACAATTATTTTTTATTTCGTATGAGTAAGTGTGCTTTATAAGATTTTACAAAATGAAACGAAATTCATTCGCTTTTAGTAAAAAAGTCAGTGTAACCATCAATAAGTGTTGACGATTAATTATTTCTAGGGGTGTGCGAGTAGCACATTTTGAATTCGAGTCGAGTCGAGTATTCATTTCAAAATTTAATTTTTTTATTTAGTAGGCCCACTTGGAACACAATGATTTTTCTGTTGTAGACATTTAAAATTTATACATTATTGTACTTGTATTATTAGGCTATTGAGGCCTTCCTGCCCTTTGTGCTAGTCAATTTTAATAAAATTATAATTATACTATAATATGTTATCTATAGTTCCTGGCCCCATTACAATACTGCTGCAATGTTTTAATAAAATAAAAAATCCTCCAAATTCGCTCTCACATTATAATATATTTGCGGTCCAGGCATCTCAAATGCTCTTTAAGCACATTTGAATATTCCGCGCCCTTGAATGGAACGAGTTCAAGCAGTCGATAAAGAAGTCGATAAAGAAGAACCTTCTTTATCGACTCTAGTTCTAACTTCTAACGATGGCCGACGGAGCGCGCCACGCGTTTGCTCGGCGAATTGTGAGTTTGACCTTCAAGCTTCTTCAAAGCAAAGATGGAAGATTGAAGGAAGAAACATAAAACATGTCAAAACTACGCCAACTACGATTTTAAAATACGTGAAAAGTGCATTAATGGAATTTTCACCGGCATTCTTTCTTCTCGATAGTTGATCTGAAATATTAGTGACATAGACGCAACAAAACCAATAAAGGATGTTTTGTTTTCGACGCCGTGTAGGCCTAGGGCTTTCTTTTCTTTTCTTTTCATTCTCAACCCTTTTTTATATTTGATTCATTCATTAAATGCATATAATATCATTTTTATTTGTTACCAAAATTGTTGCGTTTAATGCATTGTTGTTGTAATGCTACTATTTCAAATATTTACTTAAATGTAGTTTATTGTTGTTTCTGCATCTATGTAATAAGATTTATTTAGTTGTCCTCCTTTGTAAATCAGTTTTTATAACTGAATAAGATAAGACGTTAAATAAATAATAAATAAATAAATAAAAATAGCCTAGGCCTATTCCCGGTTTCCGCATCCAAGTCTCCTTTGTTGTTTATCGTAATAATTTTGAAAGCACGCAATCTCTAGGGCCAAGGCCTACTTTTCGCCGTCACAGTACACACGTAGTAGCCTAGGTCTAGGTTGTTATAACTTATAAGCCTAGGCCCAGGCCTGGCCTAGCCCTACTGTGATGATGGTACTTCTCAGTTTTCATAGGATTTCATGTGTTCAAAACTCGACTCAAAACTTCGAGCCTAAAACCAAACTCGATTCAATGTCGAGTATAAAAACAAACTCGAAAAAACTCGACATTTCGAGTACTCGCACACCCCTAATTATTTCTGATAGTTTGTTACGAATAATTTAGGAATAGTCATCACGACATAAAAAAGATCATATTAACGATTGAATCGTGGAGAAATCTAGAGACTAGTCTTACCCTAGTCATGCCCTAGTGACCTGCTACAGACTAGTCCGCCATCGAAAAGGATAGAGGTAGTCGTTAACGTGCCAGCCTGGGCTAGTAGGCTCATATTAATATGTCGGCCCTAGTCGTAGTAGTAGTTAAATCTGACGTCATGACGTGGGGGGGAATTGAGAAACAACCAAACTCTTAAGTCTCCCCTTTTGTGAATCCAGGCCCAGGCTGATTCGGAACCACCAGTCACTAAAGACACCGTTCACAAATTCTAAATCCAAGGAGTGCGGAATTGGAATCTATATCAGAAGTTAAAAATCTTTTGCCTGCAGCGGGATTCGAACCCAAGAGCATCTGCATTGGAAGCAGGGACTCTTAACCACAAGACCAATGTCGTTTGTTTGTTGCTTTGTCACTGTTAAGGCAATGATATAACTAGACTAGCGAGTTAAGTAGCCAATTGCTAATCATGAACTGAACTGAACAAAATCGTACATCGATCTTTCGTAACACTGAACATATTCAGAGCCACTGTTACAGAAAGCCATATTATTTGGCAGTGGCATAACTAGCCCTTGTTTTTTTTTTTTGTGGGGGGGGGGGGAATAACATTTGTGTAACCTCAAAAGATCAATGGTCACCATGACTAGTGAAAGGGGTATTTGTGGGTATATGGTCTTTCCAGGGTGAAGTACATGTGCATACAATGAAGGGTTCGGGGGAAACTACTGCGGGTCCAAGGCACATAGCCCCGAGAGTGCTTCGAGTATTTCAACTACCGGTAGTTTTTTTTTTTTTACAAAAACCTCATAAAAGAAGTAAGAAAATTCCAAATTAAGAAAAATATATCAATATCTAAATAGTAATATATTATTAAATACATCATATTTCAAATAAAAATTGTCCCCTCCCCCAAAGTTACGTCAATGTTATTGGCATTATTAATTATTAGCGACAGTCCAGAGTAAATCAAGATGCCCGAATCCGCTTGGATGATTTATATTGTGAACAATTTAACACAAAAAAACAATTTCAAGTTAATTTATAAAAATTCTTTTCAATTTTATTTTTTTTTAAATTTAAATAAAGTTCACACACGCAAAAACTTGCTAGAGGACATTGGCAGTGAGATAGATAACCTAGTATGTATGCGTATTTTACTCACCGCTATTCTTCAATGCCGACCGTTTCTCGGATCTCTGCGACAAGTGGTCGAAGATGAGGGCATCGTCTCCTTAGTTCGAAGTATGTGTGTTGACTTCCATCAGCTGGTTTGTGATCTGCATGGAACAAACAACGATACAAATACCTTTAGCATGGGTGATCAGAGGATCGTCGCTGTAGGAATGTCAGAGTGGACATACAAAGTTAACAGAACTATTTTCTCAATCAAGATTTGATAATTATTCAATGCACTTATGCTGCCCTATGCATTATGACTGATTTTTCAGGTAGGTAGACATTATACAAATTTAATAAAATCAATATGGTACAGAAACTTCAGGAATCAAACCCGTAATCACTGGAATTGCTATGAACCCAAAAAAACAGACTGGGTAGTGGAAATGAATTGTTACTGGGGGAAGGGGGGGTATTTTCTAAACATAACACATAGCTAGTGTGCTTACCAAGAAGCTTGTATCAGGGCTCAGCTACGGTAGTTGTTGTGGATCATCTCTAGAACAACAGTCATCCCTCCCCCTCACAGGCAGTGAAGTGTTGAGTGAAGACATCACTAAAGAACTGAAACAGGAAAATAAAAAAAATTGTTACGTCGTCTCATTTTATGATCTTGGCTGGGTATATTATATAAATTTAGGTAAAGCACATTGCGGGTGGTGAATTATTTAAAAAGACGGTAAATTAGAGATGGTACTAAGCACAGCCTGCAGTACTCCTATGAGAAGTTACGACAAACTGTCAGAATTGTTCAATGTTTCGTAGCTGTTGCCAGATGGCTGTAAATTTGTTAGTTTGAAGAACAAATTACACATAGCACAGTGCTAGCACAAGGGATCACTACTCTTGTACCTGCAGCAGTCATTCCCTTTAGGACTACCCTACCTACAGTTTTGCTAAAAAATGAACAGATTTGTATCGAACGACCTTCAATATACAGTTTATTCAAAATGGCAGGCCCCTGGATCCCCTCATGTGGGTAGACCTACTATATTCTTCGTTTATTGCTTTCACAAGTGTATTTTTCCAAATCCTGGCTACGCCACTACGAGACACTAGTATGACGAAAAATAATTACAAACCGTTTACGAGTTCAACAAAGAAAACATAATATTTTCAACCATTACATTTTAAATTCCATTGAAAAAATGGGGCTATCAATATCTAATAAATCAGAAAAATTCACCAAATTCAATATAAGATAAGAAACAATTTTAAAATTTTCCTGCGGGCTATACTGGGGGCACCTTCCCACAAAAGTAGAGAGGTTGATATAGTTAAATATTGTAGGCACCGATCACTGTAAGTTTGCCACACTACTGAAATACAAAAGTACGTAATCAACTAGGAAAGTTAACTCACCAACAATAAAGAGTTTGTACAACTTCATGAAGTAAGCTTGATCTACTAGGCAGGCAAATCTTCTGTCAGCTTGCAGAAAGTTATGGGAGAGGGTGGTAGCCATGGTAAGAGTTTCTTCTGTAGACATTGACAACCTGGCATGTTGCCTGGAACGTTGCTGAAAAAATGGATCCAATTAGCCATTATCAAAGATCATAGCCTGTGTAGTAAACATTCATGGGTAGTTAGTGAAGAAGTTTGAAGAAATGCTTAGTTAAAAGAAGTTAACTGAAAAATGTCTAGAACATTATTTCAACATTCCAATAGGAAACGAACAAATGTGTTTAAGATTTCTGGTGGCAAGAATCGAACCAGTTACTCCCGAGTTTAAAATTTTCTTTTTTGAAGTAATTTCACTTAAATCCAAAAACACGAGGGTATAAGGCTTATTTACTCACCACTAGTATTGAATATTGATGCCACTATTCCGAACGTTGATGGAAGCTTTGAAGATCTCCGGCGAGTAGTCTTCCATGCGAGCGATGAAGAGGGTCCGAGGTGTCGACATCCACTTGCCAGCAACAACCTGCAACAGATACAGGTGCATTGATACGGGTGGTCGTAAGGCTTAGATTCATTGGTAAATGGTAAGTTTGGCAAATAATGTTGCACAAACAGAAGTTAGATGCAATTTTAAAACAATTTGTACATAGTTTCAAAATATGTTTCCAAAAAACATTTTTAGCATTCATATTCATCAAAATTACATGTATTGCCAACAGGTAACAGACCTAGCTATACCCTGTAGGTACTTATTATTAAGAGGGGTCGCTGAGCTTAGCCCAACTCAAATGCCCGCAAACAGCTGCAAATTTAGTATGAATGTTAATAGTATATAAGCCCACCCCTTTTTCATAATTTTAAGTCTCAAAAGTCCCTTACCAGCTTATAAATGCATGCTTATGCATAGGTTTTTTTATATTTCAACAAGAAAAGTTAGGGGGTCGGCTTATATTCAGGGTCGGCCTATATTCGGCACAATACTACTTTTATCCCACCAAACAGTTTATCTTGTGATAAAAGTAAAACCAAATTAACTTGCGCGTTCACATTGATTTAAACGTTGATATCCAGTATGCAAATTTGCGTTAAAAAATCTGCACACTTGGAATAAATCCCAAAGTTGACCAAAATTGAGTAAATTATGGTGATTTCACTAAATTTTTATTCAAAATCAATGAATTAATTTAAGAATAGGCGTACTGGATATCAGCGATTTATTCTTTACTAACGTTTTTTTTATTTATTTTATTAATATTTTGCATTCATTTTTTCCATATCAATTAACATAACATGCCATTTTATAAAAGAAAATAGTTGAATGCAAGAGCAACAGAAAGAGCATTTGCCCCGTAGTACTTTCATACCTGTTACCCTTGGTACACAAAATCCCCACATTACAAAATATGTCGTATCATGTTAAAATTGTACATATCAAATAAGTTGGTGTGAAATTTGATAATGGTGAATTATTAACCGTTTACCCGGGAAAAAACAGAAAGCCGAGCGCCTAAACTCTTCTCCGTGCCAGCCTCAGCGACTAATCTTAAATAAAAAGTTAAATAAGTCAATTAGCTAAAATAAAACTATCTTGCAGAGCATTAACTACTAAGACCCGCGCATGCTCAACTAGAAGCTTGTATAACTATATAACTACAAGTATAATATGGTCAAAGGAGCACTATGAATGAAGATCAATGTTGCTTTAAAATGTTTAATCCAGGCTCGAGTGCTTGACCTTGACCTCACGACCGGTTACGAGGCGTACCGGTACCCTACCCTATTCAGTCCCGTTTACGTAATCACACACATTGTCACATAGTAGGCCTACCTTACATTCCCTACCTATGTCGCACCACGTAGTAGGCTAACGAATAAGTTACGTTGGCTATAGCTAATGGGTAAGCCTACTGTAAGGTTATAAATTCTAAATCGCGAATGAGCATTTCAAGAGGGACGTGTGGGCCGACCGACCCCGGTGTCTGCGAGATTGCGAGAGTGAGTCACGCGTCGAGCACTCTCACGGCTGGGATGAGACGACGAGGTCAGTCAGACATCGGCCTACCGCATACAGAATTTGAAGGTCACGGTTCAATCCGCGTGGTTTTCACAAAATGATTTTAAAATAGACAACGATCAACAAGAAATAAAACGACCCTGGACGGCTGGTGATGAGACATGATGCCCGAGAGACTGACAACATGATTAGATTCAGAACCGTCACGCGCTTCCACACATCAAGAATCTAGCATAATTTTACCAATATCCCGATGATTATACGGTACCAAAACATAAATTCCATCCAGAAGGAAGGTTTTTCAATGGATAACCTTAGCCCTTATCTCTATTTAAAAGTTCCTATCGCAATAATAATCTAAAGCCAACAGTTGACCTTCCAGCTTGCCCTCACAACGCCGCATGCCACGCCCGACAAATCAACATTGAAAGCAATTTTGAGTTTTTTTTTTAAGTATGTAAGTTAGGTATTGTAATTTGAGATGTACGGCACTACAAAGTATTGTTCTAATGCAATTAGCTTGAAAGTACCTACGTTGGAACTTCGGGTGATCATGCTATAGTGGCTGACGGTTGTTGGTAGGCCTAGCGTGTTTATTATTTGGCATTCAATCACTCACTAATTAGTTTTTCAGAGGGGTAATTAATCGCAACAAATGACAATGGATGAAGTTGATGTACGGCTACAATAGATTGTACTGAACACAATGCAATGCAACGAACGAACGAAGGCGGAGGTCTTACCTTATTGCGAGAATGCGAGATGATGATCAAGTGACTCCTGAACAGCAACTGAGGCCGCGTACTCCGGGACTGATTCACGGCGCACGGCGGTCAACCCCTACGGATGACATCATAGCTGCCAAGTGGCGACATCTATCTACACAACCAAGTGATATATTTTCTTTCTTTCGTTCCTTGAATTTGGAAGATGATTGATTGTTGAATGAAAATAAGTTTTACATTTTTCGTAAATATCTAGCTTAGGCCTAATTATCTCATTGGTTGAACTATGCAGTAAAACGCAATTGGCAATGATTGTGGTTAATGCCGCCTTCTAGGCGTTCAACATTCAAATGGTAGGTAAACGGTGCAAAGGGTTTAAATTCCGCAATTCGCCTTTACTTTTCTGACATTCCATTCATCCTAATGTATTACGCCTATCCCTACTGGTTCGTCGACATACAACGAAGGAAGCAGGACGATTACATTTTAGAATACTACAATATGAGTATGACACCATAATGAAAAATGTATTAGGGTAAATACAGTAGAAAAGTCGAAAAATCAAATTATGATGGTGATATTATGACTTTGCAAGTTGATGTCAATAAAAATGTTCCTGTTTATTAACTTAAAAAATGCCTTGAAAATGGTCTCGAAAATAAAATCAGTATCAATAATTTTTTGTAAATCACTTGACAAAAAATTACAGTTGTGTCAAATTACCAATTGTCCTATATTTAATACAATCCAGAAATTTAAAAAATTCATCCCGATCGGGGTACGAACCCGAGTCTCCCACATTCCGGGCAGGCGCCTTAGCCAACTAGACTAGCAAGATGGTAACTATATTTAACTTCTGACTTGTAGTTATATTATAGAACTAAATGGATGGAACAATAAAGCATCGAAAAACTGTTGCTGTTGAATTGACCAAACAAACATTATTTTTTATGTCATTACCTTACGCAGGTCGAGAAATCGAGAAATACCAATTGTCCTGTTGATTATTAGGGCCCAAGTATTAGAGAACACACAAATTCAATAATGATTGTTTTCGGAGGAGGGAGACAAACAGCTAATCTGAAATGTGTCGGGTAACTGCAAGAACGTAGCCTATGGTAAATCAAATAAGTATAGTAGGCCTACAGTAGATCAATTATGAAGACTCATAAGCCATTACAAAAAAATATTTTGACCTTGGCTTTGGCCACCACTTCAGTGGTCTAATGGTACATTGAATCTCGTAGAGGAATATCTGGCAAGGGAGTGTAGCAAGGAGTGCAAGAGATCTAGAGAAACTCTAGGTGATGAATAATGAATAATGATTATAAAACCCTCCAAAAGCAGCTAGAGCTAGTTAATTGCAAACTTCAATAATTAAATAATGTATTACTTTTGAGGCATTCTTGGAAGAATGCAAAACTTGTTGTAAACTGCGGTGCAGATAACTACAATTGCAAAGATTACTCGTTACTTTGCATTTATTGTGCCAAATCAGACGCGGACACTCGATGTAAGGGTAGGATTCCCGTTAGATAAGATGCTATCAACCAATACGCTTTATACTTAACTGTTTTTTTATTTTAACTAGGCCACTTTGCGAAAGCTTTTTCCATCCACCTAGATGGATGAGTATTTTTGGTTCAAAATTTCTATCCTTTTATTACGGTTTTATGTTTCCTTTGATACGTGAACCATGTCTCTGCCTTCAACAATGCGATGCGACCGACTTCAAGCTGCGGAGAGGGTGAGGGGGCAATGCCCTAAAAGTACGCTTTTTTAAATAAGGGTCCCCTAAAAAGTTCAGCACGATCGGAGTAGACGTTTGTCCAGTAGAGCGCAAACAGACAAAAAACAACAAAACGCCCGGAGCTATTTTTCTCAGGGTAGCGACATTGAAGTTTTCGCTGTGCTCATCCAAAAATTAACCTTAAAAGATGTTAGGCAACAAAACCTAATGCAGTTCCAAAAACTTTTAAACCTTTGCCGGATTACGTTCCTGTGGCTGGGGCTGCCCCAGATGCCAGAGCTTCCATGCAACTTTTACCCAGAAAAAGAGCACAGTAATTATATACTACATACAAATACATTACCTTTTGAATTTCGAATTCCTCGTGGGTAGCTTTTTCCTTGTGGTCCTAATCCAGGGTCAGAGATAGTCATTTGCTCATTCCGTCGTCCAAACTCAGAATCTATGAAGGTTAGCCACTTAACTGGTTGCCCCATCAAACGAGGTTAGCTACCTATCTCCAAGAATAGCCGGCGAAATGAATGGGGTGTGTGAATTACCTAACTATGCTGATTGTGACAACATGCATGCAAAATTATTTTGTTGTAGCATGGCTCTACCACAAGTTTGATGGTGTAACACATTTTGTTTGGAGCCAGCGGTTTAGCCGAGCTCGTTTAACCGGTTCCCACTCGAACACCGAAGTTAAGCAGAATCGGGCGTGGTCATGGGTAGAGTGGGTGACCGCTCTACCCTGAAACTCACGTATACCGCTGGTTAGAGCAGATGGAGGGTTCGAAAGCTAGTGTAACGGCTTTGTTCTCCTTGACGTCTGCTCGGCAGTCCGGGTTAGTGGAGGAACCTATATGACTGTCAAAGTTACACCGTCCTGTCGGATGGGACGTTAAGCCGTTGGTCCCCTTGGTACTTTTCGAAAGGAGTAGGCTACGTGCCGGTACCGGGTTTCCCCTCCTCCCTTCTGTTCATACTTCATCCTCATCTATCACCATTCATCGTCTCGATTAGCCAAAGTGCATAAATATGAGACGTTAAGCAATATTCAATCAATCAACATTTTGTTTGGGTATAGCATGGCTGATTTTTAGTGTCTGCATTATGAGTCCTAAAAGAGCATAAGGGAAAATCCTCTTCTAAGTTCTAATACATAAACCTGTGCCAACTGAAGTCTCATATTCTTTATATGCATTAACATCATTTGTTTGTCTCCAACAATGTTTTTGTGTACAGGAATATGGCCGCAATACATGAAGAAAGCAGTCTTTGATGTACGGCAATATGTCAGCCAACAAAGTAGATTACATCACATGCATGTAAATAATTAATTGATTGAGCTGAGGCTAGCCCTCACTGTTGGTCTGAAATGTTAAAACAATGAAATATATTTGACGTGGCTAAATGTCCCAAGTACCATAGTTAATTTAATGATCATTATTATTATTATTGATTCATAGCAGTTGTCGTAAAAGTTTGCCACTACTGGGGTTATAACCCAGAACCTCCGGCTTAACGTGCCATAGCTCTACAAATTGAGCCACCGGGACAACAGAACAAACCTTTACTAAACTGCTAGTTGTTGTGAATGTTGACTTCCATGACATAAATCCAACAGAAGACTAGCAGTTTAGTAAAGGTTTGTTCTGTTGTCCCGGTGGCTCAATTTGTAGAGCTATGGCACGTTAAGCCGGAGGTTCTGGGTTCGAACCCCAGTAGGGGCAAACTTTTACGACAACTGCTATGAATCAATAACTATGTCCTTAAAGCGGGCTTATGCTTAAAAACCTTTTATTAATTATTATTATTATTATTATAATATCATGATCGAGAGAATAAGTAGTATGTACCAACAATGTACAAGTTGTGTTCAAACAAACCATGGAAATACTGAGTGGTTCAACACTAACTCTGGCCTAAGGCAAGGCAGTGTAATATCCCCATTGGGCCATTACTATTCTCAAAAGTAATGGACAAAATTTTTAATAATGTGGAACCAGAGACGGGAACTGGCACAGGGACAATGATTTATGCGGATGACATCCTAGTGTGGGGAGAGACAGCTAAAGAAGTGCATAAAAAAGTGAAGAAGTGGAAACTTGTAACAGAAGAATTTGGACTAAAGATCAGTGTAGGAAAAAGTAAAACTATTGTGATGGAAAAATCTAGAAAGAAAGGAACAAGTAAAGTAACTAGAGAGAAAATTAAAATTGGAGATGAGGAACTGGAAGAGGCAGAAGAGTTTGCGTACGTAGGTAGCATTATCACAAAGGAGGCAAAGATGGGAAGTGAGATCAGTAAAAGGGTGGCCCAGGCAGAATCCTTCTATCAGCAAGTAAGGAAGTTACTTTGGAACGAGGATTTCCCTAATGAATGCAAGGTGTTATTGTACAAGGTATACTATCTACCCATCCTTACATATGCTTCAGTGACCTGGACACTAGGAGCCGTAGATGCAAGTAGGATTCAAGCAGCTGAAATGAAGTTCGTAAGAAGCATAGCCGGAATATCGAAGTTAGACAAAATTAGAAGCCAAGAAATCAGGACAAAAGTTGGAGTTGAGAAGCTATTATTCAAAATTGGACAAAAAAGGTTGAGATGGTATGGACATGTCAGAAGAATGGGAGAAGAAAGAATTCCAAGGACAGAATTTGAAAGTGGGGACAAAGTTAAAAGACGAGTCGGTAGACCAAGAGAGAAGTGGAAAGATCAAATAAGAAATGATATACAGGAAAGAGGTGAGAAGTGGGAAGAAGTCGAAGCAAGGAAACTGTGGGAAGACAGAAGTGGATGGCGTGAGCTGGTGGGAAGAAGTGCGAGTGAACCTGAAGAGGACATGACAGGCCTGGCAAGCCGGTGTTAACAACTCATAAAAGGCCCTAGAAAATTGGTGGCTATAGCCACCCCCTGACCTAACTCAAGTTGGAAACAGGAGTCAGAAATATATATATATATTATTATTTTTATTAATTCATAGCAGTTGTCGTAAATGTTTGTCCCGACTGGGGTTCGAACCCAGAACCTCCGGCTTAACGTGCCATAGCTCTACCAATTGAGCCACCGGGACAACAGAACAAACCTTCACTAAACTGCTAGTTGTTGTGACTGTTGACTTCCATGACAACTGCTATGAATCAATAACTATGTCCTTAAAGCGGGCTTATGCTTAAAAACCTTATATTATTATTATTATTATTATTATTATTATTATTATTATTATTATTATTAGATATTTATGTTGTTGAAAACGAATCTGTGTGGAAGGTAAAGATATTATTAATTTATAATTAGTAATTCCTGTATAATCTATTTTTGTATGTTTTTGTAAAGGGTTGTAGTATTTATGTTTTGTAATTGTTTTCCTATGTAAGCACCGTATATTCATTCAATAGTTTGAATGTTTTTGATTTTGATTTTACTGTATTAAGCCTTACGCTACGAATGAGATGTGTAAACATTAATAATTATGTGACCCACTGATGAGCCATTTGGCTTAGTGGGAGGAAATGTATGTGAACATTGTTCCAAATTAGTTTCTTGCTTCAATAAAAAAAAAAAATAAAATAATATTATAATAATAATAATAATAATAATTATTATTATTATTATTATTGGAATACAACATCATTTAGTTGGGTTAAGTCTAAAGGATTGTTTCCACCATTGATCTTGGCCATTACAGAATTAGCACCGGCCTGCCAAGCTCGACACCTCATCTTCTTCATCATTCTCTTGTCGCGACACCAGCTCTCTTGACTCTCTTCCGTCTTCCCACCAGTAGAGAAAAGTTAGGTGACAGATTGTGATGGACTTGGTGGAAGAGAGAATGCCCAAGAGAATGTATGAAAGACAGATTGAAGAAGGATGAACAAGATGAGGGAGGCCAAGGAAGAGATGCAAGCAGAAAAATTACGTCTTTCTTCAATACCAAAAGAAAACTGCAGGTAAAACACTTCAAACCACATCAAAAACAAGTATTTTTCAAATTATCACCTGCGGCGCTGTTGGTGGGGGACGTCCCCCCCCCCCAATGTTTTGTTTGTCCAGTCCCTTTTCCCTTTGGGTAGTTTGTACCGGATTTTCCGATTTGAAATATGGTCCTATATTTGCATAAATACAACATGTTGTTACTTGTTAACCGACGTTTATTATTTGAATTTGTGAAACAATATCGTGATACTGAATCAGCAAAATAGTAGGAATGTCAATTTTTGCTGTATATCACTAGGTTAGTCAGAGTTTGGTTATATTAACTTATAGTCTTATATGCAGAGTTGGACGTGGCAACAGATAATGATGATATTGTATGTATTATGAAAAATGTGTTTATTTAAAAAATATTAATTATTATTAATGGATAGTAGTATTAATAAGTAATAACATATTGAATATTGACAACTTAACTAAAAACAAGATAAACTCATGATTGATTATCAACATTAGGCCTATCATAGCACTTTCACAAACCTGGCTATTCTTTAAGCATTGATTGTCAATTAGTACAATTTGGTGTTGTATTCTTATATCCAGTCAACAGAAATGTCATAAATTGGCAACTTGCATACTCAGCTAATCCTATGTCAAGAACGATACATAAACTACATTGGTTGATCTCTGGGATATTTAGTTGTGACGTTGATGAAGTATTGTAGGTTTACTAAAACATCAAAGAGAATATTAACAGTAGTAGGGGCCTACATGCACCTCTTCATCAACACGATGGAATGACCGAGACATCAACCAGGAGTCAGGACTAATATATACAAATCATGAGATATTATCAGTCAACAGTGAAACAGAAACTAGCACACGGCCGCCTAACACCATGCGCAAACAAACATACGTAGTGAACTTTATGTAAGGATTCTTGAAGCAAAACAAAGAAATATACGTAGTTAACTTTATGTAAGGATCCTTGAAGCAAGTCTTGTACAGACCATTGAAACCCTCAGTCTAAAATTCTCCCTCTTCCCTGAAGAGCTTGGTTAATGGCTTAGCTTGGTCCAAAGGCACTATATGTCATAGAGTTGTGATGTACGCATCACTAGCGTGTGACTTATAGTCACAATATGACATAAGTTGTGATCTACGTGTCTAGCCGGCTCATAGTCACAATATGTCATGAGTTGTGATGTAGGCCTCACTAGCCAGTCCACAGTAAAAACTGTGACAGTAAATCTAATACATGTACCTAGTGTACATGACAATCTTAAATGTATTTCTAAATAAGTAGTTTTTATAGACCCAAGTCCCATCTCAAAATCTCCCACTTTCTAGAATAGGCTTAGGTCCAATGAAGTAATATTATAAATGACCTGAATTGGCTTGATTAAAATATTGGTGCTATTAAAATATGACTGCAGTGTATAATTAGCAGTTTTTTTAAAACTAAACTGGTAGACCTGTGTAATAGGCAATATCTTACAATGTAGGCATATTAAAGCAGTGTATGTCTGTATGATAGTAACTGAAAGGATAGCTACTAGATTTGAAATAATACATTTTCACCTAGGTCAGGTTACAAATGCGCTTGCCAGCCAAAGTAAAGCCTGCTCAAGTTCCCGGGGTCTCTGGCTTGTTGAATCAGCCAGTTGACTTGGCCAGCAACGCTCATGGCTGTGCCTTCTTCCGTTCCTTGCAGCTTATGGCGCAGGCGTTGCAGCGCTCGCTCAGCCAGTTTGTTGACTTCCGGTTGAATCTGAAATGCACAGAATAATATTAGCATGTTAATGTTAAATAATGAATATCACAAAAAATTAATTTAGATGTTTCAGTATTCGAGATCAAGTAGGCGTAAGGAAAGAATTAAGCAAACTGGAAAGATAAGATTAAAGTGGTTCGGACATGTCAAAGGGATGGAAAGAGCGAGCTAGCCCAGAAGCTACGAAACGAGAGCAAGATGCAGACCACGATAACATCGTCAGGACAATGTGAGGAAAGATGTTGAACAGTGAGGAGGAGACTGGAATGTGGTGAAAAGGTAAGAGTGGTGGCAGAAGCCAGAGAGGCCTATCTTGGGTTGGCATTGAAGATAAGCCTCTCCATCTTCTTCTCTCCAGAATCCACTCTCCCCTTTCCACCACTATCCAGTCTCCTGCATGCTGTTCATTATCTTATAGAAATTAGTAGAATTTTGAATGAGTCTGACTATTGAAATTATAATAAATCATAATTAATAATCGTATAAATTACATATTATTAGAAAGAAGCCATTTTATCCTGGATAGCAAGAAAGAAGAAAGACTGCAGACACTCTGCACAAGGAAACAAATTACAATACTGATTTTTCCTACTTAAATCTCATATGTGTACTAATCATATTCTTAATATATACGGTACATCACTTTACATAAAGTTTAACTTTAATAAAGTAAAGTCCTTCATCTTTAGTTGGGTGGCATTGAAAACAAAAATAAATCAAACCAACACATAGACATTCACAAAGTAGGCTATTCAATGCTTCACACATTTCTTGTTACTTAAGACTTAAGAGTAAAAACTTCAGAAACTGCACTATCTCACTATAACAAGTACTTTGTTAAAATGGTGGTATGGAGAGGGAAGCAAACAGCTTACCCAGTCAGTGACTGCAGGGATCTCGTAGATAGAGACAATATTAAATATACATAACACACGAAAAAACATCATTCGGCCAAACAGGGCCTTGCTCATTCAACGAGTGCCGAGAGATGACCCTATTGATGATGACAACTACTTTGACGCAAATGTCACTCTAGGGCCTAGTCCATTTATTTAGGGCTTATCCAGTACCTACAAAAATATTTCAGTAGGCTACAGTATTGTGCATCTTCACTTACTCTCTACGCCAATTGAGTTTTCACTTTTGGATCGTTTTTCTTGTTGAATGTTGTATCCCTTTTCTGGAGTTATTGTCCAGTCATACAAGGGGTCATACAACAAAACTTCTAGGATGGTCAAGATTGTTTCTTGGTTTTGACGTAGAACAGACATGGTTTTTTCACAAGACCTAAATCAGAAAGAATAACAAATTGCCAAGTTTTTTAAGTCAAAGTATAAACAAAAAGTATTTAATTATAATATCACTACGGTACACTAGCCAGAGGAACTGGGTTCAAGCCCTAGTTTTAGCAGATTTTTACAACATCAATATTAATTGACAACAATAGTAAATAATGGCATGCAAATTTGCAATATCTCAAACTAAGCAATGAAATACAGCACTAAATTAGTAGAGTACCTAAGCAAAGCAAAATAGCTAACATTAATGTTTGCGATTAACATTTGAAAATGATGCATTACCTTCTGAACACTCCTTCAACACCCGACGCTCCCATTCCATCTTCAATATCTCTTGTTAGTCGAAAGGGAACCGTTTCTGGTAGAGGCAGAACTTTGTTCTGCTCAAAAGCAATGCCTGAAATTAAAGGTGTTAGATTTTAAACAAGGTTCAATAATTTCAAAAATACTTTTTGTGATAAATAAGTAGATAACTTCATTGCAAGGAGCCAAAATATACATTTATATTATGCAAAGCATTCTTGCAATTCAAATCTTAAAATACATGATCAAAGACAACATCCTCAAATAGATTTTGACAGAATAAATACCAGAATCATTACCAGTATAGTGAATGTGTGTTTAAAATAAACCATATTTATTACTCAGCATTATATAAAAATACTCTAGTAACCTATCAGGTACTAGTAGACTCTCAGACTTAAATACGTAATACTGTAAAACCTATTGCAATGAAAAGTCAAAACAGGCATGGTATATCTATATTGCATAATATTATTAGCAATTATATTGAAACACCCTCTAATGGCTAATTTCGCCCTGCCTCAGCATTTTTTTTACACTTGTTTTCGTTAGTTTCACACACACTTTTAATGTAATATATTTGCACCTGATAAATAAAATTTGATAGTACCCTATTATGTATTAATGAGACAAGACAACTAAGTGGTTGATATTTTGAATTATTATTTATTATTATGAATTAAAAATTATATCTGAAAGCAATTTATTACAAAAATGTATGAGCCAACACTATATTTGGTTACTTTATTATGAATTGTAGTATAGTAGAATTGTGATAAATAAATATGTAACCAAGTGGTATTACTGTATTAGTATATTCTTACACTTACCAAAATCAATATGCACCACCTCCGCCGTCAGTTTATCTATTAATATGTTGTTAACATGTCGATCACCTAGACCCATAATGTAGCCAATCATGGAAGTTGTTGCAACACTAAAAATAGAAGAATTAGAAATGATAAGTCAATATTGTTACATGAGTATTATTATTATGTAAATTTATTATTATTATGTGTAAATTATGTGTATTATTTTTCACCATTGTTTTCAATGCATCAAACGAGGTGCATGGCAAAATTGGCTTATGAATCTATATTTTACATATAAGAATAGTTGAAGAGATTAATGTTTAATAACTACAAGATAGACCAGCACGTTGGAATGGAAACACATCTGAGTACAATCATTGGCTTACAAGAAGTATAATTGTGTGTGTGATATTATGTAGGAGGGGCCAAATGGCTTGTTAACTTGTAGGGGGTGTGGCTAGTAAACCCAACAGTTGACCAGCTGATTAGCAACTGCAAGAATCTTGAAGATTATTAGATAGGTGAAGGAGGGCAGGGTTGCCGTTTTAACGGATTTTAAGGTTGCAAAACGGATAAACGGATTTTTATTCCAATTTACGGATAAAAAATAATAATAATAAAAAAACTCCATTTTATGCTGTTTCCAACTAAGGCTAGGCAAAAAATTGATATTTCAATGCGATATCGATAAGTGGGAATATTTATGATATCAACATATTAAAATTTACACAAAAAATTCTAAATTTATTCATTTTGGTGAAGGTCGATAGCCGAAATTAAATTAATCCTGGCTGGTACATGGTGGAGGTGCCGGGTCATAAAACGTGATTGTGAGATAGTAAAAATCGTTTAAAAGTATTTATGGTGATACCTTATCAACCCTATTTGATTTGGCCTCAAATCATTAAAAATAGGCCTACTCTTTTATTATTTTTTATATCTTCATTTTTTAAGGATTCCTAAAGATTTTTGATATGCTCAAACAGGATTTTTATTTTATCTTGGTGGCAACCCTGAAGTAGGGTCTACACATAGACATCCTATATAATTGGCTAGACCAGCAGTCGGTGGTCCACTTCCGGTACAATTAGAAGCCATCTTAAAATGACAGTTTACATGTTAATCAAATGGGAGCGATTTGTGGCCAATAGTTCTCAAGATTGCCGCCAGGTTGACAGGTAAGCATACTAGCCTTTAACACCAAATGATTACTAAATTCCCTTATGCAATCACTTCGTATTGTTTCTTTTGTTTAATACCATGCTGCACAAGCTAAAACCATATCAAACAATCCAGTAAAATACTTTATTGCATTAAAAAGCATAAATTAAAACACCAAATCGCCATCTTGAAATGGGCCGGTTGAGTCTTCAATTTGCTACGCTCGCGCCTGTGCGGAGGTATAGGAGACTGCTAATCTAGCCTACTATAGGGGTTTAATATCAATGGGTCTACATAATAAGTGAAAACCCAAAACATATTTAAAAAAAAACAGGGTATCAGTATCAGACATTCAATGAGAGCAGAGAGCCTCAGTTGCCCATAATGTAAGCTGTTACAAAGTAGAATTGTGAGCCACAATATGCATATATGCACTGAGCAGTTTAGATTGAGCTGGCAAGAATTAGCAACAACATAATCTAATAGCCAGAGGTGACAATTTGTACTCTGCCAAATACCAATTAGTTGCACGCCTATTGAAATCTTCAATTTTTACAAAAATCTTACTAGAAATAAGCAGTTTTAAGGGCACAGCCTTATTTAATCAAGGGTATTGAAGAGTGTATGTGTGTGTTTATCTTATCCAAATCAGAGGTTGGCAACAGTGCTGCAATCTCCCATAGCGTTTTTGCTTCCGGAGCGAGCAAAAATGATATAGTGATGTCACGACTCAATAGTAGTGCAGGTGTCAGTGTAACACCACGAATTTTGGCTAACTTTTTCATCTTTTTTCTTTCAAAAGACACTACATCACCTTAATGTTTATGTAAAATATGTACGTTGTAGCCTCACCCGTTTGGTCAGAATCAGACCAAATATCACAAAAATATTGCATTAAAAATTGGAAAAAATCGTAATAGTACGATATTCATGAGAAATATTTTTTCGATTGTCCCCTCCAATTTTCATTAAGATCGCTTATATGCCGTTTTCACAGTAGAGAGCAAACAAACAGAAAAAAGAGAGAAAAAACTTCCGAGCTATTTTTCTCGGGGTAAGTGAAATAAGTCTTCGCTTTGCTCATCCAATTTAAGCTAAATGTTAATACAATTAATTGTAGTACACTTGCTAGATACGGTTGGCCAATGTAGGTACACACAAGTCAAGAAACAACATAAAGTGTGGCCATGTTAGTCATCATATTGATAAGGAGCCATTTTGCACTGTATACTTTTCAGAAAATCCATTAGTTCTAGGTACTACAAAGCAATCAACAACTGTTCCAAGTATATGTGATGAGACACCTACCTATGGATGTAGGCCAATCTGCGTTCAAACCATAGACCCGGTGTTGGAAAGTTTTCCAAGAAGAAGTAGTGAAACACGGGATGTAGCCGAGAGCAAATATCCTGGAACACTTTTAGTTTTCGTTCGTTGGTTCCCTTTGCAGCATCCTGAGGAAGCAAAAACAAGAATAAGCTACGTAAACACAATTCCCGAGTTGACTTGACTCAATGAACAAATCGATTTACATACAAGCTCAATTCAATACAGTGAATACACGCAATAAACTCATAGAGAAAATGAACAATCTTGAAGTACCAGAGAACATAGCTAGATGGACAAGAATGTTTCTAAGCCAACGTTTTATCAGAGTAAGGTATAACAACAAGAAGTCTCGCTATAGACAGACTAAGACAGGAGTGCCACAAGGTGCTGTTTTAAGTCCAACCTTATTTATCATATATATTGATGATTTAGCAAAGTATATACAAGACAGAAGTGAGGTTAAGCTTAAAATGTATGCAGATGATGTGGTACTATGGTATACAGGTAATAACAAAGAGGACATGGAACGGGAAATGAACAAAGCTTTAAAGGCACTAGAAGAATGGTCAAAAATGAATGGAATGGAAGTTAATATGACAAAGACGGTGTACGACTATCACACCCTTGGAAGAACGGTGCCCGAGTTCAAGTTAGAGTATGGAAGTGGGATCATCAATAAGGAAGAGAACCCATGCTACCTGGGTATGACAATGGACCAGAAGATGACAGGTGCTAAACATATAGAGAAAATATGTGAAGGGGCAAAAAGCAGACTTAAATTAATGAAAAGAGTCGCCGGGGTGAACTGGGGTGCCCGTACAGAAGTACTTGCCACTAAGTACAAAACATATATTAGACCTGTACTTGAATACGGAAGTGCATTACTCACTACAGCACCTAAGAATGCACAAGAGACCTTGGATAGAGTGCAGAACCAGGCACTGAGGATTGCTACAGGAGCAGTGAAATCAACACCTATTGCTGCAATGGAGGCACTAACTAATACACAGCCTTTGGAACTTAGAAGACGTATGGCAGCTGGCAGTCTACATGAAAAGTTGCTTAGGTTGGATGAGGAGACGTGGAAGAGGGTACCATACGAGAAGCTGAAAACTCAAAAGACTTTCATAACAGCTGCAGAAGAGATTAAAAATATTTGCTAGGAACTACAATGATAAGTACCAGAATGGAACTACCAAAACCTAACATCAGAGTGGCCATGCTGGATGTACATCATGTTTTGACAGTGGATGGGTTGGAGAGGAAGAAGAGTGAGTACAACAAACAGGACAGGAGTTAAGGAGATGTACAACTGAATACATTCGTAAGCAATATCCGGAAGAGGAATGGTTGCATGTATACACTGAGGGGTTTCTGCCTCACCTGGGAGGGCATGGCTGGGGCTGGTGGTTATTGTAAGTGGTTTGAACACTGCTGGGCAGCAGGAAAAAATGCCAAGCAATTACGATGGTGAATTGAAGGCCATAAAGTTGGCATTGGAGAAGATAAGTGAACATCAAGATAAGAAAATAGTGATAATGTCGGACTCAAAGACAGCAATTCAGGCCATTGTATGTAAAGAGAGGGTGGATAATGAGGTGAAAGAATGCAAGGTACTGCTGCTAAGGCTTTATTATGATGCCAGACAGGTAGTGCTGCAATGGATTCCAGCACATTGTGAAGTGTATGGTAATGAGAAGGCAGATTACCTGGCAAAGAGAGGCAGCAAAATGCCCCAAGTAGTCAAGAATTTGTCACATTCATCGGTAAAGGCACATCTTAGCACAGCAACCAATAGGAGAGTGCAAAAAGAGTGGATTGATAAAGGGAAAGGAAAAGCATGGCAAAATATAACTACTGGAAAGGTCAAACATCATGGAAATAGACGGACAGCTACTGCACAGTTTAGACTTCAAACAGGACATGATCTGCTTGCAAAGCACCTACATCGGATAGGAATCACTGATAGCAGTACCTGCGGTCTATGTGGGAAGGAAGAACAGAACAGAAAGCATCTGATGAGATGTTCAAGTCTTAAAGACGAAATTGATGCCCTTCCGCTCGGCATGAACTATGAGGAAAAAGAAACCTGTCTCTACTGGAAAACCAGGAAATCCATGATGGCCCAGTAAGCCAAAAATGCGGGCATATGAAAAGAAGAAAGAAGAAGATGTAGGTACATGCATGGAATATGACAACAGTGGATGAGCTGTGGACATGAAGTTTTGAGAAGCATTGTAGGTAAGTGGGACCGAATACGAAATGTGAATAGTATTCAAGATCAAGTAGGTGTAAGGAACTAAATGGAGGAAAAAAGTAGGCATAAGGAATTAAATGGAGCGGCTTGGAGAGAGAAGATTAAAGTGGTTCAGACATGTTAAAAAGATGGAAAGAGCGAGATAGACCAAGATGAAGATGAATGATACCAAGGGCCAGACCATAATAAGTAACGATGACAGGATAGTGTGAGAAAAGATGTGGAACAGCAAGGAGGAGGCTGGACTGTGTTGGAAAGGGAAGAGTGGTGACAGGAGAGAAGATAGAGAGGCATAGCCTATCTTAATTGTAAATAAAAGTGGCATTATTTGCTATTTTCATGCTCAACAAACAATCAACATAAAATATGGTAAGATTTTGTTTGGGTTCCTAAATATTTATATACTACACCAACCACACCACTTCACCACCACCACCAGTTTTAGTCATAGAATTAAGATGAGCATAAGCTACATAAAAATATGTATAGTAAGGTGTACTTACTATTATTAATGACTTGCATTCTGGATTGGACAAGTCATTCGGGAAATAGTGGGCATGTGCACCACTTTTCTGCTTAGGCCCAAGTAAGTATGCACCAATTGGTTCTGTATTTTGGCACCATTCAAGAATTCCACTGCATTGTGACAAAGGAACTACCTGGAATGTTAAAAAGAAACAAACTTTTAAATGAATTCAAACCAATGATTTATTTAGAAATTGCTGCTTAGTCATTACTCATTAGTCATTAGTGAGTCATCCATAATAACATTAGCATAACATTTATGGTTCCTAACTCCCAAGGGATGGTTTGGAGCTGCTCAATTTTCTACCACTCAAAACTAGTTCTGTGACAAGTGAGTAGGTTCAAATGTGTTTTAATCTTGTATCAATGTAATTCACAGATGTATTTACTAATTATTTAAATGAGTGATGCTCCTCTCTATAGTTGCTCCACGCAAGTGAGGTAAGTCTTCCTCAGTAAAATCTGCATGATATTGATATCAACTGTACAGGTTTCTGTCTCTGACACCAAAAAGATGGACTAGTATAAGAAAGAGCAGTATTACTTGGAAAATCATTACCACAGCCCTCAAGAATTTACTAGTGAGTGCAATTACTGGTGTACGAGTCCAACCTGACCGGCACAGTGTTTATTAGTCTATGTTGGCATTGATGAATCAAGGTAAACTTCAGAGATGATGTACACCCAACGATAGACCTTGATTTACTTCTGAAGCCGGGTGTACTTTTATTAGTGTTGCATTGAAAATCACAGCACTAGTATGTGATTATTTACTATATCAAATCGTTCCTGAAACTCATTTGTTGTTCTCAGATTTAGCTTTACCATAACACCAAGATTTCTGGAAGTGATAGAAAATGGAATTGCACTGCCAAAAATTGTGCATTAATGATTATTCGAGGCCCTACTATCTAGTATACATACATTCATGTACTTCTGTAACATGTGTATAATGTACCAAGCAACCTCACTTAGCAAGACTATAGACAATAAGCAAAAGCAAGACAATAACCGCCTTTACCACTGGGAGGCTGATTTTCATTACATGAGTAGGCCTACAATATATTTCCTGCATGGGACACTTCTAAGGCTAAGCTCACAATTATTTTCACCTTGGTCAGTCAGTCATCGCTTAGTTACTATTCAAGTCTTGGAGCTGTTGTTTCTTACTTTATGTAAGATTTATGCACTGGACAGTGTCTTGCAGTGCAAAATGAATAGTGAATGAATAAATGAATATAATAGTGACATAGTCACTTAATTTACTTTACTTTAGTCTAGCTTAAGTTAACTAGTAGAACAATATGTCTTGCTAGTAGTTTTCCTATTACGATTCAATTATATTGCACTTGTAGGACTACGGTCCCGTTGTCAATAAAGATCAAATTATAAATAACAGAATGAAAAATTACTTATTAATTTAATGAGTTATTTACAATTGATGTGTGCTTTAAAGCTCATCGTCTTGGATGATCTATACAATATCATGTTACATCCCCACCTAGCCGCTGCAGAAAAGTCACTTTACGGCTCCAACAGTAGACCTCATAAAAAAAACAGTATACAGACGGCTTCGATATATAAAAATTACCCAAGATATGCCAGTAAAAACGCAGTAAACAAATTACCTTATATGTCCGTATTGTCAGCTTTCGCTTCTGAGTTTCCTTGTTATTTTTCAAGACTGTATTCATCATTGTGAACACTTGCTGCATCACAGCATCTTGACGTAAGTCGTCTTTGCCCTGAAAAGTAGGTTACACTCATCAATCTGCTTAGCCTTATGTTTGTCTTCATGGTTTTGGGTATTTATTCAGTTTAAAAAAAATGTATTTAGAGTCTAACCCACTCAGACTGACTTTCAGTGGGGTAGGGTAAGGGACATAACATTTTTTAAAGCCGGCCAAGCCAACTCTGTAAGTGCCAACATCATCGACAAGCGAACAATGACCAACTAGAGACCGGCATATTTAAGTTGGAAACACCGACCAATGAAGCTGGACACGATTAGTACACCCGCGGACAGTGCCAGAATCAACAAGGCTAATTCGGAACAACCTTAGAATTTATTATGTGCCTTGTTGCAAGGACGGCTCCAAAGTGACCGTTAACACATTTCTATGCCAAGAACTGATGGGACTCAAGTTCAAATCAGAAGATAAAAAACTTCTGCCTAAAGTGGTAATCAAACCATGGACCTTCTGCATTGGAAGCAGAGCCCTCGAACCACAAGACCAACAAACAACACAATTTATTTTAAGAATTGTCCTTGAACTCCGGGTTCAATCCCCGGTAGAGGCACTTCCACTTTTTAAATTGTCTAAAATACCATCATAACAAGGAACTCTACAATCACATCAAGTAGCAATTTAGTAAAGGTTTGCCTTGTGGCCCCGGTAGCTCAAATGGTTAGAGCACTGGTACGTACAGCTGGAGGTTCGGGGTTCGACCTCTTGTCGGGGCAGATTTTAAGACAATTTTTCACAGGGAAGGTTTCTGCTATCCTCCACGTGGTGATCGGTGCCTGCAAGGAGGATACATTCGTTTTTCATCCGATCTCCATGAAACTTGGCACACAACTTGGACGGGTCAGCTAGTTAATGATAAAACCAAAATATTTACGTAACAGGACTAAAATATCTATAAACGTCCAGCGCCGTTGCCAGCATCGTGTGTTAGCCTATAAGCGTAATGAGTGCGAGAGAGATAGTTCCGGCGATGTATCTTCGCAGCCAAGGTCGTAGCTGGCTGGGAGGAGGGGAGGGGCGTGCGCCGACCCAAGTGCGCGTTCGATCCAGGCGGCCCGGCTGACTGTTCAAGTTGTTGTGTGGGAAATGTATTAAAACGAATGTATCCTCTCTGCAGGCACCGATCAGCACGTGTTACGACAAAATGGATAGCACAGAAACCTTCCCCGTGAAAAAATACATATATGTGCCAAGTTCCATGGAGATCGGATGAATGGTGTAGTAATGCATAAAGGACAAACATACAGACATACATTCGTTTTTATATAGATAGATAGATATCAATTCTGTTTGTTGTATGTTGTTCAGCATAAAAATATCTGTGTCATATGAATTTTAGAATTCTCACATAAAGTTTCAATAGGGAATAAACATGACTTAATTTTATTATTCTACTACAATAAGGACTTGATTTTGAATGCGTCAATAGATTTGTTTTTATTTAGATAATATTTTCATTCATAAAAATTAGAGAAGAGAAAGGAGAGAGGAGAAAGTATGGGCATGTTTAAAACGCAAAGGGATCATTGAAACTCTAGTAGAGAGAATAAAGAGTATGTACCGGAAGTGTGAAAGTTGCGTTCAAACGAGAAACGGTGAAAGTGAATGGTTCCCAGTGGATATAGGACTACGACAAGGAAGCGTACTATCACCAACACTATTCGACGTTGTAATGGATGAAATGCTGCTCAGGGTACACCCAAGAGAGGTAACAGAAGAAGTAAAAGATCAAGATACCAGAACAATGATATATGCAGACGATATCGTGGAATTTGGAGACAATAGTGAAGAAGTACAACAGAAGGTGGATAAATGGAATGAGGTGACAGAAGAATTTGGAATGAAGATTAGCATCAAGAAGAGTGATGTTTTAGTGATGCAAAGAGTCAAAAAGTCTCAAAGATATAAAGATAGGATCACACTGAGGGGAGTAGAACTGGAGGAAAAAGATGAATTCCAATACCTAGGAAGTATTGTGACTAATGAAGCAAAAGTAGGGAATGAAGTTAAGCGGAGAGTGGGGTTGGCAGAAAAGTTTTACCAAAGGATCAGAAAGTTAATTTGGAATGAGCATTTCCCTAAAAAATGCAAAATGCTCCTATATAAGATGTACTATCTACCCATTTTAACATATGGTGCTGTAACGTGGCCAATGGGCTGGAAGGAAGAAAGTGCTATACAGGCAGCTGAGATGAAGTTCATACGCAGTGTAGCAGGTGTGACAAAGTTGGACAAGATACGAAGTAGTATGATAAGGAAGAAAGTAGGAGTAGAGAGCCTAAAGTTCAAGATGGGAAAGGAGCGACTACGATGGTATGGACATATGAGAAGAATGGAGAAGAATAGAATCCCAAGACAAGCATTTGAACTAAAGAATGATATGAGAAGAGTGGGAAGACCTCGAGATAGATGGCAAGATCAAGTACAGGCAGATGTGGAGGAGAGAGGAGAGGAGTGGGAAGTGGTTGAAGAGAGAGAAAGATGGTGGGAGGACAGGAAAAAGTGGAGAGAGTTGGTGTTACGACAAGAAAATGAGGAAGAAGATGAGGTGCCGAGCTTGGCAGGCCGGTGCTGATTCGGTGATGCCCAAGATTTAGGTGGAAACACCCCTTTACCCAACTAAACGATGTTGGAACAAAGTGTAGTGATATATATATATATAAAAATTAGCTGAAAGTTGCACCAAAAACTTTAGCGGTTAAAACGGGCGCATACGTCATAATCCGGTATGGCCAATCAACCAATCACGTAACGAATAATCACAAAACAAAAGAAAGTGACAATTGCCACAATTGTTGTCATAGCAACACGATCTGTTTAGCGACCATGCAGGAATTTTGTTATGTGTTATCTAGAAGGCGGTTGTTAATTTCATCCATTCAAAATGGATTTACAAATTATAAGCCCATCATATACCATGTTTAAACCAGTTTAAATAGTCCTGGTGTAAACTCCATGCATAAACCATGTGGCGACCAAAAAACTTAGATAAAAGAACCTACTTAGACCGCTAGTAGATAGGTTTTCTTATCTGAATTCATTGGTGACAATCTGGATAGTGACGACACATGCCCCTTGAAATAATAAACGTGCATCTTTGTACCTTTAGTGAAATTGAAATGGGTTTACTTTGGATTGGTTTACATTGCGACAATGGTATTGTGAAGTGGTTTTCTATTCATTCTATAGACCCAAGTTAATATTTGGACTTGGTGATGTTCCCTATTTTTTTCTCCAGAGTGTTGTACATCTTAATTTGAGTGCTTACGAGCGTGCTGTTTACATGTCTGTCTCGTGAAGACTCTTATTAAACACTACACTAATAGTAAAACTAGGAAAACGCTTAAGTCCCGCCGCGTTGTTAGATGAGCGAAATTGGTGCATTGAGCTGCCATGTGTTATGCGGATTTTCTGTTGTTCTGTAAAAAAAATATTACTAAGTTCTAGATTTTTTTAAATTATTAAATTAATTTTTTTTAATCATAATTTTAAAAAAAGAAAAAAATAGAAAAATTGCGATTTTTATAAGAAATAATTATTCGATTGCGCTCAAATTTCACACGAATATATAAATTCATAAAATTAAGGTTCTGTGAAAAAATCATTACAATAGGATAGCATGAATAGGTGTTATAAGTCAAAAAAAAGTTTAAAAAAAGAAAAAACCCGCAAAATTTATATTTTCATGAAAAATAATTTTTCGATTGCGCTCAAATTTCACACGAATATCTTAATTCATAAAATTAAGGTTCTGTAAAACAATAATTGAAATCCGATAAAGCATGTAGGTGTTATAAGTCGAAGAAATGTTTTAAAAATCGGAAAAAATCGGAAAATTGCGATTTTCATGAGAAATAATTTTTCGATTGCGCTCAAAAACGTGGCAGTTCTAAGTTCAGAGATTTCGAAGGCCTCCATAAAATTTCATGGCAATTGGAGTATTGGTTTAGCCGGAATCGTGTTAACAAACACACATAAATACAAAAAAAAAAAAAACATTCCGGATTTTTTCTCCAGTGTAGTGAAATGGAATCTTCGCTTCGCTCGCTACGCTCATCCAAAAAGCAAAGTAATAGTGTGGCTCGTTGGTCTTGTGGTTAGCGTCTCTGCTTACAAGGCAGAAGGTCCAGGGTTTGATTCCCACTAGACCTATAGGCAGAAGTTTACTTCTGATTTGGACTTAAGTCCATTAGTTCTTGGCTTAAGAATTTGTAAACTGTGACTTTGGAGATGTCCTAGCAACAAGGCACATAATTAATTCAAAGTTGTTCTGAATTGGCCTTGTTGATTCTGGCGTTGATTCGCGGGTGTTCGCTCTTCCATACCACCGATTGCTATATGGACATGTCCAATTAAAAAAAAAAAATCGATCTTTGGATGGTTATTGCTCACTTGTCGATTGCGTCAGGGCCTACAGAGTTGGCTTAGTAACTTTGGTTTAATGTCCCTTACTAAAAATCAGTTATATGACCGAGTGGGTAGACTCTAAATACGAATGTATTTATTTACGTAGTAGGTATCAATCAATTACTTTTGTGTCAATGTCATAATATGACTGTCTAGTGTCTATAATTAACTCATAATTAATAAATATTGTATCAATCAATGATTATTTCCTGAGACAATAGTTGATTCAGTCTTCAAGCGAATCAGCCTGAAAATCCCAATTAACTGCACAACTCCAACAACTGGAGTGAAAATTATTAATATGGCCAACCTATTAAAATTTGTGATCACATCTTGAAGGAGGAATTACAGTATGTATATTTTAATCTTGCAGATTTTTTGCATCCGATATAAATGTGCGGCGGTAAAGCAGGTTTAACATTTAAGATGATAAAATAAATCATTCTGTTAAAAAACACATTTTATTTTCAATTTTGGATTTAACTAGTCAATAGTAAAACTCTTACTGAACGGCAATAAACATACATAGCTATCTTCTATCATCTACTACCGGTACCTTGATAAAAATAACACAGACTAAATGATTTGCTATAGGATATATATTTATTATTTATGTTTAGACTTACATAATATGAATAGTAAAACTGGGTCCAAATTGATTATTATAAGAAATAAAAGCTGTCTGAATACGGGTTTAACTTCAAAAGGTTATGCAAATCTGTTAGCATGTGGGTTATTGTTAGAATACAATCTTTTTAATGTTACTTTGGACTATTGTAACTTGTTACAGTACATGTATGCTGAGCAAATAACGGCGATCAGTCATTAATGAATGTCAAGCACAGAGGGCTTGATGTAGTTTAGACATCAGAGAGAAGGAGAATGCCATTAGTCATCACAACAAGTATAGCAAAGTAGGCCTAACTATCTGATAAAAAATAGTTGAAAATAGTACCAAAATAGACCCTACCTTTACAAGCTGTGGTCGTTTTATCCCATCTGTGCATCGACATACTATCTTCTTAGGAGCATTCACTCCACCAACAAGATCAAAATTGTTTTCAAATCCTTGGACACCTGGCAGAAACAAACAAAAATCATTGTCTGTGAAATGTTTACCACACTACACTATATGTTTAAAACAGATTGGAGAAGGATTGACAGGTTGGGAAAGCAAAGAGAACATAAATCCCAGCCTGAAGGGCTGGGGGCGACAAAACTTTTCACCTGCTGATGACAACTGCAGCTAATTTAAAGTTGTTACCTTAATCCACGACGCGTTTCGTCCTTCTGGGACTCATCAGGCAGATGGTTGCTACTAAAATTCAGCTAACTACATGCAAACAAAACTCACAACACATAACCAAACCTGTGGTAGGGCCACGCAAGAAGCAAATTCTGCATGCATGTTGTCATCATCAGCAAGGTTACTTCAAACACCATTCATACTGAGCCACACTGTCAGCACAACCAGTAAGGGGGCTTCCCTCCCAATAGTCCGGATGTTAAGAGACTTGACCTTGCATTTTTTGATACAAGCAAGGCACTTGGCACACGTGTTCTAGGGACCAGACCCTACGGATTGTGAGGTGGAGCCATCGTGATAGCCCGTGCAGGGACCCGCTAGCGCATGGTGCCTACCCCTGCTGGTTTGAAGGGTTGATTAGCAAAACAATTCGGTGTTTGGTGATAGAAACTTGAAATTTTTACCAAATAGGGGTTACATTTGGCTTAACATACTGGCAACGGGGAACTTCGGATTTCTCCATAGTTAAGGGATGATAGGGGTTTTAATTTTGGGGGTTGAAAATTTTGATTTTAATTTTTATTGATGACACCCTTGGTGTAATGTTGGACTTCTACGTTAAAGTACTTCCCAAAATCTTCAACAAAATAATGGTGTTTAAAATATGACAAGCTACCCCTAATTTGGTCATAATGACCTGTGACATAATGATCTGAGTTATGAGCTATTTGAAAAATTGTTAAACATAGTCGTGTGACCACTCTATTTAAAGCTTAGATGAAGTAGAATAATATTAAATAAATTTCAACATGCCATGTTGACCTGTGACCTTTTTCGAGCTTTATTTGAACTGGATAACTGTTTCAGCATGAGCTGCAGGACTGCATAATGTATACTTATAGCACATCCAAATGCATGTGATATATTAACAATTTTATTTACTAAATAAACTCAACATGTAATGTTATAAGACTGCATTGCGAACGCTTTTTACTGTCGCGTTGATGGATGAGCAGTTTTGTACCATTGAACCCTCTTTACTATACTTTTACTTCGTCGTTTTTCAACGTATTTACATAGAATATACCATTTTAAAAGGAGTACCAAATTCCTGGTAAATCGTTATGGTAAAACTTTAAAGATTAACATTCAACAAGAGGAAAGTTACAATACACCCATTGTTGATTATAGTACTTTATTAATTACTTATGCAGTTAACCAACTTTGTTAAGTTTTGGATTATTTCACTTAAGCTCACAAAGTGCGGCGCACTGGCAGAGCTGTGTACTTTCATTAACGTTTGAGACACTTGCATGATCCTCCACATCCTTTCTTGCACCCGCACCCTGCATCGTACAAACTCTATACATGCTTCAGAAGCGATTGGAAGAATGGTCCACACTGGCACCCATCCATATGCCGTCATATTCCATCCCCACTCAGAAGGCCAAGGCAGCTGTTGTTGTAGGGAGAGAGTTTGATCCCAGACGTGTACTCCTTGATTGATTGAGCGTCGAATGTGCTGTACTAAGGCGTCTTTTGTCGGAGGAATCGTTTCTAGCTGTCTGTTTTTCTTGGTGAATAGTATTTTGCGACATTCATTCACGGTAAAGTACGTGTTTCATCAAAAAAGTGAAAATTTAAAATAAACACTTTTTTAGGGTATCTCAAGCGTACGTTATTGTAGCTCTTGATACGTGAATGTAAATGATCTCCAATGTCATTCAAAAACTACTGCAAACTTCTCCAAAGTCTCAATGACAGCTCCACTTTTTCAACAATAGTGGCAATGAAACCATTTGTAGCATCAGGAAACGATCTCCAAGCATCGAACGCAGACTTTTTCCCATAACCATCACGAAAGGAGGAAATGGTTTCCATCCCGAAAATGCGTGGAACATAGGAAGTGCTATAGAGTAACCAGTAGATAATTCAAATCGGTTCCCGGTATCCTTTTTTAGAACATAATCAATACGTGGTTATTTACCTAGATAAGCTGCAACATGGTGTGCTTCGACATGCTGATGGTTCCTTCCAGTCCCCAGATGCTCCTATAGCGCTCAATGCCAGTCATTTCCGGAACACAACTGATTGCACGGACTAGCACATCAGTAGCATTATGCGCGTGTCTCCCTGCTTGTGATTACATTGGGGCCAACCCGCCTGTGATATCCTGTATTAAGTGGTAGCTTTGAGTATGGTGGTAGTAACTAAAAGGGTATCAAGTTGTCATTGATATGCTGGAGGCAAACATCCTAATGAAAATGAACTTCTTTATTACCTGAATCACGTAGAAAATTTGGCCATCCTTTGGGAATTTTTGTAGTTGGAGTTACGAGTGTCCTAAATATTTTTCCCGTGTCATATTTAAAGACTAATAATTGGGTCGTACTTATCCCAGATGATATCTAAGCGTAGCACAGACGCTAGTTCTTTCTTGAGGAAGGGAGAAAAAAAAACACTTTCTACATAATCTTGGAATGCAATTGAGTGGTCCGGTGGGGGGGGGGGGGGGCTTAACCTATCACGTATTTTTGCATCTACAGGTGGTGCATTTACTACAGAACTGTTTTGACTGGTATTCAAACGGCATTTTACTAGATCCAATTTGGTACAAGATCTCAACAAGGAATAATACAGACAAGGACACGATGAGCTTGGTTGATGACTGGTCATTTTGGCCATAGATTTATGAACAAGAGGCCAAGTGGCTGTTCTAAAGAGTAGAAATTTGTTTAACTTGATGGGGTCCATAAAATATTTAGCAAATGTACTCACTGCCGCGCCACCAGAGAGCGAGAGAGTGCGCGCTCTCGGAAAATGGTCCCAAAAGGTGCGCGATTCAAACAGCTGTTTTGTTTGTTGGTTTGAATTATGTATGTTATTGTTTATATTAACGTTATACTACAGTATACTTCTAGCTAGTCATATTTTGGTACATTTATAAGAAAAACCGTTCATTTCACCCCAATGAAAGCGGACCTAAACCAATTCCTTGTTAATTTGACTCCATTGATGATCAACTAGCGATCAGTTACTTGAAAAACGGACCACTGATTGGCCACGATTCACCATTGGATAAGGATAACATCAACAACGTATTAACTATTATTAATTTTTTCATGGTTTATTACCATAACGATCCACCAGGAACTTGGTACTCCTTTTAAAATGGTATATTCATATTCTATGTAAATACGTTGAAAAACGACGAAGTAAAAGTATAGTAAAAGAGAGTTCAATGGTACAAAACTGCTCATCCATCAACGCGACAGTAAAAAGCGTTCGCAATGCAGCCTTATAACATTACATGTTGAGTTTATTTAGTAAATAAAATTGTTAATATATCACATGCATTTGGATATGCTATAAGTAGTACATTATGCGATGCAGTCATGCAGCTCATGCTGAAACAGTTATCAAGGTCAAATAAAGAACGAAAAAGGTCACAGGTCAACATGGCATGTTGAAATTTATTTAATATTATTCTACTTCATCTAAGCTTTAAATAGAGTGGTCACACGACTATGTTTAACAATTTTTCAAATAGCTCATAACTCAGATCATTATGTCAACAGGTCATTATGACCAAATTAGGGGTAGCTCGTCATATTTTAAACACCATTATTTTGTTTGAAGATTTTGGGAAGTACTTTAACGTAGAAGTTCAACATTACACCAAGGGTGTCATCAATAAAAATTTTAATCAAAATGTTCAACCCCCAAAATTAAAACCCCTATCATCCCTTAACTATGAAGAAATCCGAAGTTCCCCGTTGCCAGTATGTTAAGACAAATGTTACCCCTATTTAATAAAAATTTCAAGTTTCTATCACCAAACACCGAATTGTTTTGCTAATCAACTCTTCAAACCAGCAGGGGTAGGCAACATGCGATAACGGGTCCCTGCACGGGATATCACGATGGCTCCACCTCAAAATTAGTAGGGTATGGTCCCTAGAACACGTGTGCCAAGTGTCTTGCTTGTATCAAAAAATGCAAGGTATCCCCCATATATATCCTTTAACATCCGGACTACAACTCTAGTGCTCGGGAGACAAGAAATCCATGACTTACCCTGGATTCGAACCAGGACCCTTGGCAACAAGAGAAAAGCTGCCCCTTCTGTTGTTGCTCGGCCAGGGTGCCTCTTCACTCATACTTAGAGAAAAGGTTAGAGATAGGAAGGGTGGAAAGTCACACAACAGCAAAACCAGTGAGGGGGCAAAACCATGTCTTAACCTGGATTTGAACCAAGACCCGTGGCAACGAGAGAGGCTGTCCTACTAATTGTGACTGGGATCAGAAAACGAAAGGAAAAGACACTACAAGTTGCAAGCTCTTGGCTATGGCACGGGCACATGTGCTATACTAGCTCTTGGCTGCAGGTGAAGAGGTTGAAGGAAAAGAAGAGAAGGGTCTTACAGGTTCATCACCTGCTAGGGCCCCCCAGCAGGACAAGGAGTCAACCTTGTAAGGAACAAGGAAACACAGACCCACCAGAGGGGGTAGTAGGCTCGCCCATCTCAACCCCAAAGGTGAAGACAGATAGAAAGTGAAAGGTATAGGGTGTCAATCGACTGGTTGGTTCTAGTGTGAAAAATGCCTATTGGCTAGTTAGATTGGAGAAGGGTTGATAGGTTGGGAAAGCAAAGAGAACATAAATCCTAGCCTGAAGGGCTGGGGGCAACAAAACTTTTCACCTGCTGTTTAAAATGTTTAAACAGCTCATGATCAAGGTTTTGACAAGAATTTAAGATTTAAGGAAAAAAGCAACACTCGAGCAAAATTACTACAATGATGGTGAATTTAAAATCAAATAGGGAATAGGCCAAGTAATAATCAACTTTGTAAATATCGTCCAAAATGTCTCAGTTTTCCTTGGAACATTTAAAAGCAAAAATAACTGACCAGTCCTACTCCTAGGTACAATGCTATTTACAAACGACCAATTTCGAACATTCTTCTTGCTTTATTGTATGATCTTTTACTAATTTAATTCTGTACCAGCATGTCATAAGTCATAACATATAGTATTAAAGATAATATTTCATTGGTCTCTTCAGGTGTCTAACAAGTATTGTGAAGCCGAGTTAGGGCGGTAAAGAAGGGAATGTTCAAGGGCTGTTTTAAGAGAACTCAATCCCTTGCATTTGCACACTGCTGAAGAAAACGGAAAAACTTTGTGTCAAATATGTCGATGGGATGGTGGGTATCGAACTGGGTACCTCTCTAATCAGTCTCACTCGTTGCGCTTGAGCTACATCTGTACACCGAGTCCTACACTGTACTTAAAGGAAGAGGGCAGGGTACTACTACGTACTATAACCTGACAACTCCACATTTGCTCAATTACATTAGCTTAATGCCTTAAGTTATAATAGCAACCACATACCACAAAGAACACAATAAAAAAGACAATAACATATTATTATGATCCATGAATACTTACCAACAATATCATCATATGCTCCATTTGGTCTGATTGCGAGAGTTATCGTTGGCACTAACACTGAAGAAACATTTTTCAGCTTGGGAAGTTTGCAGTCCTTGGGGAAGGAAAATACTGAAAAATAAAAAATAAAAAATAAAATAGAAATATTTGAACAATAATGAAAATAAAATGTAGAACACAATGAATACAATATTTATTGATTCATAGCAAGAGGGAATATTCCACTTCCGCCAAATACTATACGAATAGATTTTTTAGAAAATGTATTTCGTCCCGATTCCCAAATATGTACTTTGTTTTTCCGTGAAATAATAATCCAGTGATTTATAGCCGTTTTAAAAGCAGCAGATTTTTAAAGCGGCAAAAACGACTGTGACGTCAGAACTGTGTTGATCCAACGCCGTCTGGATAAACATACATCCAGACCAAAGATGTTGGAATAGTATTATAGTAGGATCGAGATATACATCAAGACGGCGGTGTTTTGAACAAAGCAGCGCCTAGCGTTGCCTACAGTAATGTAAACAGATGGCGGACATTTTACATTTAACGCCTAGCCAGAAAACGAGAAAAGTTGACATTGCAATCAAAAAACAAAACTGAAACAGTCCTAGGTCTAGGCCTAGGCGTAGAAAATTATTTATAATACAACAGTCTAGGGCTCTAGGCCAATCGTTCCTGTAGGATATAGGCCTTGGTATGTGAATACTAAAATTACTCACTTGACAAGCCCTTGGCTTAGCTTGCCAACCCTAACCTGCACTTCCGTGTTCTGACATACATCCCGCACAAAAACCTTACTTTGATCACTAATTAAAGCCTAGTGTAGATAAAGAATAGCATGATAGTCCTAGGCTGTGCAAAAATTCAAGACAGAATGCTCGTAATTCTTTATATCACAATGATCTCGCGAAATCTCCTGTCACGTACGAAAAAAGAAAAAGAAAAATTTGTGAAAATGTACATCGTTTAAGTGGCTGTGGAGTTGTTTTTGTTGTTGAGCGGATGGGCGAGCACCGCCGTCTGTATGTAAATATGCACAAATATACGTACATTTAGTTTCTAATTGGCCTTGACTCAACACAGTTATGACGTAGTACTGTCCAAAGATGGTGCACGCTCGTTTTTGGCGCGCAAACTGGGGGTCCAATTTACTTCTTGTTTAAATTACACAAATTACATTTTTTTTAAATAAAAAAAGTGCAGTGACTATTAAGACATGAATAAGAATTAAAATAAACTATAAAATAGTAAGTGGAATATTCCCTATTGTCATAAAAGTTTGCTCTAACTGGAAATCAAACCCAGAACCTCCGAGCTTATGCTTAAAAACTTTGTATTCATATACAATATTATTAATTAAGTTTTCTTATCTAGGTGCCCGTTAGGGCGCCGCAGCCAAGCCGCGGTGCGCTACACACTCAAGCACCTTATACACCAAGCAGAGTTGGGGTGATTTCGAGGTGTTACCCAGCCGTCATGTAACATGATGTGAACTTGAAAACTATCACAATCGAGGGGATTTAGGTACCTGACAACACATGCCAAATTTTATTGGGGAACGATTATTCCTTCTTGGTGAAAAAATGACTTAAAACATGCTCAAAATCACTTTAAGGATGTTAGCTACTGCTACTGCTACTGCTACTGCTAACATCTAATTCGTCAGTTTCAATCGGCCCGCGATTCTGACCAGACGGTGTGGGCTACAATGTTCATATTTTACATGGACATTAAGGTTATAGTAATATAGTCTCTTTTGAAAAAAAAAGTTGAAAAAGTTTGCTGGAAGGCTTCCAAATAAAGGTTTTAAAATAAGCCTTATACACTAGGCATACAATCAACATGTAACTATAGTTACTTGACACTTGTTGACGGTACAAGCAGAGTTAGGCGGGAAAGTGCGATACGTAAACAAATAGCGGACATTTTAAATTTGTCTTCTTTGTGTGGAACGAGAAAAGGTGTCATTATACTCTCATAAAACAAATCAGAAACCGTCCCTGGCCTAGGCCCAGATGTAGAAAATTATTTATAATACAACAGTGTAGGTCTTAAGTTCCATTAGGCTATAGGACTAGATAAATAAATACTTACACTACATGTTTGACAAGCCCTAGGCCTTTCTTAGCCAACCCTAGGCCAGCACAACCTTCTGACACACTTCCCGCACAAATAACTAGTTTTGATTACTAAAAGCCTAATGCAGATAAACAATGGTATGATAGTCCTAGGCTATTCCAAAATTTACGGCAATAATAAGCCTTTTCTTTTCTTTTAATAAACTAACGCAATCTCCTGTCACTTTTAATGAAAATGTAAAACAAAAGATGGTGAAAATTTTCAATATTCTTTTGATTATCTGATGATTTACATGGCTGTGGATGCAGTGAAATAGGTGTAAAATAACATTAGTTGTGCGTTTGTTGTTACATGGGAAAGTTTTAATTGGATGTGAGTTGCCTAGACTTAACCAGTCCTTATACCGTCGTTATACCATGGTTATACCACCTATACCCAGGATGTACATGAATCCGGGCCTAGATATTTTACATCCTATTGATATTGCTAATACCATAAAAATTAAATCAACTTTGATAAAAATATTATATTTTAACAAATAATTTTGTAATGGAACTTGAAAAAGTAATGAGATCACTGCACACATAACAAAAACTTGTAGAAATACAGCCAAACCTTACACACTCAAAAGGAATGAGATCTAAAATAAGGGGCAAGCTCATCTACCCTTCCACATTTGCGCATTCTTAATTCATAAACGTACAGTGTCCCATAACAGCATCCTCGAAAAGCTTGGCAAAATAGAATTTGCATGTTTACGTTTAAATTAATTAGAAAAAAATAACTTGGATAAACTACTACGTTTAAATTAATAATCGCAAATTCTATTTTGCCAAGTTTTCGAGGATGCTGTTATGGGACACTGTACGTTTATGAATTAAGAATGCGCAAATGTGGAAGGGTAGATGAGCTTGGCCCTTATTTTAGATCTCATTCCTTTTGAGTGTGTAAGGTTTGGCTGTATTTCTACAAGTTTTTGTTATGTGTGCATACATTTATACTCTAAACATGCTTACTGTGTTATGGTATGCTTGCAATTTTTTGAAAATGAACCTTTTAATCTTCCAATCTAGAACTAATAGTAGTACTGCCATTTTGTGTTCTTTGCAGCATAAATAAACCTATTTCTCGATTTGGTAAATAAAAAAAATAAAAAAATAAAAATAAATAAACCTAGTTACCAACAATGCAATTTATAAATTATAATAACAATTCAATAATGTTGAGCACATTTATACAAGCAGCGAACATGACGTAGGCCTACTTATATCTAGAAACGGCATATGACCATCAACAAGGTAAGTCTAGGATGTAGAAAAATAGCCTTAAAAAAATAACTACGTAAGTAAAATAGCAACTCACAGATTTTCTGTTCCTGATTTTTGTCAAACCTCGTATTTGTTTGAGTGGAATTGTCTAATAAATCATTTTTTTTTCATTTTTGATGATTTTTTTCTTCTCTTTTCCTTTCCTTTTTTATATTTGGTTCATTAATTAATTGCATGAAATATCCTTTCTGAATTTGTTACCAAAATTATTGTGTTTTAATTTTTAATACATTGTTGACTGTTGTGTCTGCATCTATGTAATTAGATTTATTAAGTTATTCTCCATTGTAAATCAGTTTTTACTTTTTAGATATTAAATAAATAAAACTAAAGAAGGTAATATGAAAGAAACAAGTATGGCCTTGGCCAAAATGGACGAGTGCAAGTCAACTTGAATGCAGGTCGTTGAGCTTGAAAGTGTGTAGGCCTACTGCCAGAGACTGCCAAATAAAAGCGACACCGCGAGTTAGATAAAAATCCCGTGGGGTGTTCTCACCCCTTCCGACAGGAACTGAACAAATACTATGCCCTTATCTACCCAAACACCCCGAAAAACAAAGAATAATCACAGCGTGCTCATGTAATGGCGCGGACTAGTGTGGTTTGGTACACTGACTACAGATTTGAAAATGATAAGATGAGCCCCATGAAAAAAACGGATTGTCTGTGCAAATCGATTAATTATATAATTAAATTATAATTTAAATCTAAACCAGTAAATGCCAAAATTGAATCACCGCCAAACATAGGTGCTAATATTTACATAATAAGTCTGTTCGTTTGCGGACCTAATGTTAACACTCAAAAAGCCGATGTATACACTTTACACTGACTTTTGGCATAGTGTTATGAAAGCGAGTTTTAACACTGAAGCGAACAAACAGGACAAAACGACGACAAAAGACCAAAAAATGGGAATTATTGTTAAATTACGGTATAATTTTTAATATTGCATGTAGGTTTGTTCAACCAACAAAAGGTGTTATAAAATAAAGTTCAGAGAAAATGAGGAATTCAGTCTTAGTAACTAAAACCAGTCTGAATATAAGTTCAATCAAACTTGTTTGATATGTAGCTAGAATAATATGAGTCGTGAATGAATAATGACACGTATACAGTATAGGCCTACATTGGTTAATAATAAATATACAGTATTAATTAAAGCAATATGAATAGGGTGCAAAAATCAAAATCTCCAAATTGTAGGGAATCAAACCAAAATTATTTTTATTTCGGTTCGGTTCGACCTCTCTAAAAATAATGGTTTGGTTCGAACCGGTTTGGTACAGTTTATATTTTATACAGTGAAACCTCTATGCATCGTTTTTCAGGGGAGTACTTGAAAAAAACTATGGATCCGGAAAAACTATGGATCAAATAGAAAATAACAAAAGCTTATTATGGGAGTGCATAAAAAAACACTATAGATGCAGGAAAACAGTAGTTTGAGAAACTATGGATAGAGGTTTCACTGTATTATATAAGGGTAATTCCAGGTCAAATCAACACACCAGTTTACCTTACCCCCTGCATTTTGAAAAAAATTGGCACATCTACACAAAACCACAAAAAAATTAGATTTTAAAATTTTTTGTTGTAGTATCTCTTACGGTTTTTTAATTGCGGGTGGCTCAAAAACTCAAATTTGGGTACACCGATCTTTTACCAAAAAATTCCAAAATCTATACCGTTCAACAGAGAAAGCTAATATTTTAATATTTTTGTAAATTGAAAGGTCTTTGAAAAGCCTTCTAAAAAAGTTCTAGTTTCATACTATCGTAAACATATGGTACCAAGATAAAAGTAATGCTATTTTTCAAATTTGAATTCCCAAAAAAATTAAAAAATAGTTTTTGAGGAATTCAAATTTCAAATATATTTGTGTATTACTATTTAAATATGAGTGTCATGACAGATTTCACTGAACTTACCCCCAGGTTTACGATCTGTGGCCAAGTTTGCAAGCTCAATCAATACTTCGCTCAAAACTTGCATTTGCTGCACAATAGTTCCGACCTTGGGGTTCTTTCGTAGTTTCTTTATCATATCCTGCGCACCACAAACCCGAGGCTAAAGAAAGACAACATGATTAAGCAAATTTGTTCCGAGATTGCGTTCTTTGTGATTTAGATTGAAATACAAGATAGAAACATCCAAAGCATACATGTTTATAATTTTTATAAGACAAGCTAGGACAAGCTAGCTATGGTAGATATATATTTGGAAGTACAATGTAATGTGTAAAGCCTGAACTAGATGGTTTAATGTTACGTTCAAGCCATTGAATTCAAGGGTTTGATTCAATGATTTTTCTTCAATGTACAATTGACACACAAATTCAAACAAACAAACAACAAACAAACAAACTCAAACAAATTGACAGTCAAATTTATTTGTCCGAGACATTGGTCAAAGGGTTTGATTCAACTCATTTAGTTTAGAGTACGTCCTATTTTTCGTCAAAGGTTTGATGAAACGGCCAATCAGGAGAGTCATTTCATAATGACGTCACTGGCCAAATCATTGTCAGTACTGCATCAAAGACAAAACGGATGGAAATTGTTTAAATATTACAGCTGTTTTTAGGTTAGGTTAAGTTTTGTTGTTATGCTTTCCACACCAAACGAAGAAGATTAAAACTTTGAGAAATAAGATGATTCATAAGAAAACCATTGAGAAAAGTTTGGAGTAGAGAAGTTCAGAGATACATGGATTTAAAAATGGTACTCAGTACTCAACTTTTTTTTGTTATTACAGACAACTTTGCCCTTAGCATAGATACCCAAATAAATAATAATAATAATAATAATAATAATAATAATAATAATAATAATAATAAGCAGTCGTCCTGAAGATGGATCCCACAGTGGTTCCGAAACGTCGAACTCACACACCAGTAAGTGTAAACACGCGACGCGGCGAAATGACCCGTTTCACACCTTTTTTAATAATAATAATAACAATAATAATAATAATAATAATAATAGGTTTTTAAGCATAAGCCCGCTTTAAGGACATAGTTATTGATTCATAGCAGTTGTCATGTCATGGAGGTCAACAATCACAACAAATAGCAGTTTAGTAAAGGTTTGTTCTGTGGTCCCGGTAGCTCAATTGGTAGAGCTATGGCACGTTAAGCCGGAGGTTCTGGGTTCGAACCCCAGTCGGGGCAAACTTTTTCGACAACTGCTATGAATCAATAATAATAATAAAAATAATAATAATAAATATATACGTAGTAATAATTACAGAAAACAATGAGAATATTCTTCTCAAATGCCTACATTTGGGATGCCATCATGCTAAAAAAAGATCTCTTAATATTAACAACACCTACACTTACCTCAGTACACCTTTTGTTGTTTGGTTTTGCAAGATAATCTTGGTCTTTGAAAGAGTTTGCCAGGGCGAATATCGGTGGCAGTGTATGATGCGGGTGCTCCACAGCGCATCGTTCTAAGGGGGAAACAAGGGGGCATGTGTGAGAACAAACCACATTGCACTCAAATGCACACAAGCCATAACACATACAAATCAACAAATCTTAATGTCTACATATATATTTTACAAATCAATCGATTAATAAACGATGAGGACATTTGCCTTTTCAATGATGATGGAAGGAAACAATAAATAGGATTCTTTGTTTTCAAAGCCAAGAAAATAGTTTTGTTCAAGTGGACAAATTAAATGTTGTCGGCACATGACACCAAGCAACGTGCATGACGAGAGATATTTGCATTCTAATGTGTCACAACATTTCTAATGAGAGTAGTAGTGTTTTGAGTTAAACACATGTGAACAAATTTGTTACTGCGGCAAGAGGACCCTTAGTGATTGAGGTTGGGCTTCCTCTTCTTGCGAGTGAGACGATAAGCCTCTCGGGGGCGCCGAAGGTGTAGAAATAGCATACACGTCACAGGGAGGATAAGAGGTTATATAATAACATAGGAGAGCTAAGAAAGGTGTCATTTTGCCGCGTTGCCGATCTAAACTTACTTGTGTGCGAGTTCCGATGGTTCGGAAATGCTGTTGCCTCCAATATCAGAATAACTGATTGCAGCAATGTGAAATGTCAAACTCACACCCAACTGACACAAGGAAGTGTAGAACTGCGGCAAAATGACAAGTTTCACACCTGTCTTATATTAGGGCTGCAAAAAGTCATAATTAATGTTAAGACTTGTTCCCGTTAATAATTAATGTGAAGAATCGGAGACTTGGAACGGAGGAAGAGGAGTGGAAAAGAAGAGAATCTTACAAGACAGTCAGCAAAATAAGATGTTAATTTTGATGTTAGTACACGGTTAGCATTGTATTACATTTAATTAAGGTTAAAGAAAACCAATAAATAAATAAAAAATAAATAAATTCGTATTTAGAATCTACTCACTCAGTCATGTAACTGATTTTCAGTGGGGGACATTAAACCAAAGAGACCAAGCCAACCTTTAGACCCCGACGCAATTAACGAGTGAGCGATAACCAACCAAAGATCAATATTTTTAAGAGGAAATATAGCAATCAGTGGTATGGACAGTGCGAACACCCGTGGATCAACGCCAGAATCAACAAGGCCGATTCAGAACAACTTTGAATTTATTATGTGCCTCGTTGCTAGGACGGCTCTAAAGTCACCGTTTACTTATTCCTAAGACAAGAACTGATGGGCTGATATCCCAATCAGAAGTCTAAAAACTTCTGTCTAGAGCGGGAATCGAACCCTGGACTTTCTGCAGCGGAAGCAGAGACGCTAACCATAAGACCAACTAACTAGAAGATATGTCCATAAAATTGAAACTATGCAACAAAGTAGACACGTTTGTTTAAGTTGTGATGGAATTCTAGCATTGCAGAACCGATATCAATAATCAATAATTTTTTCGTAACAACTTATTTGCATATCAATATGCAAATGAAATCTTAATCTTAAATGTAATTAGAATAAGTTGAGGTGTCTCATTAAGAATAACGGGTTATAAGGCGAGTAATAAGCCAAGACACATCAAGAACGGGTGGAAAGCAGAAAGCACCGAGCTGAGCTGAGTTTATCGGGCCTGGCCAAGAAGCTAGCAATTGTCTGAGCCTGAACAATGAGGCTAAGTAAGAGGCTAGAACGGCCGTGAGTCAGTCCTTAGGCTACGCGAATGAATGGCAATGACTGACAGTGCGCCACAAGACAATGTGGTGATATGCAGTAGTGCATGAATTGCAGACGACCAGTCGACGTTAGTATGCTTCAAGGGGCAAGCAAACACAAAAATAAGTGGTTTCGAGGAAGCCGAGGGGCGGACTTGAACACCGAGGCCAAGGTAAACCCCTATCCTAGCTAAGGTAGGAGCCTAGGCAAAACCAATGTGAAAACAAGTCGGTTCGAAGCCAGGGAGGGCCAACCTTACCAAGGAGAGAGCATAGACAAACTAGAGAATTTCGGAGGATTCCCATGAGTCCACGGGGTTGGACCATGTGACCACGCAGGAGCTACGAGCAAGGGAGTGAAACGGACATCAGTTGGTTGGGTTGAGTTGTGTGTGGAGGAGTGTGTGTTGAGGGAGGTAACGTGACTGTTGTCTGTCCTCGTGTGGACAGTCTTCAAGGGGAGGGCAACTGATGCTGTTGCTCATTACCATGAGGTCCGGAAAGCAGCTTTAGGACGGCCTAGGCCGCGTGATCGCGTTAGTCAGGAGTGTTGCCGGTAATCGGTGCGAAGTGAGGTAGGAGTGCAGTGATTTGAGAGTGATTTGAAATTGAGAAACGAAAGTAAAGTGGAAGTATTTGGCAGTGTATTTGAAATTGAGAAGTGACGGAGAAGTGAACGTATTAGGAAAAGTATTTGAAAGCGTAAGGTCGGAATAGAAAGAAATAAAGTGTGCGGTTATCAATCGGTTGGAAGTTAGCCGGGAGTCCGTCGACATTGTGGTATATTTAGAACACTACCACCAAGTGTTTTACGCGAATCCGAACTCTGTCGGTCAGTGTGTGAATCGTGGCCTCTGTCATCAAGAGCAACTAGCTCGCGCAGAACTATCCACATATATAATCCCCCCCATCATGAACGTGTCCAAGAGGACGCCGTCGTTCGATTGTCCGTCAAGCGGACTGGATCGGGAGCACCGGGTTCGACGCTCGGAGTGCGTAGGGCGGCACCGCGCTGAATCGGAGACTCTACGCCGAGGGTGTCAGCAAGTAAAGGAGCGGCTAGTGGGTAGGGTTGCCAACCGTCCGGAATTTCTCCGGACAGTCCTGATTTTGATGCCTTTGTCCGGAAAGAGGAATTGCCTCATTCCGGACGGCACTTTGTCCGGAATTTGTGAAAAAGTCATATTTGTACTATATTTTATTGAATTTTAGAGTATTGCAGTGAATTAGTGTATTTCTCTCTAAAGTTGGTACATCAGTTGGTTTGGTAATTTGGAATAAAAGTTAGTTTCTTTCATGTAGCCGCCTTTCCGTAGTCCTACTCCTAGCTAGTCGTGCTCGAGAGTGCCCTGTCCCACTACCCCTCCCCAACCCCTTTGTATTGTATGCGCACTTGGCGAGGCGCAGGCGCTACTTGAACTCCGCCGGCCAAGGCCAACGTAACTCAATCAGCACTGGTGCGCAAGCAGAAACATGAGATTTCAGTTTAAACTAGTAAATGGTACCTACGGACCACGGTAATTATATAAATCATCATTAATTTTAGTAAATAGTTATTGTTCAACAAAATATAATAATACCTAATAATATACAAATTGGATAACGTTAAACTGGATTTCATTTTTTATAACTTTTAACTATATTTCATCTTTCCAAAATGTTTTTACGTAATAAATTAAACAAAATGATAGAATTAAATTGTAAGCTTTGTTATTATAATTTATAATTAATGTATGAGTTGATCCCAGATTCCAATCCAACAATATATCCAAGTCATTGAATCTTTAAATTACGTATCCGGCTGTTTTGAAGGTTAAAAGGGTCCAAAAAATTTTCGCCTCCGGCGGCTGGGGCTTCGCCCCAGACCCCTTGTGTGCCCACTAAAATTGGAGCTTTGTCCGGAATTCTAGTTGACCCAAGTTGGTAACCCTACTAGTGGGAGAAGACTAAGACCGAGATCAGCACACGTGGACACGGACAGGAATATCAGGGTAACCACGAATATGTGATGAGTACCACACAAATAATATAAGAGTATAATTAGTCATAGGAATCTCCCTCAGAGAAAATGTTCAGCTTGGGGTCAGCCACATCACCTATGTATTAATCGGAGGATCCTTTAGGTAGAGCTTAACTGTGTGTCAGTCACCATTTGGAAACAGCAAAATATACCTATGAAAACCACTTCAAGCATCATATGTATAGATAGCGCATGACCTACAATCCTACCATTAGGTCATTAGCATTTTGGTGGGGTTATAGGAGTTCAGCTAGATTGGCATCCAGGAGAATCGAGTTCGGAAGCAGAGCAGCTGAGTTGGATTGGTAGGTGATAGAGTGTCTGATTTGTTGTTATTATTGATGTTGTGTTTTAACCATGTCACAACGTGAGGATGTGCCAATCACTGAGCTAGCCAATTAGGCTTATTTGCATACTAACGTCTAGCCGGGCAAACCTAGATTGTGTTTTATTCAAATAACAAGGCGTCTGTGCCTGTCTCTGACCATATGTCCACAAAATTTCATCAGGCTTTCAGCGGCCAACGTGACAATATGACGGCCAACTAAGGGGCACGAATAGGTGAGTTAGAACTTGTGTTTACTTGGGTCAAGAGTGTGGGTCAAAGTAATTTACTACAAAATATTTTACATTAAACTAACTTGAATAAAAAAATACAAATCTTACCTAGCAAGCAGTTAATTTTGCCAACAAATGCATCACTTGGGTTGTTACCCATCCTAGGCGCAAGCTGCGGTAGAACCGATAGAAATTTATAGCTTGGAATCTCTTGCAGGGAATCTTCAAGAACTTCATTCAATTCCTCGTGCGACGAGTTTTCAAGCCACAGTGCGACTAGTCGGAATACTTGCATGTTCTGCTTGTCTTGATTTGCTTGTTTGAGCGACAACACATAATATCTGAAACACGATTTTACATAAATATAATGTAGTATCTAGAAATAGACATAGGCCTACATAAATTACACATTACACAAAATTCTAGACGACTGTTAAATATAAAATGCTACAAAATACTACCTAGATTTACAACACCCTTGCTGCCGTATGCTCAGGTGTGTGGTAGCCGCAGACTGCAGGTCCCTCAGTCTTGCAGTCTGCCTCACACCCCAGCATATGGCAGCCAGCATATTAAACAACCTTTCTCATATCCATTACGTTCCATATCCCGCATGATAAGATACAAAAAGTTCAAAACAGTCCAATCCTAGTGTGTCTGTCCTTTTCCCTAATCAAGTATATACTAGTTACTAGGTTGTATTTAGTAATCCCTTTTGCTAGGGATGCACACGATTTTCAATGATATTTTTATGCCTAGATTGTCTGGTTGCTGACTACTGGTGGAGCTTGCAACTTGAGTTAGGTGTCCTGTATCATTGCTGTGATCAGTTTTTGACGAACAACTTTAAATTATTATATGTCTGATATAATTATATATTAGTGTCAAGATCTTTTGTATTAAATTGTTATCAAGATTTGAACACAAGAATGAAGATTCGCGATCGGTGATTTCTTCCGCAAAATTTTGATTACTCCCTGATTTGCTGTTCCTGATTTTTGGCAAACCTCATATTCGTTTGAGTGGGATCGTCTAACAAAATCAGTTATTTCTTTTTGTTTTTCTTTTTTAATTTTTTCTTTCTTTCTTTTTCTTTTCTTTTTCCCGTTATTTTCTTTTCTTTTTTTCCACCCCTTTTTTGGATGAGCGTAGCAAAGATTCCTTTTCCCTACACTGGAGAAAAAAATCCGGAATGTTTTTTTTTCTTCTTTTTTTCCTGTATTATTGTGTGTTTGTCAGCAAGATTCCGGCTAAACCAATACTCCAATTGCGATGAAATTTTATGGAGGCCTTCGAAATCTTGAACTTAGAACTGCCACGTTTTTGAGCGCAATCGAAAAATTATTTCTCATGAAAATTGCAATTTTACGATTTTTTTCGATTTTTTAAAATTTCTTCGACTTATAACACCTACATGCTTTTCCGATTGTAATGATTTTTTCACAGAACCTTAATTTTATAAATTAATATATTCATGTGAAATTTGAGCGTTATCAAAAAACTATTTTTTACGAAAATCGCAATTTTACGACTTTTTCTATTTTTAAAATTTCTTTGGCTTATACGCGTTTCCAAGCAAAGATAGATGGCAGCACTAAAACGCAACATGTCGGACCGATCGGTGATAGAGGCGAGCTGCTTACGGGAGCGCTGTATATTCAGTTATAGGTTCAACTTGATTGTTGTTACTATTCTGATCATTTGCGAAAACATTGTTGATTATGTCATATCGTCCACGTATTTTATTAGTAAAATTCGTAATTTTTGGGGATTGTCTTTATTAAAAACGGGAATTTAATGGCATTTTAAATTACAACAAATAATTGAGATTATTGATGATATTAGCTCGAAAAAAAACAAACCACTCTGTTAAACTATTAAATACAGAAACAAGTGTATCAAATAATGTTGAATGATGAAGATCGATGATATTTTGCATTAAATGTTGCCCACCAATACTAATAGTTTCAATAATTTACTTGATATCTAAAAATCAAAGGAGCTTCTAGCAAATTATAGCCCTACACTTGTTTTGCACGTTTTCTACATCGTTTTACAATGTAAAACGCAACGGAGTTGGTCTATATATCTATCTTCTATATACTTAGGACTTCTGTTTTTTTTTTTTAATATACATTTTATTAAAAGTAGGCCTATTGAAAAGCTGATGGCCTATTTTTATATTGTGCCATCCTTGGTGTCTCATGGGTGCATGGGGCGTAGGTCTGAATATAGTAATATTTTTCTGGTGGACATGGTCTCGAATCCCGCATATTGGAGAAGCGATTTTATCAATTTGGTGCACCCCCATACTTTTGATTATCATCAATTAACAAACATTTTGGAGAGAGCAACGACAATGTACCTGTGATGTACATATTTATAAGTGACAAACGCGGAATGACATGTGTTCTTCAGGTAAGCACATAGCGCGCTCCTCCGACTATCACTGATCGGGACAGTTGCATTTTTCGCCACCAGGTAGCAACCCCTTGCTTGGAAACGCGTATAACACCTACATGCTTTCCTATTGTAATGATTTTTTCACAGAACCTTAATTTTATGAATTTATATATTCGTGTAAAATTTGTGTGCAATCGAATTATTATTTCTTATGAAAATTTCAATATTTTTTTAGATTTTTTCCTTTTTTTAAATTACGGTTAACTAAAAATAAAATTTAAGTTAATTTTTTTAAATTAATTTAATTAAAAAAAAAAATCTTCAACTTAGTTCTGATTTTTTTCACAGAACAACAGAAAATCCGCATAGCACATGGCAGCTTAATGCACCAATTACGCTCATCCAACAACGCGGCGGGACTTAAGCATTTTCCTAGTATATTTGATTTATTAATAATTGCATTTAATATCCTTTTTATTTGTTATCAAAATTGTTGTGTTCTAATGCATTGTTGTTGTAGGCCTAATGTTACTATTTTAAATATTTATTTAATTGTAGTTCATTGTTGTGTCTCTATCTATGTAATTAGATTTATTTAGTTGTCCTCCTTTGTAACAACTGAATAGGATAGACGTTAAATAAATAAATAAATAAATAAAAAAATAAATAAAAAAAAATCAATATTGGATAAAATCTCGATACAATCAAACCTGTCAAAAACGTTCCCTTTCATTATGTTTTCCCGCTGGTTACGTACAAAAATGTACGACCCGAATGTACAACCATAAGTGAAATGTTAAAATTACCCGCGCAAAATGTTCCTGTACGTTGCGTTTTTCCGCCTAATACGAGATAATAACCGCCGATTTAATGTCTTGCTCGCCCGTGACATACGTTTCCACCAATTTCTGGCACGCGAGATATTCCCCGATCCACATTTGAAGCGACATCGCAAAATACAACGTTCGTACCAGCCTTGCATTGTGGAAACGCGATGTTTTCTCGTACGTAGCTGCCTACAGGCATTGAGTGCAGCCGTATGGCACAGCGGGTTCTGTCTCTTTCACTCACGTGAATGATATCCATCTCCGAAATCGTACGTAATGAGTGCGGGTCTATAAAAAGGCCAGCGGATACAATATGTTATGTTTGGGCCTACTAATGTGCTCTTAAATGACGGCAAGAAGTTTCCTTGCGATGTTATCTTGTAAAGTAGAACAATGTCAAAAGATAAGATAGGCCTACCGCGCGAGACAAATACTTCGGGGAATCGCACGGCTGGATGGATGAAGTGTTTTTGATTGGCTAAAGATGTCACGGAGTTTCGAAAACAAGGTAAAAACAATGAAAAATACTTGATTATGCTCTCGACTGTCGCCTGCAAGATAGCGAGTGAGCTCGAGACCCCACCTACCATGTCTGGTGTACTGTTGTGTTCACGCGGGATGCCCATTGCACTGTAAGGTTCATGTGGAAGGGCCCCTTGCTTTTCCCGCCAAATACGTTTAAAACTAGAGCCTTCTTTGAAAACGTATTAGGCGGGTTTGACTGTTGGTTGATAATCAAAAGTCATTATCGAAAATGGAAATATCAATAATTGGTTGAAAACTGCCCAAAACACGTAATTCGATTTTCCGCTTGGGCAGACGGAGCATAGGTCACAATAGGGAATATTCCACTTCCGCCAAATACTGTACGAATAGATTTTTTAGAAGAAGTATTTCGTCCCGATTACAAATATGTACTTTGTTTTTCCGTGAAATAATAATCCAGTGATTATAGCCGTTTTAAAAGCAGCAGTTTTTTAGTTTAAGCGGCAAAAACGACTGACACGTCAGAACTGTGTTGATCCAACGCCGTCTGGATAAATATACATCCAGACCAAAGATGTTGGAATAGTATTATAGTAGGATCGAGATATACATCAAGACGGCGGTGTTTTAAACAAAGCAGCGCCTAGCGTAGCCTATAGTAATGTAAACAGATGGTGGACATTTTACATTTAAAGCCTAGCCAGAAAACGAGAAAAGTTGACATTGCAATCAAAAAACAAAACTGAAACAGTCCTAGGTCTAGGCCTAGACGTAGAAAATTATTTATAATACAACAGTCTAGGCCAATCGTTCCTGTAGGATATAGGCATTGGTATGTGAATACTAAAATTACTCACTTGACAAGCCCTAGGCTTAACTTGCCAACCCTAGGCCTGCACGTTCATGTTCTGACACACATCCCGCACAAAAACCTTACTTTGATGACTAATTAAAGCCTATTGTAGATAAAGAATACCATGATAGTCCTAGGCTATGCAAAAACTCAAGACAAAATGCTCGTTATTCTTTATCACAATGATCTCGCGAAATCTCCTGTCACACACGAAAAAAGAAAAACAAAAGACGGTGAAAATGTACATCCCTGTGGAGTTGTTTGTGTTGAGCGGATGGGCGAGCACCGCCGTCTGTATGTTAATATGTACAAACATACGTACATTTAGTTTCCAATTGGCCTTGACTCAACACAGTTATGACGTAGTACCGTCCAAAGATGGCGCACGCTCGTTTTTGGCGCGCAAACTGGGGGACCCATTTAATTCTTGTTTAAATTACACAAAAAACATTTTTTTAAATAAAAAAAGTGCAGTGACTATTAAGACATGAATAAGAATTAAAATAAAATATAAAATATTAAGTGGAATATTCCCTATTAAGGTGTCTTACTCGAGATTTATGTTTGGGAGCAAACTTAGTCAATAGCGGGAGGCAAAAACAAAAACAGGACGAGGCAGCGAGTGGCATGAGATTGTATTGTTGTGAATTTCATTTACCACATTTTAGATTCCATCTTAGTCGGAAGTCGGAACAGGCTTAAATTTTTTATGGGTAATATCGATATTATCGATAATTGATAATGAAAAAAGTATCGATGTGCATCCCTACCTTTTGATACAAAATATGTCAAATTAACAACTACTCTTTTCGCGAAGCTCTTTAGAAATACACGAGTACAATACAATACGAAGTACAATGTCCCCTCAATTATACCACAAATTATTATATCCTGGTTATTGTATAAATATGGTAGGCCCCATGTAATTGGTTAATGACAATGATTTGCTCAAACTATACTTTAAAAAAAGATAGTCTAGTCCCTGCATACTGAACTAGAAATAAGAAAATTGGATTCTTACTTGATTGCTTGTAATAGGTAAGTAGTTTTTTCCTTATCAGCATTTTCAATTTCCTTCTGATCAATTGCGCTCATGTCTCTCAGGAGCTTCTTAGCTTTATCTTTGTTATCTCGAGGAATAGCAAGAACTTCAGCGCATGCCTGCCGCTTTCTCTCAGTTTCCGCCGACTTGACATATCGAGTTATTTGCTGGTATTGAGCGTCTGCAAACCGTGCCAAGGAACCATATGTTTCGATACGGTTATCAACTGAATCACTAGTGTTCTTTAAGACACTCAATGACTTGAGTAAGTAACATTCAATAATAACTTGTGGATTTTCAGATTTGGTCTCTACCATCCAGTTCCCATACATCTGTAACGCTAGTGAGTAGAGAGCGATCTCGGGTTCCGATGTAGGCGGCAGTTTAGAAAACTTGCTCAAAAGAGATTGTAACAACACTCGAGCCATTTCATGGTTGCCATGGTCCCATGCTAAACAGGCTTCTTCTAGTTTTATCTTGCTGATGATATCTGTTGACAAGTTCATAGTCTTGTAAAGATTTCCCAGACATCTCATCCCAACCTGATGACATTTATCAAGCCTCGCACGGGCCACGGTCGCAAGTTGAACTTGTACAAGCATTTGTGCTAGATCGTTTCGAGCTGGGCCACCCACCTCGGACATAATCTTTAACATTGCAGCACGCTGCGTGAAGATCGGTTCAATATATGAGAACTCTTCGATGTTGAGCTGATCTTGGCATTTCCATTTATCAAAAACGGTTTCGTAGCTATCATTTTGGGTAGCCATTGCAAACTCTTCAATCTCTTGAAGAGCTTGAAGTTGAGATAACGCAGGGTAGAGATTTTTACTGCTCTCAAGACTTACATTTACTAGATATTCAACAACGCACTGTCTAGCATTTGCAACAGCATTCTCCAAACCAGTTATATCTTTGTTATTCAAAGCCTTTAAAGAGAGGTAATGGTATCTTGAATAATCTCCGTGACTCATTACAACATCTGTATCCTTGAGAGAGAGCGATGCATGATCGGTGGATTCAACTGGAGTGTTCCACTGTCCGAGACGCCAAAGACACTCGTAGTTCACGGAGCCTCCGGATGAGTCGCCATGAGTCTCTCGATAGCCATTCTGCAAATGATGGAGTCCAAACCTCTCCAGGGCAAACAACATGCCTAAAACATAACATATTTTACTTAAGTTCATAAGACACTGCCATTTACCAGATATATTCTGAGAAGTCATTCATGAAAAGCATAAAAAAAAGGATTGCTTGCAATTACATTTAACACAGGCTTCACACATGGCTAAAAAAAACAACCATGTAAAATTAGGTATATGGGAAAAGACATGGCAACACACTTAGGGTGTGTCTGAATATTATTTCAAGTCTAGGTCAATGTCCAGGTCTAGCTCCAAATTCAAGTCCACGTCTTACAACGTATAAGGTACTAATTATCTGTCAGTGGCGTATGAAGTACTGTCTGAAAAGTCTAAGTCTAGGTCCATTCTTGGTCCAAGTCGGCAAATGGACCAAGCAATCAAAAGTATATACTCGTTTTAGGTCCGGTTCAAAATGGCTGACAGCGACAATGTGTGAAATAACAAACAAATGCATATTTAAATGAAGGTAAACATTTCAGTTTTGTTTGTTTTTATAATGTATTTAATTTTTGATCTACATGTACAAATAGTTTTTATTACGCAAATACTTTACAAAGGACTCTTGAATGCACACCTAACCCAACTTTAGGTATAGTTGACTTTGCCGGGCAGGTAGCTCTACTGTAGGCTGGTATAGCACTTTAACATTGAGTTGGACTTGGACCTAGACCAGGACTTGCACCATAATTCAGACACACCCTAAGTACTTACCTCCTAACCTTAGGTTTCTGCCATGTTCCTCCCTTAACACATACAGAAAACATAATAGCCTTATACAGTAATTGTACCAATAGTTATAGTAGAGCATCCACAATAATAATGCACACACCATTTGACCGTTTGACCACATTACATGTTCTACTATCGTTTCATCAATACCCATATAGTCATTATGTAACTTTAAATGTGTGTATATCCGTATGCGATATTGTTGAACAATAAGACTCCTTTGATACTGTGGTTGGCTTCTATTTACCATAAAATAAAAATAGTAAAAATACACGAAGTAGTCAAGTATTTAACATACCTCTTGTAGCGTCCATGTTGCCACTTGATAACTCAATGTCATAGAGCAACAGAACCTCATCCCACTTGCCAAGCATTTCGTAGTGTTGAACACGAGTTTGTGGGTTAAGCAAGTAGGACGAACCACACCCATAAACAGCATCACTGTCTCCAATCCGTATGTACGCCTGATCAAAAACCAAATGTACAATTGCAACGAGATCTCGACTAGGCTTAGTATAAGAAATAACTGTCTAATTAAACACATTTACGTAGGCCAACAGATTGGTGGGACTGTGCTTCCACAAAGTACTAATGCAATTATAGATATCTTAACATAAGTTTTATATTTATTTATTGTTTTATTGTTCTAAAGTTATCAAAAACCGCTCAATCCTGCTTGACTCAAAATACCTGACTGCACAGCCCAAATTATTACAACTTACCTCTCTGAGGAGATTTTGAACAACAAGGCCTCTTTCTGGGTCTATATTTGAAATGTTGTCGAGTTTAGAAATGGTCTGGTTTTGTCTAGCAAGACGCTTGCTGTTAGCTTTCCTGAAACAATGTTACATATGCGTGTAGGTTACCATGGATTGTCAGCCTAGGTACAAAAATGGACAAAATATAGTAAATACACAGAAAATGTAGGCCTACTTACTTGTTTTTTCCACAAATTAAAACCAATAAATATAAGTTAAGAGGCAAATAAAATAACTGAAGGTCCTTTACCATAGAGTAAAAGAAAAGACCTTAAGACCTTACGCTTCGTCACGCTATGAAATAAATACCTTATAATCTCAAATATAGGCCGATCCTGAATAAGCCGACCGCCAAACTTTTCTTGTTGAAATATAAAAAAAAACATAGGCATGAGCACATGCGTATGTAAGTATATATAACTTAAAATAATGGAAAAAGAAGGTAGGCTTATATAAGGTGACCATATTTTGAAAGTTACAAACCGGGACAACTAAAGTGTTAGAATATGTACTTTGTATTCCCGGACCATTTCAGGGTCTGGGCAGAGCCCCAGCCGCTGGAGGCAAATTTTATTTTGAGATATATTTGGTCAAATGCCCAGAAAACAGCTTTCTGACATGGAAATATGAATTAAAAATGGTTTTATTGTGTACATTTTTGAAGTCATAAAATCTTTATCTAGTGGTTTAAAAATGACAGTACAAAACAAAATACAAGCACTCGGCAGAAAATAATGCGTGTAATGTATTGATGAGGGCATCATTCTGATGAAGTTCTAATCAATAATAATAAAGATAATTTAAAATGCATTGAATTTATGCATGTTTTAACTTTTAATAAATTTTTTTTTCAGAACAAAATAATTAGTGTAGGTATGTAATTAATTGAAAATTGTAGTTCAGTTGCATGATTACTACATTTTGATTTTTCATTATCTATAAACAAAATCAATGCAAATAATGATTGAGAAAATTAGGGGTGTGCAGGTCCTGATTTTTTAATTTGAGTCGAGTCAGAGTCTTAAAATAACTCTAGTATCGAGTTCGAGTACTTAGTCCTTTTTTAAATTTCACTGTTGCTCTTTGAACATTTTTTTTCATTGTTTAATATTAATTTTAATTATTGATATGTCTATAAGTTGGCTCCAAAAGTGAAAGAGTATCATATAATTGATTTAAAATGTAATCCCTCTCTAGATCATTTTAATGATCAAGCAAAAGTGTTACTAGGGCTAGGCTATGACATAATTCAGTAGTATAAATGGTATTACATGAAAATGGTGATACAAACATTTTAGTGATATATTTTTATTTTTTGTGAAAAAAAGTTCAGAACTTCCAAAAAGAACACAAATTTGTATCAAAAGACGTGTATTCAGAAATTATTATGGATATTCAGGGTTGGTAAGATAACGATATTTACGTTTTCACGCTCGAGCGCGACCCGGCACCTCCACCAAAATCATTGAAAAATACTAGCACACCCTTAGAGAAAATGAATTATTATTTTGGAAATGGAAGAACTATTTTGATGTTATTACTATTAGTATTTATCAGAGGAGTGTATTATTTCACGTAAAACATTACCTTCCACATGGTACAGTTGACTGAATACCGGGACATTTCCCCTCCAAAATTGCAAACCGGTACAAATACGACATTTTAACCAGTCTCTCGGGACACCGGTACAAGTGTTCTGAAAACGGTACTGTACCGGTCAAACCGGTACGTCTGGTCACCTTAGGCTTATATTTAGGACGATACGGACTTCATTATGTAGACATGACCGTCCACATATATATGAACGACCAACAGAGAGAGTGTAATTACGTAGGTGGTCAGATACTAAGTGTAAAATATTGAACAACCTACTTCAAATGAATTTCTTCACACCAAAGTTCAGCATAGAGAATGGACGTAAAGAACGCTAAACAGAACTGAGCAGCTCTGGCTACATGCAGATAATCCAAATCAAGATCAGGAGTGTCATCGTGGAGTTGTCGCCTGTAATACAGAATTCCGTACAGTAACGTTGACTGGCACAATAAATACCATTCATTGAGATTGATTAAGTACTAACGTGCCATCCTTCTTCAAAATTGGACTTCTTTGCAATCGTATAAAGTGTACCACATCAAGCATACACTGGACGGATGATCTGTTACAGCAAATCTGCTCCTTTGAATCTAAAAAATTGAAGAAAACAGGCCAGATATAACGCATGTGTGAATCTGAAAACAACAACAAATCTACAAAAAATTTCAAAAGTTACTATAGTATTTTAATCAGGGGTTGTTTTAGAAAGAAATCATAGAGACTTTAGTGTACCATAAGAAGGACCAAATGGTTAGATAAGATGAAAAGGTGACTCAACAGCATGGGCTATTTAGTCAATGACTGTGAGGATCCCAAACAGGGCCTAGTTCACTCGACAAATTAATATTATATGCATCTATTATCAATCTTCAAGATTCCCACAACCAGATGAACAACCTCTGTGCGCTCGTCGTGTGAACAAGACCCCGTACCCACAATCACCAACCAGGTAAGCTGTTAGGTCACTTAACCACACCCCTATCTAAGCACAAATAGTCATAAACATAGAGAGCAACAAAGAAAACTACTGAATACTGGCATGTGTGTCTTACGTGTTATTTCTTGTACAGGAGAAGCACTTAGCTTGTTGTCGGGCAGTGGGGTAGTAAACTGCTTGCTGAAGAAATGACGCATGCATTGGCTTACAACGCCGACATATTCTGCCCCACCATAGCACAAGATCAGTTCTACCAGCAGGGGCAACATTCTCTCAGAGAATGATACCTGAAAGGAAGATTATAATGGTGGGATGTGACAATAACTATAAAGTACAATAGTTGTTTTTAGAAATATTCACCTACGTATACAATACAATACACGGAACAGGTGAAAATAAAGTACGTAATGCCAAAAGAGGTTTTAGGACTGAGAAGAGTTAGCTTTATTAACATAGAATGTTTGATGACCTACTTGGTCTTGTTAGACATCTGCAGGAGTGGATCTAGCCATGACTTATGGGGGGGGGGGGGGGGAGGCGGTCACCCCCTGTATACGCCCCAGGACCTCTGAAAGAGATGTCAATCCCCTCCACACTCACTACTCTGCTCATAAAAAAGTTTATATGGATAGAATATAAGCATTGCTTGAAAAATGGAAGTAACAAATCTACCTTTGATAAATGCCTGTCACCATTTGTAAATGACACTTTATAATAAACCCTAATCTAATAGAGGTAATCAGAAATGGTTACATAAAAACCCAAATCTTGTTTTAAAAAACCAAATTACGCATTTTTTTGCAATTTCAATAAAATTTCAAAAACGTTACAAAAAAACGGAGCCCCTTAAGTAAGGGATTGATTCAAAAAGTAAGATTCGATCATTGTGACCCAAGAATCGATTCAGAATCAATTCCCAACAAAAATAAATATTTGTACGCACCGTTATTTTGGTGGACTATTTCCGCGGCGTCCGTGATACACGCCGTTATTTTAGCGGTTTATTTCTGGTCTGTTGCGTTGTCGTCTGTTTACTGTACCGCCTACCGCACGCGTAATGATCGGTCTGGACCGGCACTTCCACCATCCCCTACATTTTGCACACTAGAAGGTTCAATTTCACGAGTTAATTCGCGTTTTGACCAGTTTCATACAATTTTGTTTATTTTTTCGCGCTATACGCGAGATTTTGCAAAATTCACATTTTCAAAATTTGTTTTTTTCCCATTTCTAAATGATGTAATTTGTCGACAATAAAATTGCAAATTTAGTGATCACCATTTTTCATTACCTCTATTAAGGCTATTGTACCACCTCTGGCCGATAATTTGAAAGTCGAAGAAACATGTCTGAAAAGTTTGCTAAATGAAAGAAGGCCTTTAAAATAACAGAAAAAAAAATTGTATTTTTTTTGGGTGGGACATTACCTCACTTTTGGAAACTATATTTAGATTTTTGGACAAAAGTGTAATATACAAGACTAGTACAAAATTAAATTTTGAGAATCGGTTTTCTGGACATAGTTTCTGAACACCTTTAGCTATAACTTGACTATAGCTAAAATAGTTTTCTTAAAATAACAGTTGGTGTACGAATTTATTTGTACCGCTTGACAAAAAAAATTGTACACCAACTGTTATTTTCAGAAAAGTATTTTAGCTATAGTCAAGTTATAGCTAAAGGTGTTTAGAAACTATGTCCAGAAAACAGATTCTCAAAATTTAATTTTGAACTAGTCTTGTATATTACACTTTTGTCCAAAAATCTAAATATAATTTCCAAAAGTGAGGTTATGTCCCGCCCAAAAAAATTCACAATTTTTTTTCTGTTTTTTTAGAGGCCTTCTTTCATTCAGCAAACTTTTCAGACATGTTTCTTCGACTTTCAAATTATCGGCCAGAGGTGGTACAATAGCCTTAAAATAAATAAATAATATTATTTTAGCTCCTAAAATTAACTAAAATGACAAAGATTGTAGATGATTTTAACTTTTGCGGGGATCAGATAACCTATCGTTGGAGGTCTAGGTACACACATTATACAACCTGTCTGAACTACCCGCTGTCAGAAGAAGATTGTCGTCAATTATTATCTCTGACATGTAGGCTACGTACTTCTCTCGCCGATGTAACTTAATTCATGCAAGTGCTCGCTCACCTTAGCTTGGCAAACAGGAATCAGATGGTGAAGGTAACAGCTTTCTGGAAAAGTCTGAAGAAGTGAGCAAACTAGATCAGTAATCCACTTTTCATGACTACAGTCTTCAACCGGGCACCACAGTGACTCATTTCCAATCAACTGTTTGAAAATGTTAAGATCAACAACTATTTTTGGATTCATTACTCCGATTGCTTCTATGCTTTTGAAGGGAATTATGTACTTGCTGTTGTCTCTACCTGAAATTGAAAAACTTACTGTTAATAATCTTAATTAGTATGTATTTTCAACATTTTGAAAGAGTTGATTATCCTAACTACTCTTGTTGATCTCATAAATTGGTCCCTTAAAAACATCTTCTATAATAAATATTAAAAAATAATAATAATCATAATAATATCAATGACACTGTACTCATTGCAGACATTGGAAAAGAGATATGCTGGGTGTAGAGAAGTTAAGTTACAGAATGGGAAGGACACGGTTGAGATGGTATGGATGGTATGGTATGGAATATGGATGGTATAGTACGGTTGATATGTGGCTCGTTGGTCTTGTGGTTAGCGTCTCTGCTTCCAATGCAGAAGGTCCAGGGTTCGATTCCCGCTATAGGCAGAAGTTTTTTAACTTCTGATTTGGACTTAAGTCCATCAGTTCTTGTTTAGGAATTTGTAAACGGTGACTTTGGAGCCGTCCTAACAACGAGGCACATAATAAATTCAAAGTTGTTCTGAATTGGCCTTGTTGATTCTGGCGTTGATCCGCGGGTGTTCGCACTGTCTATACCACTGATTGCTTTGCTATATTTCCTATTAAAAAATATTGATCTTTGGTTGGTTATCGCTCACTCTGGAAGGATACCACAGCAGGAGACTTGGAGGCAGGAGGAGAGAGCTGGGAAGATGTCTTCTCAAATGCCCACATATGGCCAATGCTGCCATCATGCTAGATCTAGTCAACCAGTAGAGACAAGCCTCTATTTCCTCCTTCTTCATGACATCAGGCATCGTGTCACGCTGTCTTGCCTCTTCCATACCTGCACATGTGTACAAATGTCTTCTGTCATGCTCACCATTTCCACACAATCTGCAGGTATGACTGAGTGGGTAGACTCTAAATACAAATTTATTTATTTATTTGCTGGTTTCAAGCACTCCTATTTGGTGCAGATGCTTCCCTAACAGGTCATGTTGTGTCGTTGAATTGAACTGTGCTGTTTCTGTTCATCTATCATATATTTTGATGGGTATATTTAGCTGTGGTGCACTCCTGGCATGGTTTGTCTTGTCCCTCTTTTCGACCCATTCTTGTCTAGTTTTCTTGGAAGCTGCAGCATTTACATGGGCTTTAACTGAGCTGTAAGTTAACGGTTTGCTTTGTTGTAGCATGCTGCAACCTTGCTTAGCTAAGAGGTCCACTTTCTCATTGCTGTATACATTGCAGTGTGATGGTATCCACTGTAGCTTAATTACCTTGTTTGCATTGTGCAGCCTTAGAATTTGTAGTTCATACTGCCTTGCCCACAAAATCCACCACTTACTTGTTGACTATGGTTTGTATTGTTGCTTTTGAGTCTGTTAACATTACTATTTTATCACTGTGACAGTCTTTGTACATGGCCTTAAGAATAGCAGTCAATTCTCCGTCATAGCAGCTACCGTTTTTCCTGCAGAGTGAGATTCTTCAAATTCTCTGCAATATGTGCCTGCCCCAGCATGGCCTTCACCTGGGGTAGCCCAGCCGTCTGTGTAGTATGCCTAGATGAGTACCGAGTAGTCAATCCTTTTCTGGATAGATACAATTGTGGGTGGATAGAAAGAAGTGGGAAGATAAAAAGCGCAGATGACTTTACTTACGTTTGCTGGGGGAAATACATCACTGAAGTCATCAAAGCCGCGCAAAAAGAACTGGACCAGGAAGCTGCATGGCTTTACGAAAATCAGCTTGCGATGAATGCAGAGAAGACTACAACTACACTCTTTAGTCTCAACCCCAGTAATGCCAGTAATGTCAGCAAGCTGAATCTACACTTCGAGGGGCACTTGTTGCCCGAGGCTGAAACTGTAGCTTCCCTTGGACTTACCATAGCCTCAACACTTAAGTGGGACTCGCAAGCTGACAACCTTATTAAGAAGCTAAGTAAAGCCTGCTTTGCTATTAGAATTATCAGACAGCGTATTGGCCTTAGTTCTGCTAAGATTGTTTATTCTGCATATTTTGAGTCTCTTTTACGTTACGGTATTATACTATGGGGCTCCTCTAGCAAGAGAGTTTTCACCAGTATCTTCTTGATACAGAAGAGAGCGGTGCGTACTCTAGTGGGTGTTGGTAAACGGCATTCGTGCAGACTACTATTTCCCGAGCTCGGCTTACTAACCCTTGCTGGTCTTTACATTTACGAATCAGTTATACATGTTCGCAAAGATTTAGCTAGCTTTAAAAAGAATTCTGACTTTCATGGGTATGATACTAGGCATCGGGGTGACCTGCATCTTGAATCAGTAAGAACAGCTGGTCTCAGGAACCCCAGAAGTTGTGGAAGGCGGCTCTACAACAACCTGCCCATGGAGTTGAAAACAATTAATACCAGTGACGACTGCTTTAAAAGCAAATTAAAAGCATTTCTTATTGATAAGGCATTTTATTCAATTGATGAGTTCTGTAGTTAAATCTGGAGTTACCACAATGTTTTATTATTCATTATTTTAGCAACATAATCATTGTGTATTTTGTAGATCATATGTTTGACAATGTATAATATCCATGAATGTACATTTATGTTATTCTCTAGGGATCTATGTACAATAAACAGCAATCAATCAATCAAGAAGTGGAACAATTTGGTTGCTAAACCCAAGCTGACCAGGCCTGAAGCAGGAAACAGCAATGGATAATAAAGATGATGATGATGAAAATCAATAATAGCACATACATAAACGCAAATTGGTGACAATAACATACCGTACCTAAAACGACAAGTAATTTTTAATGAGCTGCATTATTAAGTAAGGGTATCTCTGTTGGCATGTTTTATTGTAGGCTTCTAATTTTCTAAAACATAATAAATAATTATAATAAAATAAACTAAGAGTGGAAATTCTATGAAATAAAATAGGAAGAGAAAGACTTCGATGGTATGGGCACGTACAAAGAATGAAGCAAGATAGAATCCCAAGAAGAGAATTCGAACGCACGTGGGCAAGACAAGAAGAGATAGAATTAGAAACACGAACAACAGAGAGATGCTTGGGGTGGAGAATTTAGGTGACAGGATGGGAAGGACACGTCTGAGATGGTTTGGGCATATGAAACGAATGACGGAAGAGAGGATGCCCACGAGAATGTATGAGAAAAGGATCGAAGGAAGAAGAAGACGGGGGAGACCACAGAAGAGATGGAAGGAGACCATAGCAAGAGACCTACATACTAGAGGAGAGAGCTGGGAGCATGTAGCAGAGACTCGATTGTGGGGGGGATAGAAAGAAGTGGAAGAATTTGGTTGTGAAACCCAAGCTGACCCTGCCAGAAGCAGGAAACGGCAATGGATAATGATGATGATGATGGGGGGGAGTAAGAAGAGTTGGATGCCCAAGAGATAGATGGAGGGACCAAATAAAATGGAACGTTGAAGAAAGAGAGAAATCATGGGATAGAATTAATAAAGAAATACTCTGGGAGGATAGAAAGAAATGTAGAGAACTGGTAGAAATGCCTGTCATAGAAGACATTGAAGAAGATGAGGTGTTGAGCCTGGCTAGCAAGCACTGAAAGTCCACAGCCCGAGAAACTGGTGATACGTCACCCCCCGACCTGACTTATGTTGGAACCGGTTGTTTGATTATTATTTTAATAATAAAAAGTATAGGTAATGATGGTACTGGTCGGTTAAGCCTATAACCATTATGCAGTGTTGTAAAGTAGCGCACTACTGGTAGCATGCTACTTTGGTTCACTAGCGCGACGGTAGCGCGCCACGTTTAAAACGAGGTAGAATAGCGAGTAGCATGCTGCATTAGTCAAGTAGCAGTAGCGAAAAATGCTGCGCTACTTCTTTTCAGTCCCCATTTTTTTCACTACGCGACTACCACCCATTGAACACAACACAACACGCATCCCAACCAGACAAGGTCGTAAATATCTTAAGGTCAGTCGCCTCAGTTGAATAGTAAACATCCCTTCCCGCCCGCTGCCGCGTACTTCACATACAAAATCTTTCCAAACCCATCACTCAAAATCGCAATTTCACGCCTAATTTGCAAGCATTTCATTACGTGGTTTACAAACATGCTATGACCATTCGTTGTTTAGACTTAAAGTTTGAAGGTTCACAATGACTGGTGTGACGGAAAAAATTATAAGAACGGAGAGAATCCATGAATGGGCTTCCGTGGCCTGGCTACTAGGGATGACGTGACAGTATCGATTAATCGATTCCGGATCGATTCCTGTCTGCATTGATTCCAAATTGAAGAAATCAATTCCTCATTAGACAGTTTAAACGTTTGCGATGCGTGTATATGTTTACCAATTATGCTTGGTCAGTAAACGATTCTTTTTTTATGCTGTTTTTATTTATGTTTTATATTTTGTGTGCAACCAGCAGAAATGTGTTTTCTCATGAACCACCTTATAGTCCTTGTTTTATTCATATGTGCGAGTCGTCTACAACTTCACACCCTACCCGTCTTCACATCTCACATCGGCAGCTTTGAATCATCGCAAACTTTTATTTTTACGCCATGTACTGTGTCATAGCTCGCGATTGTAAAAACTCGCTTTGAGTGGCTAGGAATTCCATCAAATCCACGATTCAGGAGAATTTTTTTTGCAACATCTCTTGGTTCCTCCGCAAGCATTATCTTTATGGGCCGCCCGCCCACGCTGGGCTAGCACTGTCTGTATCTTGCTTTTATACAAAGTGACATAATTGTGAAATAACAATTAAGGTTATTAACACATCACTATTGATTGCTAGGACAGACTACATTGCATCTACACTAGTACGCTAATTTACGAGCTTGTTTTTTAATCAGTTATTTATAAGAAATCCTGACCGATTTCTTTTTATGACTACCCGAGTCACCCGAGGGTATTGTAAACAAGTACGCCCTACCCGCCTCATAAAAAAGTCGGCCCTGGAGTGTAGCCCAGAGTCTTGAAAGCTCGTTGTAATTTTTGTATGTGGCTTTGTGCAATCAAAGTTGTGTTTTTCGGAAAGTAGTGCAAAAAGTGGTGCGCTACTTCAAAAAGAAGGTTGGGGAAATGGTGACATGCTACTTTTAAAGAGAGCTTAGCAGTAGTGCTACATTAATCAAGTAGCGTTTACAACACTGCCTTATGACAACAGAATTAGTAACTCACCAGCTGCATATTGTCCGTGCTTGGTTGCAAGCAACGCATACAGTGCTGCGCTCGCAGCTTGAACTACAACAATGTCCTCGTGAACCAAGTAGTCAACTAGTAAGGTGATGGCAACTAGGGTGGTCGCTCGGAATGGATCAGTAACTCTTTCCTGTTTCGCTTCTGGTTTGAGGACCATCGATCCCAAGTTCGCTGGACCCAATTCTCCTAGGCACCGTGAAGCCTCCAATCTGATCTAGATTAAATAATTACTAATTAGTAATTAGTGTCAATATAAATTTGTTCTATGTTCATTACTAGGCCTACTGTAAATAAGTAAATAATCATATATCTCAACAACAAAGTACTAGGTGAGCTATTAGGGCAAAAGTCAATACCTATAAGACAAAACAAACAATTATTAATTGGTAGAGGTAGTGAAAAATGGTGAAAACGATTTTTTTCTTCTTCAAATGTCCATTTTATTGCCTAAAATGAAATATTGTCAAAAAATTAAATCATTTAGAGATGGGAAAAAACACATTTTGAAAACACAAATTTCATAAAATCTCGTGTATAGCGCGAAATATCGAACAAAATGGTATGAAACTGGTCAAAACGCGAATTAATTTGCGAAATTTAACCTTTTAGTGTGCAAAATGTGGGGGTTGGTGGAGGTGCCAGTCCAGAAGTAAATTCTGGAAATTTTGGTACAGGTGCCGGTACAGACCGAACATTACGTGCTGCAGGCGGTACAGTAAACAGACGACAACGCAAAAGCGTTCCGTGACATCATGGGCTTCACGGAAATAGACCACCAGAATAATTGTGCGTACAAATCTTTATTTTTTGTTGGGAATCGATTTTGAGTAGATTCTTGGGTCAAAATGATCAGTTTTAACTTTTTGGAATCAATGTCATCCCTAACTAAAGGGAATCTTTTTTTTTTTGGGGGGGGGGGGGGTAGGGGCCTATAGTATATAGTATAGGCTTTTTTCATTATCGATTATCAAAATGGTAATGTCATAATCGAATCGATATTATCGATATCACCAATAAAGCCTGTTCCGAACCTATAAGTGGAACCTCAAATGGGGCAAGTGTAAGTAAAAACAAAATAATCACGTTCCGTTTAAAGCCTGGCTGTCTTTCATGTCATGACAGTTAGGCTTCCGTTATCGACTGATAGGTCATTTCCAAACAAAAATTTCGAGTGTGACACCATCAGCCCAGCCAGTGTATGGCACAACATAAGATAATCTCCGCCTTTAGAGTTGAGTTCGTGCCACTATTGACAAATTATTCGATATTTCGATAATCGATAATGAATTTTGGTTATCGATAATCAAAATAATATCCATTATTGATTATTGATCGATAATATTGATTATCGTGTGCATCCCTAATATAGTATTTTTTTTAGTAACGTTTTTGAAATTTTTTGTTAAATCGCAAAATAAGCTAAATTTGGGTTTTTACATCACCATTTCTCATTACCTCTGTTTTAAATATGATCACAAACATAAAAACTATATTTTCTTAAAGAAGTTGGCTTTGAACAGATTATTTTGTGTTTTAATATTTTATAGCCTAATGAAACAAAAGTTGATTAGTCAAGCTATTTGGTTGCAAAAGGCTAGGACTATATAAGAAGGGTTGATTGTCATAATGTTTTGAATTCTTATTGAAATCAGTACAGACAATAGTATAATATACTGTCCCCCACTGAAAATCAGTTATATAACTGAGTGGGTAGACTCTAAATACAATTTATTTTATTTATTTTATATTATATCATCAAATTCATCAATCACTCAATCTGCATAACATATCTAGGGCCTATATAATACAATATCATATCAGCAATAAATACAAATAATTGTTTTAATATGATAAAAATCACACCTCCACAACTACAAGAGAGCAAGTTTAGAAGACTTACTCGAATATCAGGGTCTGCAGTGAGTTCTACAAGTTTACAGACAAGTTGGTGTAGTAAACTATTAGCACAGTCTTCAGAGAACCCTCGACTCTCTTCAAGTTCGTGGTACAAGACTTGAAGACCAATTTTCTTCTCGGAGAGCTGTTGAGAAATTTACATGATATGTAACTCTTAAGTTTTACTACTGTAATCAACTATTATCACAAATCTCAATATTATCAATTGATAGTCAAGTCACTGATAATTTACGTAAGATTATTGAAAATCGTGCTCATCTGTATAGGCTAAGTTCCTTCATTAATAATTGATATTTCTACGTAGGCCTACCTTTGATCGAATATGCAGTAGGCCCTCTGCTTTTGAGCCCAGCTGGCTAGCGCTTGCAACCAGAAAGTGTTTGATATGGTCCTCCAGAGTAGACCTACTATCTCTGACAAGCGTACCCTCGTAAACTCTCTGAACTTTTTCAAACACATCATTATTGGGGAACGGATTAAGACTTCCCACAGCCGTCAATAAACAATCCTTATTATGAACTATGAGAAATTCAATACACTTTAAGGCTTCAGTTCCAAGGTCGTCTTGGAGCATCGCCAAAGGTGTTAAGATACCAACAACAAGATTAACAAACTTTTCCAAGATTTTAGCAAAGCGAGGCAAGCACTTTCCGAAAAATTTCCCAAGGAAATGGCAGGCGGACGAAGCAACGGTCTTCTCGTTATTACAGGAGCTTTTCTTAACGACATGTATCAGTGTGTGAGTTATATCACGCAACACAAACTGAGCCAATTGTCCCGGGTTACACGAAGATATTATGTCGGCGAAGAAGACAAAGCGGTGTAAAGCAAAGAGTCTGTCTTGCAGTGTTGCTGCTTCACTGATGTCCACGGACAAACAGAGTAAGATCTTCTGGATGTGATGGGGGTGTTCATTTACGAAGAACTCCACTAGAGGAACGTCAGGGTTTGGAGAGCCTTCCTGTAAGGTGAATACATATTGAGTTAGTTTCAATTCCATGCACCATTAAGAGAAATACATGTTGTGACCAGGCAAAGAGCCATCTGACAAACTGACCTAGAATCACTCTACGGATTTAAGTTCAAGGAAAAGAGAAAACAAATCAGAAATAAAATATTAAACAGGCATTTATAATTTTGTTATTCAGCTGAGACATGATATAATTATGATAACAGTGGATGAGAGCCTTGTGCAAGCTGTGGACAACATTTTAAGTCACTTCGAGTAAGTCTGAAAAATTGTCAATATCTAGCACTGAGAAATCCTATCAATAATGTAGACATTATTATAATGAAATATAATGAAATAATAGCCAATATTTTTTCTGACCAAAATCCTACAAGGTCAAGGGGCATAAAGATAGTTACAATATGGGGGATTTTTGCTGATGGGAGCTAGCATGATAATGGGCAAGTTTGACCATTTTTCCCAGGTCATAATGGACCACATATTTTTTATTTTAATCTGTAAATTCAGAAGTAATTAGCCTGTATGAAATATAATAGGCTATTTTCATGAATTTTAGAGTTAAACATATTTATTAGGGTTGCCTGTTCGATGTGAAAATCGTGATCGATAATCGGAGGCATCGAATCGATTATCATACCGAAATATATAGATATCATAGACCCCAATCGATTATCATATCAATTCCAATTGAGCCTAGGAAGCAGAAACACGGAAGAAACATCACGAATTCAATATAATTGGGCAGACTGACGCTAGAGAAGTTCAGCCACCACACGTCGAGCCGTACTGAATACATCGCAATCGGGCGCGCGGCGATGGTTTCGTATCGCCTTGTATCGCGCTGCGAGCGCATGCGCACTGGCGGCGGGGGGCGTGGCATTATACTGGAGCAGCGATGGGCTACTCCGACAACCAATCGGCGCGGTGATACGACAGCGCGGCATTTTTAAGCATGGTAAACCCCGCGAAAACATCGATGTCACTTTTTAAAAATCGATAATCATATTTCATATAAAAATACTTAATCGTTATCATACATTTTACTGATATCGATAATCGTCGATTTTCGATTATCGACGGAAAACCCCTAATTTTATCTCTAGAGAAAAACTCCTGAACCCAAATATCGCGTTTACTTTGTTTTAAAAAAAATGTTTTGACAAGAATTGTGACTTAAGCTAGTATTTTGGAACATACGGGAAAACGCGCTGCATTGGTCATTTATTAGACGTTTTTAGGCCCTACACGGGCGATGATGCGTGGCCCAAGCTTCTAAAAACAGCGCTACTGCACCCTGTTTATTGTTGCCGAGAGATAATCCAAAGCATTGCATTCTAAAGATATTTTTTTTGCATTATACTTAGGGCTCCCAATAAACAAAAACCAAAAAGGGACAACTATTTAGGGGACCAGCAGGGGGGTTTGGGGACTTTGCCCCAAACTAAAGCGCCGCGGGCGAAATTTGAAATAAGGTTTTTAGAGGTGTTGGTGCGTTCTAGAAAAATAGTGGTCTAATGCAATACACAAATAATGCATTTTTTCAGGGTAAACTATTTAAAAAAATAAAGTATTTACACAATTATTTCAACCAAAATCCACAACGTTCAAGCGACACTAAAAGATGGACAATTGGTGATTTTTGCATTGGAGTGGGGGGGGGGGGGCTAGGCATGATAAGGGGAAGTTTGACCCATTTTTTCCCTAGGTCATAATGGCCAAAATGTTTAACGTTTAATCGAAAATTAGAAGTAATTAGCTGTACAAAATTAATAGGCATCTTCATAATTTTTGATTTTTAAAAAATAAGGATCTCAAAGAGGAAAAAACTTCCTTCCACTGTTCCCCGTTTACTTTTGTTTTAAAAATGTTTAATAGTATTGTTTAAAGCGTGGTATTTTGGAAGTACTGGGTGAAAGCGCGCGTCGGCGATTCAAATTAGCCCGTATTAGTAAACGGCGTGTGTGCCAGATTCTAAAAACAGGCACCACAGGCGTCCGGGTACAAGTTGCCGGAGAAACCAAAGCACTGGATGTCTAAAGATATTATTTTTGCATTATACTGCACAGTATTTGGAAGACCGTGGCTAATATAGGGCCTCATTACGTCACACTTTTGGCGCGGAATTACAACATTGATTTTGAAACAACATTTTAAATTATTTTTTATAAAATACATCAAGTGCTTCAAATTTTGTTTTGAGACTGTTTATATATATACTAGAATCATATGGGCAACTCTTTTTTTTTTTTTTAAATCTCATGCAAATAGCCTATTGTTGGGCTAAGCGGATGAACACCCCATTAATGTTGGCCAATATAGTACCGGTCATTAAAAAATTTGCTTTAAAATTTAAATAACACTGTCCACAGGAGTATTCAACAACCAGTTGGACCTCTAGTCATAGGATTTATAGCGTTACTGGGGAAGTAACGGTAACTGAAAATGTGGGAAGGCAGTAGAAATGGGAATAATGAATGAGGGGCATAATGTATCTGCTTTTCAGCTACCCAGTGAAATATTATCAAACTTAGCAAAATACATTGCATTGTATCAATAAAAGACATACTTGTAGGCCTACCTGCAGGTAATCAAACGTCTTGCGGACAGTACGGGCTGAGAAATACGGTGCTTCTGGTTCGGGAAGAATTTCTTTGCATCCACATAGGATGATCAAGTCTCCAAGGTCAAACAGCAGCCGGAGAATGTGCACAATGATTTGTCCTAGATGCATTGTCATAAGGTTATCCACGTGGGCTTTACCCATAAGTTTCTCTAGATTGGCATGCAGGAGCTTTGCAACCCTCTTGTCTCCATCGGTGATTCCGTACGAGAGATCATTGTTGTCGATGGCGAAGCAAGGTAGGAAGCAAGCTATAACTCGAGGGTAGCAAACCTATAATCAAATACTAGAGTTGATGATTGGTGATTCAATGAACAATATGGTATAAAAAGTAAAAATAAGTGGCATTTTGTAACAGCGTCAATTTATAATAAACAAAACAATTATACAATAATTGACCGGCAGAATTCTGGGGTCTGTCTCTCACAGCAGTGTTTTCCAGTGCCTTTCCTAGTTTTGTTAGAAGTATTAAGGGAAACGGACTGAAGGTTTTAACTGAACAACTAAATAAATGAATTTTATCTAATTTTTCAAATTTGTATCAAATTGTTAGTGTACAACTTTTCACCTCCTTTGGAATTAAGGACTGATAGGGCTTGGCTTTTTTACTGGCCACTTAGATTAATTAGTTTCATTAAAATCTGGTATTATAATTTATGTTATTGCCTATAACTATAAACTTGCACAGCCACTGCCAACTTAAGGGCTACAATCTTACTTCCATTAACTGCAACATGGGGAGTTACTGAGGCAAAGGTGTGAAAAGCGTATTCACTGCGTTCTTTTCAAGTACCTGGAAATGTCTACAAGGTTTGGAAAGTTTTCCGATATCAATCAGAGTTGCCATGGAACCCTAAAAAGTAAAAATAAAATATTTTTACATTAATGTATGCAGTTGTTAGGCCTTAGAGCCCAACTTTAGTAGGGGGCATCTGCCTAGCTTAGGCTACCAGTTTGATTGTGCATGAGAAGGTAGTAGGCAGGGGCCGAAACAGCATGTGAGTATATTATGTTGTATTTTTTTAGTAATAAACACGACAGTAAAGCCCTCCTTTCTCCTTCACGAATACACACAGCAATTGGGATTTTGCTTTAAAAAAAAAAATATGCAAACTGACAGCAGTAAACAGTAGGCTGCTAAAAGCTATGAGCAGCCATGACACCCCAAAGTTGGGCTATCACGCCGTCTCATCCGCCTTTTCAAAATTTACATGCATTCAGAGGCGGTGGGGGGGTTAGTACAATAGGCAGCGTGGTGAGTAAAAGTGCAGTGAAAAAAAGCCAATTATACAATAATTTGACAGGGGATACATTCTGGAGTGCTGAGTCTGAGCAGCAGTGCTTCTCGCAGTGCTCTGTTTCTTGTTTTGTTTAAAAAGAATGTATATGAACAAAACTGGAATTAAGTTATTAACTATGAACAACTAAATAAAAGTGAATTTTAATTTTAATTTCTCTAAATTTTGTATAAAAAATTGGCAGATGTGCAACTTTTCACTTCCTTTTTAGAATTTAGTAACTGATCAGTTTCTTTTTTATACTGGCAACTTACAGATTAATTAGTTCCATTAAAATGCTGGTAACTTATTATTTGTATTGTTATTTTTATAACTATAAACTTTCCCAGCCACTGACACCAACAGTATTAAAAGTTTAAATAATCTTACTTCCATTAACTGCAACATGGTGATGTTAATCTTGTGGCAAAGTTGTGAAAGCGTTTCACTGCGTTCTTTCTGCAGAAGTACCGGAACGATGTCATCACAATGTTTTGAAAAGAAGTCTTTCTCCGATATGCAATCAAGGAGTTGCCATGGAAACTCCTAAAAGAAAGGTAAAAAAAAAATATTTGTTACATTACATGTAGTGAGTTTTGTTTGGTGTAGGAAGCCAATTTTTAGTAGCTACCATCCGCCTGATGAGTCCCAGAAGGATGAAACGCAGAACTTAAAATAAGCTGCAGTAATTATCAGCAGGCAAATATGTGTTCTTGTATCCAGCACATGATGAGACTGTTTTATGTTCTAAATTCTTCCTCATCTTGTAAACTCTTCAACCAACCCTAGGAAGTAGAAGGTTGTGACTTAGTGCAGATTTTAAATGTAGAAAAGGCCTATGTTGTTATATGATTTTACTTTTATACTAGGCCGCTTCGCGAACGCTTTTTCCGGTCGCGTTGATGGATGAGCTTTTTTGGAATATTTCTGTCCGATGATTACGTTTTTAAGTGGAATCTCATTACTTTTTCTATAGTTATTTGATATTACTTGATAATTATAATCCTGTAGAAGGCTTATATTAAAACCTTTATTTCTATGAATTTTGACCAAATTTTTAAAATTTTTCTTTCAAGAGGCACTACATCACCATAATCATTATGTCAATGTAAAATATGAACGTTATAGACCCACCCGTTTGGTCAGAATCGTCCAAAATATCATGAAAATATCGTATTAAAAACCGGGGGAAAATCGTAAAAGTATGATTTCTGTAAGTAATATTATTTCAAATGCCTCTAAAATCATAACATATTTTAAGAGGGTTCACCACCCTTTTGATAGTAAATAGCAGTTTGCTCGGCCAAAAAGCATCCTACGTATATACAATTTTGCAAACTTGTCAATAAAGCATACATGGACGTTCCAACAGTCATAGATTTTCAAAATTTTGACTTGATCAGCCAGAAAAAATTCACGAATATAGTCAATTTTGGACTTTTTAACAAAATTGAAATTCGTGAAATCTAATTTATTTTTTATAAATTATTTCAAAACAAATTTTAGGAATGTGTTACTATAGAAACCTTTATTTCCACTTTCTTGAGATATGTTCAAAATTTCTAACAACTGTGATGTCATTCAGCCGAGCAAACAGATAATTGCCTAAAAAAGGGGTGGTGAACGCTCTTAATGATTTTAAACGTTCGCATAAAGTTTCATCAATATCGGAGTAGCCGTTTGCCAAATAACACGAAAATATCTCATTAACAAGAGGTCGCTGGCGCGACCTCTTGCAGTGCCTTCCCGCGCCGGTACTTTCCGCCGCATGTTCCTATCTGGTATAAAATACTTACTAATCCAAAGAAAGCGGAGTAATTAAACTTAATTTTTCTCAAATGAATTTGAACAAAATAAGAATTAAAGAAAACACTGTACCCCCTCAAAATATCAGTGCGGTAAAATATAAGAACTTTAATTGTCAGGAACACTTTATGAAAACAAAAATATGATGCGAGCTGATACGATTACCCAAAAAAACATAATGTGAATTTATTTCATAACACGATTAATACATCATTGGGTTAAGATTTTTCTCTGTAAATGGCCTCCTGCCGTTTACTGTAGGGCGCGATCAATTACAAAGGCATACATATTATAATGTACTTGGAACTTCAACCGACAATAAACATTAACTTTTCAGTACGATAAAAAAACTTTGAGAAAATCAAAATATTGAAAAACAAATAAAAGTTATCACATACAAAAAAAACTGTAGAACTAACTCAAGTGTCTCTGCAGGCGTAGTCTCTTAGAAGCAATATGGATTGTTGATGCATAACACGTCTCTGGTTATTGCGTGATTATTTCGTATTGTCCTTATTATTTAGAAACGTGTTGAAAAGGCCACATCTAGCAAGTGCTTCAAAAATAAATTATAAGTTTTAGCTTTCTTTCTGGTGGTGGACGGTGCGAGCGTAGGATATTATCATATTCTTATGGGGTAAACACTCCGCCGTCAGCAAGTATACTCCTTAGAGCGTTGCGAGAATCCGCTACCAGAGCTCATACAAAGAACTTGGAGCACACTTTCATAATGAACTTAGAACTTATACCGACATTAAACATGTTGTAAACATGTGTATTCGGTACTAATGAAAAAATGACTGGTGAAAATAATTGATTTTTATACTCATATAAGACAATGAAAGCAACAACAAAAATTGCTAATTTGTATTGTGACTGCTAGATCACCAGGCTTAATATTATGTGAGTAGAAGTTATAAAACGTAATTTTTAGTAAATCTCCCCTGTAACTTTGAGAAAGATACATACATCTTATATACATTCGGTTTTAAAAATCTATTTAAAAACGCTTTGAGTTTTGAAAACATTATGTATACGCTTCGAAACTAGGTTTGAATCGGTTCAAGTCAAAAACATTCTTCGCGGGTTTGACTTCAAAACTGTTTTCAAAACCGTCATGTATAAAACCCCCTGTAACACTGCCACCCATTTAAAAGTAGGCCTAACAACTAATCCAGTTTTGAAAACGTTTTGAGATCATTTTTAAACCAGTTCATCTTTAGTGAAAATTACTTTGTCTTCGGTTTTCCCCATGGGTTTCTATTAGCGCACGAAACAGTAAAATAATAAAGTGTGCCTTCACAATTTTGCCAAATCTCAACTTTATATTAAATTTAGGGCCTATAGCTAATCATTTATTCAATTCCAATGGTGAACCTCGCACAACGCACTACCGGCGAAACCACCGGCGAATTATACTTCAAACTGAAAGGAGCCCGCAGCCTTGCAATCACTATATGAAACCGACTCCAAATTATATTTCTTCATAACTTGTGGCCGGTAACCCGTATATCGAACTCGCAACCTCCAGGTCCCCAGGAGGCTCTTTTGCGTTGCGTCACTGTTGCCGTGATAAAAGTCAGGGAACTCACTGTTAGTGTTGTGTAAGGAATTTTGTAAAGAACCGAGCTCACTAATGTGTCGCGAGGCGACATAAATAATCTCCGTCATTTGGGGTGTTTACATAGAGGCTGGGGAGTTACCGCACATGGTATGTTGCGTAAGACGCTAGCGGATGGTTGTCGAATGTTTAAATAAGTTAGTAATTATCACTGAGAAATATTAGGTCAAGATCCCTGGCTATATTATTTTATGCACATGTAGTTACACAGGGAGCACCCAAATAAAAAGTCGTATCAGAATGTTTACTCAAGACAACCCCTCGAACGCCAGACATGTGGAGTAGCCACTCAGGAAACAAAAAGTAAACAAAACTTCCACTGCTAGACCATGCGGCCAATCCATGATCTGTTCAAAACATTAAAATGTCTCAATACCATTGATTAGATTAATAATTAGATGATGAAATGAAGAATATAAATAATGAGTTACATGAAGAATAAAATTCGGTGATTAGTTTAATGCCATTTTTTAATCAAATAATCAAGGCATGAATTTTTGTAAGTAACATTGTGATCACGCAAAATTGGTAACATACCATGAAGGTAATCACTGCCATACGGTCAAATCTATGGCACGTAGCCTACTCACAGCGTCTTCTAACGTCGAAATATATTTAACAAATCACGTATGTTTGTATATTTTAGGTGAATATTTTAATCTCGTACATGAATAAACATCAATACATAAATCAATGGTGTTGATCTTTATTTAGTTATATTTAACGTGGTCAACCTCTTGCGGCCATAACTTGATTCACGTCCCTTCCCCGGAACCTACCACTGCTGCGAGACGACACTGAACAGATGGCCATAACTCACTTAGCACCCAGCACTTGAGGCCCAGCCAGCTTGCCTTGCGTAATCACCGATAACCGATATACGATGGAATCGCCACACACGCCACCCACACCACAAAAATCACGCTCCAAATATTTTTATTAAAATTCGTATTATCCCAAATACAAACATCAGGTGAATTAGTGTAATGTCAATTTATAGTCAAAGGATGAAGGTAGAAATGTTTATAAGTAACATTGTGCTAACGCAAAATTGCTAGCAAACAATGACTTATTAACTATTGGGGCGAACAGATTATGATACATTTACGATTATCTTAATCAACATTTTGTCCTTTCTTATAATCCGATTTCATTGCAAATTTACATACTAATACTTTACAATAGTAAAAACCACCATGCAAAAGGACGTTAACGTATGTTTCAATCTTCTACATATAAAAAAATAAAAAAAATCTCTACAAGATAAAAACGTACTCCAAAACATAAGTTGATTGGACACCCTTGATGAACTATTGAATGAAACTGACTGTTTTTTGGCACTATACACAACTGTTTGGACATGACTAATCGCATTCACCCTGCATTTTGGAATAATTTGGCAGTATCATCATAAAGTTTGGCAAAATGTATATACACAAATATTTTGATTTCGTAATCTGAATATTTTCTGTAAAACGTGGATTCGCAACTAATACCGCCAGGAAAATTTATTTGGTAGTATTCTATTACCAAACTATCGAGGCGATGCGTATTTGAGTTTCGTTGTGATAACGCAAAATTGATAACGGACTTTTGATGAAAAACTATCGCAATGTGTAAAATGACAACATTTTACGGCTGACTAAACTTGCATTTAGGAACACTTACGCCCCTCAAAACAGTATGAAATTTTGAGGAGTGATGCAGTGTTCTTTTGGAATCATGATTGTAAAGTTTCGTTGACATTAGTTAATATCTTCTACCTCAAATAAATGCATAGGTCTTGGAGCGCTCCAAATGTACACACAACTTTGGCAAACCTATAAGGCCGCTCCCGAGAGTCGCGCCCTAAAAAATGAAAAAAAATTGTAAAAGTACGATATTGATGAGAAATAGTTCTTCGATTATACCCAAAAACAATACAGCTCTCTAAGTTCAGAGATTTCGAAGGTCCCCTCCAATTTTCATCAAGATCGCATATGCCGTTTGCCCAGTAGAGAGCGAACAAACAGACAAAAAAAATAACAAAAGCAAAACACCCGAGCTATTTTTCTTGGGGTAACGTAAGTAAAAAAAAAAAAAAAAACACAAAGTGAAATTGAAGTCTTTGCTTCGCTCATCCAAAAACAATCTCCAACTTTTTAAAAATGTCAAAAACACTACAACCCAATCTCAAAACAAACAAAAAACAATGTTGACTAGGCTACATGTTGGCCTAAATGATAGATAGACTGTTTTATTTCCATGATTCTTTTTTTCAAAATCATGGATGACGATGAAATAACTATTAAAACAATGCTTGTAGGTTGTTCACAAATTAGTAATTTGTTGAAAATAATGAAAATTTTAATTTTCAGGAACCATTTGTCTAGTTAACAGATTTTAACTAATTTTTGTTTTGGATGAGCGTAGCGAGCGAAGCGAAGATTCCATTTCACTACACTGGAGAAAAAAAAACGTAATGTTTTTTTTCCTTTTTTTTTGTATTTTTGTCTGTTTGTTAGCACGATTCCGGCTAAACCGATACTCCGATTGCGATGAAATTTTATGGAGGGCTTCGAAATATCTGAACTTAGAACTGCCACGTTTTTGAGCGCAATCGGAAAATTATTTCTCATGAAAATCGCAATTTTACGATTTTTTTTGATTTTTTTTAAATTTCTTCGACTTAAAACACCTACATGCTTAATCCGATTTTATGATTTTTCACAGAACCTTAATTTCATGAATTAAGATATTCGTGTGAAATTTGAGCGCAATCGAAAAATTATTTCTCATGAAAATCGAAATTTTACAGTTTTTTTCATTTTTAAAACAATTCTTTGACTTATTACACCTACATGCTTTATCCTATTGTAATGATTTTTTCACAGAACCTTAATTTTATGAATTATGTATTCGTGTAAACTTTGAGCGCAATCGAATAATTATTTATTATGAAAATCGCAATTTTACTTTTTTTTCTTTTTTTAAATTAACGATTAATAAAAAAAATAAAAAAATAAAGTTAATTTTTTATTTAATTTAATTTAATTTTAAAAATCTTCGACAAAGTAATAATTTTTTCACAGAACAACAGAATCCGCATAACACATGGCAGCTCAATGCACCAAATACAATTACGCTCATCCAACAACGCGGCGGGACTTAAGCGTTTTCCTAGTTTACTTCAATATTGTTTTTGTTTTTTGTTATAGTAGTCCTTTGCATAATGGGAATGTGGGTATAAAATTTGGGGCAAAGGTTGACCTATATCACTAGAAAGGTCTTGAAGGGACGATTCCAAATATCCATGATAGACCAGCACAGCCCGGCAGCTTCTACCCAAAATTCAGGTCAAAGTCAAATTATACTATTTTGATAAATTAATTCTCTATTGTTCGATTTTTTTCTTTTTTCTTTTATAAATTTAAGAATCGATTAATCTGAAATAGTCATGAAGATAGTAAAATTTAATATTTGACCTTTTCATGACCAAAATTAGGTCACAATTGCCAATTTTGTACAATATTGCATTTTCTTCTACATTTGGTGACGTTTATGTTAACATCCATTTTTATCACATGCAATAGCATCACACACATGTATTTGGGTGTAAGATTTGATTTAAAGCATGGCCAAGGTCATTGGGTCAGTCGTGAAATAAATAGCGAAGTGCACAACTCCCCCCAACCCAATTATATGTTAGACATGGGTCAAGATATATAATATATATATGTTTTTACGTAGATTTTCTCGGATATAATGTGACATAATGAAATTCTTTCGAGTTTCCGAGTTAAATAAGTTTTATTACCAACGTTTCGAACAGTTCTCCCTGCCCATTCTCAAGGTAACTACATACAAATTAAAAAACATTGAGTAAACAAACAAGACAATAACAAATAATATAAAAGACAAAACAAGTCACTGCAACTGCTCAGCATTACATTTAAGATCTTTGCGATGACCTTAACAGGCGTTTGGTAGGTGGAGCTTCAGGTGGCTTCTTTCTTCTCCTATCCACTCTAGCTGGAGGAACTACATTTTCCGTGGCAACTGGGGGTATTATCGGCACCACATGGCTATCACGTAGCGCCAGTTTCCAGGTGGGTGCTAGTCTTTTCGCATCATCTCGTATGTTTAAGTTATGCGCTCGTTTCTCCATTTTGACGGCTTCTCTAACAATACGAGATAATATATATATATACCATATGTTAGTACTTTAGACAGAAATTAAAAAAGTGATTACACCGGGGATCGAACCCGGGACCTTGGCTTTCCGGGCCATGCTCTTCCCAACTGAGCTATGCAGCCACCAATTTAATTCTGTCTAATTTATGGTCTGTTTATACATTAAAGCCAAGGTCCCGGGTTCGATCCCCGGTGTAGTCACTTTTTTTAATTTCTGTCTACAGTACTTACATATATATATTATATATATATATATTGATTCATAGCAGTTGTCGAAAAAGTTTGCCCCGACTGGGGTTCGAACCCAGAACCTCCGGCTTAACGTGCCATAGCTCTACCAATTAAGCTACCGGGACCACAGAACAAACCTTTAGGAAACTGCTATTTGCTATTTGTTGTAACTAGATGGGAGGCAGGACAAACGGTGCACCTAGTATTTTTAGACCTAGAAAAAGCCTATGATCGCATGCCCCAAGGGAAAGTATGGGATTGCCTAAAAAAGAAGGGTGTTAACAATGGCATGATCGAAAGAATAAAAAGTATGTACCAACAATGCACATGTTGTGTTCAAACAAACCATGGAAATACTGAGTGGTTTAACACTAACTCTGGCCTATGGCAAGGCAGTGTAATATCCCCATTACTATTCTCAATAGTAATGGACGAAATATTAAATAAGGTGGAACCAGAGACGGGAACTGGCACAAGGACAATGATTTATGCGGATGACATCCTAGTATGGGGAGAGACAGCTGAATAAGTGCAGACAAAAGTGAAGAAGTGGGATCTTGTAACAAAAGAATTTGAACTAAAGATCAGTGTAGGAAAAAGTAAAACTATTGTGATGGAAAGAAAGGAACAAGTAAAGTAACTAGAGAGAAAATTAAAATTGGAGATGAGGAACTGGAAGAGGCAGAAGAGTTTGCGTACGTAGGTAGCATTATCACAAAGGAGGCAGAGATGGGAAGTGAGATCAGTAAAAGGGTGGCCCAGGCAGAATCCTTTTATCAGCAAGTAAGGAAGTTACTTTGGAACGAGGATTTCCCTAATGAATACAAGGTGTTATTGTACAAGGTATACTATCTACCCATCCTTACATATGCTTCAGTGACCTGGACACTAGGAGCCGTAGATGCAAGTAGGATTCAAGCAGCTGAAATGAAGTTTGTAAGAAGCATAGCCGGAATATCGAAGTTAGACAAAATTAGAAGCCAAGAAATCAGGACAAAAGTTGGAGTTGAGAAGCTATTATTCAAAATTGGACGAGAAAGGTTGAGATGGTATGGACATGTCAGAAGAATGGGAGAAGAAAGAATTCCAAGGACAGAATTTGAAAGTGGGGACAAAGTTAAAAGACGAGTCGGTAGACCAAGAGAGAAATGGAAAGATCAAATAAGAAATGTAATACTGGAAAGAGGTGAGAAGTGGGAAGAAGTCGAAGCAAGGAAACTGTGGGAAGACAGAAGTGGATGGCGTGAACTGGTGGGAAGAAGTGCGAGTGAACCTGAAGAGGACATGACAGGCCTGGCAAGCCGGTGTTAACAACTCATATATTGCCCTAGAAAATTGGTGGCTATAGCCACCCCCTGACCTAACTCAAGTTGGAAACAGGAGTCAGAAATATATATATATTTTACTCTAGGTACCTTCTCCACGGCCAGTGTTTGTTTTCCTCCTTTGTAAATCAGTTTTTATAACTGAATAGGATAGACGTTAAATAAATAAATAAAAATAAAATAAAAAAGTGCTATCACTGAAATGCTAGTGACTGCAAGTAAACAGATTTCAGGGGGATACACTGAAGTGAACGAACTAGGCAGTGTATACACTTACACACTAGTGCGCAAACGAACAAAACTATTGTAATTTGTTATTAGTTTATTTTTATAACGTTATTATTGTTGTGACTTTGTGTGTACACCGTTCAATATTGGATTTAGTGACATGAACAATAGAAAAGTTAAGATTCTCAGAAATAACCCCCACCCCTCCTCCACCGCCTGTGAAAGGAACTTACCTCTAGCTCATACAAATCAAGCCAATGAAGTAGGAGGTAATACAGGTTGTTTTCCACGAACTTGGTCACGGATGCCAATCCCAGAGTACTGCCGATTAACCTCAGCACTTTATGCACCAATTCTAGAAAAAATATAGAAAGGGGTTAAAGATTGTACTATGTATTACTTTAAAACAGTACAGGCTAGCTAACATTTGAAGATTAATTCAGTTAGATAAATTCAAAAAAAGAGATAATTTTGATTTAAAATATGAAAAAATTCAGCTTGAAAGTAATACGAGCTGTTTTCCTTGATGACAAGGCCTTGATTAGTTAGTAGTTAACGTTGTTTAATGGCACACAACACAAGGTTATTAGTGTCCGGTGGTTATTAATTGTTCCAAGAGAGGGATGTAAGGGGACACGCGGGGCAACAAGGGGAGGGCAGGCCTGTGCTGGTTAGATCCAGACATCGGCAAGGGAGCAGGTGGCTGGAATCGGGGTGGGTAGGGGCCTTTGGCCTGTGATGAAATCAGGCCGGGGCAGGCAAGGGTTGTGGGTTCCCCCACGCCATGGTTGTTTTTCTCTTTGACTCGTCTGTGTTGACATTGTCGTCGTCGTCGCCGGGGAGGTAGTTAAAGGGAAGTGGAAAGTTCCCTATCGACGTCCTCTTATTTCAACTTGAACGGTGAGCATAAGAGATAAGCTCTGGCCTATTCTACTCCCCGGGTCCAGACCCACACGGATCCAGACAGGGGAAAAGGCCTTGATTTTAAACATGTTGCAATATGAGTGGTCCAAACCGACCAATCACTATAATTATGGCTGAACACGCACATGACAAATTCCTCAATCATCGATTTACGAGTGTAGAGTACAGCAGCAATGCGCTTGACTAGGCCGAGGCAGCTTAATTATATCATTGGAATGACGTTTTTCTATTTTGAAACTGATTCATATGTTGGTATTGAAACAATGGGTCCAAGCCAAGATTAACTTAAAATGTTTAGATAAGCATTTATTTTTTAAGAACTTAAAGTTGAACATTATACAATTGATGGAATTAAGACTTAAGTTAATATTTCCAGAAGTGAAATAAATTGGGTCTAATAATATTGTTTTCACTGTAAACGTGGGTTCTACAAGAACATTGATAGACGCCTTACCAACATTCACATTCTTTTCCTTAACAAGTTGAAGGATCTTTAGCAGAGCTTTCTTCCTACAGCAAGCACTGACAACAACCAACGCAGCCAGAGAATGTAGAGCACTCGCAGTTCGGTTTGCGCCTTCGTCAATCTTCTCCTGCGTTGACAAAGAGCCCTACAAAGAACAAACATTCTGTGCAGCTATTTCAAAGTAGTTTTGATATTCAAATTTGGGTTAACTAAAACAGTTTGAAGTGTGAAGAGTTGAATCTATGTTGCATCAATGGTTAGTAAGGTTGGTAAAGCTTCTGGCCATTCAGAGTGGAATTTAAGCTAAATATTGGTAAATGAAGATGTAATCCAAACTAACAATGTTTTTAAATAAAGTATATAGGCTAGGCATTTTGCATTATAACATTCTATAACAATTAAATTAAGGAAGTAATTATTTTGTTCACTCAGAGTTTGTTGTAAGTCTTAACTCTCAAGTATGTTGCATTGTGCTTCTGAAAGGTGTTTTTCTTTTTTGACGACGTGTGTTCTACTTATTCTAGAGTAAAATGATGGAATTTTTCTTACCTCAACAACAAAGGAAGATATGATGATAGTATTCAGCTTATCAAACATATTGACCTCCCAACGGTATTTTTCATCATGTGTTAAACATTTAACAGCCGAGCTCCCGAACAAAATGGCAACCGAAGTGGCAGCTTCCATTCGTACTTCGTGGAAAGGACTCACAAGGTGAATGAGAGCTTCTTCACATATTGGGGTAAGATCGTCCTGATCCAGATTGTTTTTTACTTGAGAACCACAAGTCCACTTTGTCCATGATAAAGAAGGATCCACCTGTTTTCAACAAATTGTAACAAAACTTATGAACACGAACAAGAATCTTTCACTTCAGTGACAAAAAGTATCCAACAAATTTAAGTCATGTCCTTGGTCAGCACATTCAGAACAAAAGAAAGAAAGTACTATATAGTACATAATCATATAGGGATAAGCATAATGTCATGTTAAAATTAGTTTCTAGTTCATTGATAGACACATAGTAAGATATGTATTAAGACTGAAGAGTTTTTGTTGTTTGACGGTGCCACACAGTTTATTCAAAATTCGATTTAAGATTAAGTATAGTATATTATTATAGCCTATAGGCAGTATGGTATGTGGAAAGTCAAAGGCTATGCAGGTATCAATATCAACTTGCCATAAACTAAGAATCACAAACATTGTGACAGTCAAGTTTGAACATTTTAATTTACCAATCAGCAGATGCAAGTATTGTGGTTAACATGTACACGTGAGCAGATTCACCGTGACAGACAAACAGTGCAATAATCATGTCATGCTATGACTGGTTATTTTTATTTAATACAAGCAGCGAGCTTTCCATTTGACTCGCGTGCAAAAAATTTCATGGTTATTTCTTTTTCTTTGTTGTTTTTTTTTTTTTTTTTTTTTGTTGTTGTATGTCCTCGCGATAAACGTTCGAGACGGAGCCGGACTCGAGTTGAATTTTGACCATCGCAAAGCTTTGTCTCGATTGAATGCCATTAGTTGTGGCAAAATCGTTCAAAAAGTTAAAAGTACATTGTTAAACGAAAGTTTTTTTTTCAAACTAACCGGAGACAAAATTGAGATAGCCCAAATCATTAGAATGCCTATCGGTTCCAGATATGTAAATTTTTTGATTTCGATAATAGTAAGATGGAAATACTATTATAAAAAAGTAACGTTGCCCTTGCAACGAAAATCAGCGCAAATTTCTATCTAATACACTGCCACCTATTGAGTAATCAAAATTTCAGGAAGTCTCTATATTTGTCACACAAAGAGTTTAAGATTTTTCCAAGGAGTCAAGGTCTTAGATGCGGTGGAATTTATCCACAAAGTAAGGTTTCACACAACGTTTACCAAATACCTTGGCAATAATAAGAATAATTTGGAAACGCAACGCATAATTTTATGTGCAATGGGTCTAGCTATACACGTGCTCGCTTATCAACGCGTTCAATGAGCTTTTCCTAGTAATTTAAATGTAATTTTAATTTATTTTTAACAAGTTTCACTAGCTTTAAACATGTTTGTACAAGCGTGCAACAGACGAGCATTTCTCATGGCAATCCTAGATGCAATGCCTCTCGTATGGCACAGACTTACATTAGACACTATTAGTGGTGAAGTAAGAGCCGACTCCAATCAAACTTGAGCAGTCCGAGCCCGTTCCTTGCCGGCCTCGACCAATCACATAGCCGGAGCGACGATTGTTCGGAGTCAGGCAGTGGTTTATAAGGGGGCCGTGATGTCACACTAATAGTGTCTATTGACAATTGTCACCATAGCCCTTCTGTTTAGAGCAAGTGCATTAATGGCACATTGCAACCTATCATCACTATGAATTTCCATACCTCAAGACGACTGTGTTTAAATTGTCGTGTTACGTCAAGTGACGTGACTGACAATAAGTGAACTGATAACTGTACTTACTTTTGCAATTTCATCCAAGCATTTTATGTACTGAACACATACTTTTGGTCCATACTTCCTAAGTTTTATGTTTTTCTGAAATGCCTTTAGTAGGACAATACTATTGGCTTTCAGTTCACCGGAATCTAAATTGTCAACATGCTTGAATAAACCTATAAAAATAAGATGGCAATAATTAATTTAAACAAGCAGCTGATCAAAATTGAAGGAACTATATTTTGTTTCTCTTGGCTTACGCTTATATAGGCCTAGGCCTAGACCTTCTATGTTGGCTTAGATAAGTACTTTTACCTAAGCCACTCCCTATGTTGCTATAGTATTTTTAACTGGATCTAATTCACGAGAAGCATTAATTGTTTTGGGGTAGGGTGCAGTGGCGGAACTGTGTTTCATGGGCCCGCCCGCAAAAATTTTATGGGGGCCCCCCTAACAGATACACACACACATACATAGGTTCAGTGTTGTATTCAGGCTATTCATCCTGGGGATGCTATATAATATCCCTGAGTTATTATATAAGGAGTAAGTACAGGGGGTTTGGGGGGCAAAGCCCCTGAACAATAGCGCGGCAGGCGAAAATGTTGAAAATCATGTTTTTAGAGTGCGTTTGGTGCGTTTTAGGAAAAAGTTGTGGGCTGAATGCAACACCAAAATAATGTAGTTTTTGTGTGCTGTTGTGTTGTGGACGCTAAAAGTTCCTAAATATCTGCTAGATTTCACCTTCAAACCGATAGATTCAAAAAAGCGTTTTATTTTACCAACGAAAACAAATACAATATTTTCTAAACAGGGTGAAATACTGTTTTTTTTTACTAATTTTTTTTTAACGGGGCCCCTAAACAGGCCTAAATGGGCGGGCCGCCCGCAGTTGCGGGCCCTGCGGGCGCCTAGTTCCGCCACTGGTGGGATGGGGAAAAATACAAAATGAGGTACTGTAAGTAAATTGTGAAGTATTATTGCATTACGCATTAGGTGTATGAGCTGTAATCTCCTGGCAATTACAATCTACTGTGATCTAGTCCCGTTTTATAAGTAAACTATTGAAGATATGTACCTTGAAGAAGCGATAGGATGATAACCGCTGCATCAGCATCTTTATGCTTAGAACGGCACATGATCTGTATTGCAGACAAAATAGATGATATTTGTTCCACATCTAATTTTGAAGCTCTCAATGCACTACGAACTATGCTCACGGACATTTGAAAATCACAAATGTTCAATTGCAAATCATCTTTCACTATGCCAATAAGAAGTTTTGACATCATGGTGATCTCACGGCTACTTAATTGGTGGTCATCTGAAATACAGATGAGAAAATAAGTGGCAAAAAGTAATATGAATGGATTAAATTAAAAATATTGTTAATTGTTATTCATAGTAACAAAACCTTAATTTGATTGTTTTGATAATATATATTTGAGATGACTGTACTTTTACATTTCCGATGGAATTATTATTTACACATTAAAATATTAATTATTGTAATAGTGCAGGGCCAATATAAATTATATTGTTATTGCTAATGCTAATGTTTCAATGGTTGTACTTGTTGAACCATCTAAAATGTAACTGAACAGCGGCAAAATAAATCTAATCTAATCTAATATAATTTTATAAAATATGTGTACTATTTTATTTCTACGTCAATGTTAGAAAATAGAAATAAATAAATGTTTTTTCTAGCAAAGTGTTAATGTTAAATTGGCTTTTAGGCTACATATCAGTATTTTATTTATTAATATTTTGCATTCCTTTTTTTCATATTATTTAACACACTAAACATGCCATTTATAAAGAGAAAATATTTTAATGCAAGAGCAACAGAAAGAGCGTTTGCCCCGTAGTACTTTCGTACCTGTAACACTTGGTACACAATATCCCCACATTACAAAAGAACGTCGTATCTTGTTTAACTTATACATATCAAATAAACACAACATAATATTAATAAAACATATTACAACACTTCCACATCAACGAAAAAATCCACAAAAAAGGCTAATTAAAAAACCCTTTTAAAACCAATGTTCAAACATCTGTCACTTTTTAAATCACTTGACAGAAGATTCTACAACAAAACAGAAAAAAAACATTCTGGTATGCCGATGTTCTGGCCCTAGGTGGAATTAAGGGAACACGAGTGTTATTTCTAGAGAGTTGTCGTTCACTTTGGATATTCGGTGGCAAGGATCGACATCAACTTGGCTTGTTAACATTCCTCAACAATCTCACATCAGCTTGATTAGGCCTACAAAAATTTCCAATGGAAGGAATGTCACACTCACAGATACTACCCCGTGAACTAGCACTAGGATTGAAATTACCTTTCCCTAAAATCAATTTGGTGGCTCTATTCTGAATTCGTTCTAGCTTGGTCATATTTTGCCGAGTTGTAGGATGCCATGCAGGAATACCGTAAGCTGAAACGGGCTATTTCAAGGTAAGGTAAACAGTTCTTATTGTGTTGCTTACTCCTCCCAACACTCCTATGTACAATCCCAAGCAGAGAAGCTGCTCTATTGCAAACAAAATCAGTTTGCACATCCCATTTTAAGTTGTCAGTTATTTAAGTACCTAACAATGTTATAGCATTAAAAATGGGAACCTGGGATTCTTGAAGGCTATACGTTCTCATCAAAGGGTCTCTAGATCTTGTGAAACGTATGTATTGAGATTTATCAGAGTTAATTTTCATCATGTTTAATGTACACCAATGCTCTATTGACACCAAATCCTTTTGCAACTCATCTTTCTCAGAGGCAATTGGTATAAAAATTGTGATATTGTCAGCAAACTGAATAACATCGCCAACTCACCAAAATTCTACTCGCTAGCTCGCAAGTTGCGAGTGACTGTTGACTGGTTGCGAGTATCAAATGCGCGAGTGACATATAAAATAAAACAATCCCATTTAAGATCAAAATATTTTATTATTTATTAGCTTATCTTGAATAGCACTTGCAAGATCACACTTTTAAGACGAGTGAGCGCAGCGAACGTAGTCTACAACACAACTCAATCAGGCCTTCGTCGTGACAATGTCTGTAAGTAAAATGTTTGTTCGATGCCAAACGGCCAAATAGATTGAGCTGAAATTTAAAACAGACATCCGTGACCAGTGTACTTACAACTGCTAACAAAATGAAATCAACCTCAGATTGAAAAAGACAATCGACTAGTGTCAAAATATTACGATTAAAAAGTATTTCTTATGAGAACAGTGTATGTCCAATATTTACATTTTAATAATCAATTTACTTGTTCTACTAGTTTCATATTTGTAATATATTATGAGAAAATCCGTTGCAATTCAAACTCACAAGAAATAAAAATGTGAAATTGTTGAACCATCAATAAGCAATATTGTTTAAATTTGCCATATATGCATAGAAGGCCACAGCCATGATTATAAAAATAAAATATGAATTAACAATTATGATTTCGGTGACGGATAAAAAATCACCAAGTCCGTGGTTATCACCTTGTGTTCTGTTTTTGTTGTCTTAAATGTCATACATTTAAGCCAATTCGGACCTTTCCAACTAGGACAAAGCCTCTTTTTCAAAACGAAGACGGCGACTACAACAACACGATCGGTTGATCTGAAACCATACTAAGAGAACGCCAAAGTCGTTGTTAGACGAGTGAGCAAGCCATGTGTTGAGTACCTGGTAACATTAATATACTAGGAAAACGCCAAAGTTGTTAGACGAGTGAGCAAGCCATGTGTTGAGTACCCGGTAACATTAAGATGCCAAACGGCCGGTTAAGTGTTCATGTCCAACAAAATATGTTTAAGGAGAAAAGTCACCTACAGCTTACGTGAAACATGGTACCACTACATATTTTTTGCTTTAAAAAAACTTGGTCTATGTTCTCTCGTTTGAGTGTGATGCTGTGAATGTGGGAGAGGCAGGAGACCAACGGGAGTGAGTATCAATGAACGAACACATGAATATTGCATCAGGTAAAAGCAAGGAAGAGAGTAAACTTGGGGACCAACTGTAGGCCTAAAATTGCAAAATGGGTATTAATTAGCACGATATTAAAATCATCCTGAAAAAAGAACACACAGTAAAAACTAAAAAGGAAGTTGAAAGAGGCAGCAGCAATGACATTTATGTATTACTAATTTCATAAGTCAGACGAGTTCAGAACTTCCTGCTCTGTGGGAGGGACGAAAAAGCCTTCAGTAACTTTGCGTCCGAGGATGGCAACAGATATTGCCAAAATATCTCGCAGTAGGCGAGTGCTTTGAGCTATTTATTATTTATTATATTATTATTATTATATTATTATTATTATTATTATTATTATTATTATTATTATTATTATTTATTGCACAGTGCTGTAAATTTAATTATTTATTAGAGGTAAAGTACCAACCTGTCGCACATAAGAACGAACACAGAGCAGCCATTGCCATCACCTGTATCCTCTCAGAGGCAACAAGTAAATCGCTACTTAAGATGGTGGATTCACCCTCGGTGCCCATGATCCCATCATCCCATGTTTCCATCCGTATCCTCTCGGAGGTAACAAGTAAATCGCTACTTAAGACAGTAGATTCACCCTCGGTGCCCATCATCCCATCATCCCATGTATCCATATCGCCTGTACACAATGCAATCATAAAAGGTACAAGAAACAAGTTCATCAGTATAGAATTAATTACAAGAAAATATTCTTTACAAAAATTTAAAGTTTAACAACCAAGCAATGTTTCAAGTTATGCTTTCAACTAAATAATCAACCAAAACTATAACCTTATTTAATTATTTATCATATTCATAGGTGTTTAAAAGAAATAAAGATTGGCAGAGAAACCCTAAAAATAGGCTCGCAAAGGTTGGCTTAAGCAAAATTTAATTTTAAAAGTGTGGTGAAATCATGGAGTTACAAATAGTGCCGTTGGTACTGGAGGACTAGCTCTGTGGTCGGCGGTGTACAAGTTAGCTTTTCAAATCGGCAGCCATTTTGATTGTTTACTTTCAACTGACATGTGAATGCTGTGGTAACCTAGGGCCTACCACAGTTCATGGTAGTGGCCTAGGCCTTGTTCATAACAATCAAAATGGCCGAACAGGCACAAACCGCAAGTACACAATCGTGGACATGCTGTTCCATTTGAGCTAGACCTCCTCCTCACCCAGCTCCATGGTGAAATCCACTCACCATGGTCAGTCGTATCTTGAGGCAGAGTGTTCTTAGCAACATCATGCAGTGTTTGGAGTAGAGCATTTGGCGTTGATATTCTAAGTATGTTTGAAATATCCTCTTGTAACTCACACCGATATAAATGCGTCAGTTTAGAAAGAAGAATGACAGAATCAGTCATGTACCCTTCATGCCTTGTGTTGGTAAGAATTTCTTTCACAGGAGAGGCAAGTTTCACAACTAATTCTTGGAGAATTCCTGTAAGTCTAAAATCAAATTCTTTGTGTAAAATACAGTCAACACATAATGAAAAATGCAAGTATTAAAGATACACGAGTTCAATAGCCACAAGACATCTGCGATAAAAATGTCCACAAGCAAGTAGATTGATCAATTCCTACAACTAGGAAAACGCTAAAGTCCCGCCGCGTTGATGGATGAGCGTTTTTGTAATTTTTTTGTTTGCGTTTTTTGCGTTTGTTTGCACTTTTCCTTTGCAAGTGCTTTTTGAATGCATTGTAGGTGATTGTTGTCAAGTTTCTATTGTTACGTGTTAATTGGTATTATAAACCTCAATAAACTCATATTAAAACCTTTATTTCTGTGGATTCTGGCTAACTTTTTCTTTCAAAAGGTACAACATCACCATAACCTTAATGTCCATGTGAAATCTGAACGTTGTAGCCCCACCCGTTTGGTCAGAATCGGCCCGAATGGGACGAAAATATCGCTCTAAAAATTGAAAAACTTATATTAAAACCTTTATTTCTATGAATTCTGGCTAACTTTTTCAACTTTTTCTTTCAAAAGGTACTACATCACCAAAACCTTAATGTCCATGTGAAATATGAACGTTGTAGCCCAACCCGTTTGGTCAGAATCGGACCAAATGTCACGAAAATATCGCACTAAAAATCGAAAAAAATCGTAAAAGTACGATATTCATGAGAAATATTTTTTCGATTGTACCCAAAAACAATACACCTCTAAGTTCAGAGAAAACGAAGGTCCCCTCCAATTTTCATCAAGATCGCATATGCCGTTTGCCCGGAATCGAGCGAACAAAAAAAAAAAAAAAAAAAAAAAAACACCCGAGCTAAATATTTTGGGGGGCAGGGGAAATTGAAGTCTCCGCCCCACCCGCTACGCTCGCTACGCTCATCCAATTACTGTAAGGCCAATGCCAATGGCCTACTTATTACAGCAGGTTTAAGGCTTACTATAATCAAGCAAAAATCAAACGTTCATCCAATTATTAACTTTCACTTTATTCCCCGAGATCAACAATCTTGCTGCCCACTCCAAAACTTTTGATCTCTCTCGAGTTTGTAAATTTAAATACATGTATTTATTTATTTGCTTAGCAGTATAAATTAATAATTTACAGGTCAACAATAAAAAATGATTGGTACTATATTAGTAGGCTTGAACTAACTAATAACTAGGTTATACTTATGAATGATAGGCTACTATAAAGTTACCGACTAACCTTGATTCGATGGGATCTCTCGACGGTGCTGACTCAAGATTCAAAACACTAGACAAGATGCAAGCAAGTAGCTCGATAAGCGATATGAAATTCTTGACACCTTTTGCTGCAGCCGGGATTCTGGCCTCTCGAACAGAACCATACAGTGTTTCTAAAATAGTGAAGAGCTTTTCTTTGGCACTGGCATCAACTAATGGTTGTTCATATTGTACATCTTGAGAAGGATTTACACAGCATTTGGCAACTAGAAGACCATTTTCAAACGAGCTTAACGTATAGTCATCCTCAATTGTTTTTTTATGCTGAGCAACATTCCTAATTGGAGAATGTATTTTATTTTTTACAAGGAGACTAACTATTACTTTTGATACCAAAAGTGGAGGTAGCGATGCACTGGTCATGTTGAGTGGATTATCGTCAGTAGAAGGAAGCACCCAGTCTAATAAGGCACAACGTAGAGATTCCGTTTTATTCTTCGGTACTTGCCACGAGTTAAGTTGCATTTCTATCACTTCAGGTAAACTGCAATAGTAGCAGAGAGATTCTAAAGTTTTAAGACTGTGCGATGAAAGTCGTACCGCACCGGAGAGGAACATTTGCAACAACACAGTTGGCGTTCGTGCCATACCGTGGGCAATGAGGCAATTCAGGAGACTGTGACTCCCTTCCTCACTTTGATTCAAGCCAACAGTTCTGTAAAAATAATTGACAACAAAGTTAGCAAAATTGTTTTACTTTTTGTAATGGATTGAAAGTCAATTGACCAATCAATGGCTTGAGCTTGATTGATTGATTGATTGATTGATTAGTGTCTTTATTTATGGCAGGATTAAGGCCTGTTAGGCCTTCTCTTCCATCCAACCATTTTACATTTTAAGGATACAATACAAAGATACAGATACAGATACAAAGTAAGATACAAACAAATTGAAATGAAATAAGCAATAGTTATAGTAAGATACAAATTAAATTAAACATTACGTACTAGGAATACAGCATGCATATGTAGTACAAGCCTATTTTAATAACAGAGTTCAATAACATAACACAAATTAATAAATTGGATACCTACAAAATTTAATAACATAGTTCAATAACATAAGAAAAATAAACAAATTTGATACCTACATAAAATGTATGAATTTTATAAAATAGTATACATTTAAATAGTATGTAGTTACCAACAGATAGTTACTATGGGTATGGCATAAGTAGATAACTTTTTAGAAAATAAAGAAAAAGAAAAATCATTCATTCATCCATTCACACAAAACTTACAAAATATGCTGCTGTTGCCACAGTGTGGCAGAAATTGCAAGATATTCAGAGAGCAGGAACAGGTGGTGGAGGTGATGTGCATTAATCAATCATTGACAACGGTTGTAGCGGCTGATGGTTATGGCTGCTAATTATGCTTATTCAAATAATATTGGTATGCTTTTCGTTTGAAAGAGTGGTATCTTTGTCCACAGACATCCGCATCCCTGATGTTGGTTGGGAGAGTATTCCAGACTCGAATAGCGTTTACAGTAAAAGAGTGGTCTAGAAGATTGGTTCTATGTGTTGGAAATGTTAATTGAGTGCCTGATCTAGATCTAGTGTTAAAGGTATGGTTTGAGAATAGGTACTGGAAATTAGACGCTAGGTACGAGGGTGTAGATGATGAGAGTAGGCGATGAACAAGACAAATCGAGTGTAAATTTCTACGGTCATTTAGACGAATCCACACAAGATTTTTGAATCCAGGGGTTATGTGATCAGATTTTTTTATACCAAGGATGAAACGAACACAGGCATTTTGCGCTCTCTGAAAACGAATAGAGAGGTCCTCGGTTAGGTCGTTGTACACGACGTCGCAATAATCAAAATGAGGCATGACGAGGCTTTGCACGAGCATTGTTTTTAATTTTGTTGGGAGGAAGTTTTTGAGGCGGGAAAAGCATTGGTGTTGATTGTTGAATATATAGGCCTATATAATATAATAGGTCACTTTGAAATAAGGAATATATCAAAGAATCACCAATGTGCCCATTGTCCATGTTGTATTGCGATCATTCATTATATATCTATGTGTTATTGACGCTACTTAGTAATTCTTAGACCATCAATATAAAATCTTTCAGTACTCCATTCGATATAATCTCTTTAATTTCAGTTCAGCTCCTGTTCCTTCTACTGTTGGTCGAAACAAACTGTCATTCATGATATCGATTATTATGAAAGTGTACTCCCATGTCCTAATTACAAATAAGTTGCTCTATTGGAACCAAATGTCATGTTTAAAGGTCTAAATTTATGGGGAATTATAAATAAATTGGAATTGGTTATTTGAAAAATTTGTTTGGGATTGGGATTGGCAAATTATGATAAGGCCATCTATAATTGGATGAGCGTAGCAAAGATTCCATTTCACTACACTGGAGAAAAAAATACGGATTATTATTATTTATTTTTTTGTATTTTTGTGTCTGTGAACACGATTTCGGCTAAACCAATACTCCAAATGCGATGAAATTTTATAGAGGCCTTCGAAATCTCTGAACTTAAAACTGCACGATTCGAAAAATCAATCAAAAAATGATTTCTCATGAAAATCGCAATTTTACGATTTTTTTCGATTTAAAAAAAATTCTTCGACTTATAACACCTACATGCTTTATCCGATTGTAATGATTTTTTCACAGAACCTTAATTTTATTAATTAATATATTTGTGTGAAATTTGAGCGCAATCAAACAATGATTTCTCTTAATAATTGCAATGTTACGATTTTGCTATGATGCTGCGATAATGCTAAGGCTTTTACAATTTTTTTTTTTTTAAAGTGAAAGGTGTTTTAGATTAAAAAACAATACATCTAAACATTTACCAGACGGATTTTATAATTTTTGTTTTGTTTGATAAATATGATTTTTTTCCTTTGCATTGTTGGAAAATGTATGTTTTTTGTAACAAATCTATATTTCCCATATTTTAATTAAAAAACTATAAATCTCATCAAAAAAGTGTCCGGTGAATTTGTCAGAACAAGACTTGTGAGCACATTAAAAAAGAAATTATCCTTTTATCTTAAAAACTGTAAAAGAAGTAGGAAAAGATGTTAGCAAATGTGCTAGAATAAAAGTTTTGAGATAATAGCATTTAATATTTATTTATGTTGTTTTTTGGTAAATTTGAGTACAACATAGCCTAAAGGTTCAATTTATTTATTTAACATAAATTTACTAGGCCTTTATAACCTGTTAATCTAGTCTTCTTTAAAATTGACTAAAATTGTTATGAATAATTGAATAACAGTCTATACAGCCCTAGATTAGGCCTAATATCAATACCGGTAAGCCATTTTCCCATGCAAAATATCATGCAGCGTTCAAGAAAAAAATTCATTAAATGCTTTTAGTATTATATCAGCATAAAAAAATGTATGTAGTCAATAAATAAAAAAGTAAACTTAAAAAACAATTAAAACAATAATAATGCAAAATTGCTGGTTTTTCATACATTTTCAGTGAAACAACCCCTTAAACAATTACGCTCATCCAACAACGCGCCTGAAAAAGCGTTTGCGAAGCTTCCTAGTTTACTAACTTTTGTTATAACAGATACCACCATGCAACATCGTAGTGTTAGTGCCTAATAGAAATTAAGAAGATTCACTGTACCTTAGCGTAGTTTCCCAAATTTTCCCCCAAATTGACACAAGTGTCTCAGCATTGTGAGGATTGGGATTATTTAATGGCTCCACTTTTAACAATGCAGCACAGCAACTGAAAATAAGAGGCCACATTAAACAGCATTGAAACTAGTCAAATCATAACAAGGATCCGCTGTGCACCGAAGTGTGAAAGACTGACCGGCGGCGGCGGTAATTGAGCGGAACTCGAGTCGAAAAACAGTCAAACGAGTACCCGACGACTCATTTTACTACCCGGGTTATTATCAATGGGCGGGTACTCGTTCACAGCCCTACCGGTGAGACATTTTCACATTTGCACATCTATACCCAACCAACCACCTCTAAGAAAAAAGCCCATGCAAACTTTGCTGAAACTGCCATCAAACTGAAAGAGGCAGCCTGCCCTTTATTTTTATTAAGTAACACGGCTACCCTTTGAACCTCCGGCCAGTTTGCCAGACACATCAAAATCATCTTACTCCAAATTTGAAAATTAACAGAATTTAGAAAACGGAAGACCTGGACCAAAAAGAGCTCAAAAATCTGTCAGTAGGCTAATTGAAAAAGCACATTTTCATGGCTCTGTAGATAAAACCACCAATCGCTCTAGTAACAGTGTATTCTGCCTCTTATTTGAGGAGGCCCTGGCGCAACACACTTTGATGCTGAAGTCACAGCACTCGCTAGGGCAGCCCAGAAAATTGCAGAAATGCCAGTCTTTCCTCTCAACAAAAATAAATTTGTCATCCTCTGCGACAGTATCTCAGCTATCCAGTTCGTCACAAAAGCAGCAAATTACCAGCCTGATGTGCTGCACTTCAAAAACTCTCTCACCAGCCTATGTCAGCAAGACAGAGCACTTCAAGTTCAATGGATCCCTAGCCACTGCCAAATTCTGGGAAGTGAAAAAGCTTACTTTTTAGCCAAAAGCGGCACCAAGAAAGATCCCACGCCAGATTCTTCTATGTCTTTCAAGTTTCAGCTATGTAAAAAGGAAGATCGTTTTGGTAATAAAACAAGTCTTCAATAACAGTACAGAAGAGGCTGCAATAATGAAATCTTGGTGGGATGAGATCAAAAAAGGGCCAGACAAAAAGTGGTCTCGTAAAACTGTCACAGCCCAGTTCCGTCCGGCAACGACGTTCTGCAACACTATTTTATTTATTGCTTCTTTCATTACATGATATATTATAATAGGTATATATTAAGATATGAATATATATTATGATGATGATACAAGCACGTCAATTAAGATAAAATAATAATAATAAAAAAAACAGCGAACGTAGACCAGTTATTAACTTAATACAAATCTCTATAAAAACAAATGCAAACAATGAGTGAAAACATTTTTCAAATAAAAATGTCTTCAGTATTTCCCTTTCAAAATCTATCACATATTATCTAATATCTTTAAGGTGTCGGGGCAAAAAGTATACTGCAAAGTGCTAGCACAGGTTGGGCTCTCTATAAATCAACAATTTATGGGGCTTGATATAAAAATCTTGAAAAAACCTTGTATCAATGCATTTCATCTGTTATCACTGGTTTCTGTGGTTTTGACATCATAAACATACTAATGGTTTAAAGGGGCTAAAAACCCCAAAAATTATTTTTTACCACGTGATCTATAGCACAATACTACACTTAAATGACCGTTTAAAAAAATTATATCTTGTAACTGTGATTTAACACGAATTTTTTAATTTTTTTGATCCAGAAATTGGCGAAAATTGGTGTTTTGGAAAATTTCCTAAATTGGCTTAGACCTGCTTCTTTTTTGGTCCACATAGATACTAGAGCATAGTACCAATCTAAAATGCCCCTTTATAACATCGTGTCTTGAAACTGTGCCCAAATATACCCTCAAACACGCAAAAATATGCATTCCAAAATCACACCCCATCTTGGTAATTAGCATATTTTGACCGAACTACTTGCCCAAATTACAAAACAAAATATAGAGAATTTACAGAAAAGGCTGTCGAGTACGTCAATAATGGCCAATATTTTTTTGGATCAAAATCCTGCAAGGTCACGGGGCATAAAGATCGTCCCCATGTTATTTCTTATGGGAGATTTTTGCCGATGGGACCTAGCTCGAAAAATGTCATGTTTGACAATTTTTTGGGAGGTCATGGTGGCCCCAATAATTTTTCTGTCAATTGCTAAATTCATTGCTAGTTAGCCTGAATGAAATATATTTTTTGAGTTTAGCGGTTAAATACCCCTTTAAAAATATATAAACATGGAAATATAAGAAAACACAGATTTTTTAAATGCTCCTTACACGATTGCAGCTGTTTAATATTAATATCCATTATAATTCTTATTGCACGCGTCTGGAGGTTAGAAACCCTTTCACAATTTTGCTTAGAAGAATTTCCCCACACCTGTAAAGCATAGCATAAATGAGATTGTATCAGTGAATAGTTAACAGTACCTAAACAATAGTAAATCTGAACAGATTCAACACCACGACCGAACCGGTCACTTGTAAATTATGTAATTTTGAATCCTAAGACAGAGCACATCTTTTCAGGTGCACCGCACTCCAGAGTTACATTGACTCTGCCCAATGATTTGAGCAGGTCATAAAAATAAGCCATTTTATACTAGATAGCAAGGACAAAGAATGGCTGAAGAAGCCCCTCTCTGCACAGGAAAAAAAATAAAAAATAGGTACAAAGAATGTACTTACTGACAAAGATAGTTCATAAGCACAGCATCCTTGCATGTGCTTTGCAATTCTGCCATGAGTTGTAGCAATGGCAGATAGTCGCACGACTCTACAATGGAAGGGTACTTTAAGAGGAGATCACTAAGTACTGCTAGCCAGGGCCAACTCGCTAGTGGTTCTCCACTGTTGAACGAACTGCTGATTTTTTCCATGATAACCTGGATTCCCACGACAACTCGACGACGTTTGTTGCTGACTTCACCGTCCATGTTGCTCACAAGACTAGCCTGAGTCACGTCAAGGAAGTTGGCAGAGTTTGCAAACACCTGTAACAAGAATTACTACAATGGTGCAATCAAAGCTCCAGTTTTTGGTGTGATTTGTTGACGTGGAGTCATAAACCGGGAAAATCAAGTTGTTTAATCTCAAGTCTCAACTACGTCCTCCGCATATCACAAGTGACATGAAATGAGTGATTTGACTGACACTGCAATTTGATTCTAGTGGTCTTAAGACTTGGCCTTCAGGTCCTATGCTTATAACTTAAAAACAACATTTTAAAATCAAATCTACAATGGAAAATTGCATGTACAATATGTGACAATGGCATATGATGTAGAAGTCATCATATACAAAGGTAATGAAAGCTATAAATTTCATCACGATGAAATTAATATAAAATTAATTTATATTAAACGAACTATAAGATTTGCTTCTTCAGAGGCCTACCTGTTTACAAACGTTTGAGGTTAGTTGTAGAAGGTTCTTTGGAAGTTTTTTATTGGCATTATATTTGTTTGTTTGAATATAGTGTATTTCTGTCTCTAGGGCATAGTAGATGGACTTCAGGTGATTACGCCAATCTTCCCATTTAAAAGCGTAGGAGGCACCCTCCCCCTCTTTTACTCCGTGGGGATGATGTAGGTTCACTTGCAGCAGGAAGAAATCGAAGATGAGACTCTAGAAGGAGAATAATAAATTCATTTAGCTAGGAACTTAACTAGTACCTTCTATGTAAATAAAACCCCTCCCTTAGTTTATATTACTTATTAGTGTTCTACTCGGGTTAGTGGGTTTATGGGGTAAAATTTGTCGTGTAAATGGATGCAGGTTGCAACGATAGTTGAGCTTTCAACCTGTGTTTAACGTGCGGAGAATGCTAACAATATAAACAGGATCTTTAAAAAAACAATAACTTTAATAAACCATTTTTGGCTAGAGAGTTTAATAAATCAATTGCATTACATTGATGCCAGTTAATCAAAAAACAGGAATAAATCTAAATAAATTAGTTAACAAAGGCCATTATTCACACCATTTTCTTCACACCAATTTTGCATATTATAAATTTGGAATATTTTTCCACATCATACCACAGCATTTTATCAGCTCAGGGACATAAGTGAGGAAATATTGAGATCGAGTTAGCTAGTGCTTTACTCAGCTTTTACGGCCTAATGCAACTAACCCGCTGAATTCCAGCATCAAAATACTGAATCAAAAATAGAAAATGGGGTTTAAACAAAACAAACATAGTACTATTATGGTCTACACAATATTAGCTCAGATAAAGATCACACAGATCACAAGGCACATGTATTCTACATTGTTAGCTAGTTAGTTATAAAAAAGAGAAATAAGTCTATCTACCTTCTTTCCTTGGCGATCTTTAGGTTCATAAAGATTAATCATGGTTTGAATGACTGTCTCGCCAAACTGGCAAGTTGCTGTTCGGCTTTCAACGGCCAGCTGTAACATCATAGAATGCCATGGTTAGTGGTTACTGAGAGTCTAGAACGACATGTATTTTGATTAAGTTAAGTTATGTTACGCTATAACTAGCATAATTAGTGGCCGCAGTCAGAATTTACTTACCCGTGTGCACAGTGTTACGGTAAGCTGCAGCAGCGCTTCTTGTAGGGCTATTGATTTTCCTACTACAGCATCCTTCAGTGCTTTGTCAAGGAATATGAACCTACCCAACAAAAGAAATAATGTAATAAGAAATATTTGCTTAAAGAAAAAGCCTACTTGACATTCAGTTCATACCAATGTAAAAGCAATCCAATAATGGGTGTACTATTACTTACTACTGCTTATATATCACATCATTGGCTGCATTCCGTTACCTGCCGGCTCTACTGGGAGCGCACAGTAAACAACAGTGCTAGACTGCGCGGTCCAGTAGGCTTAGAAATCGGAATGGTTCCAGCTTGCAGCATCCAGCACAAGCAATGCAGATGTCAGAAAAATAATCGCGCAGTCAATTTAAAACATGATGTTAATTGTTTAGGGTAAACTTGAAGAGAAATGAGAAGATTTCACGTTTATTCTCGATTATGGGTTTAATAAATCAATTATTCTCTTGGCGGAATATTCACAGCCGTCATCTAGCTAAGGCCTAGACCTTAAGTCATTGACCCTTTAATTGCAAGCTATGAATTAAAATGTAGGTTTAGTTAACAAATAAATATTCTTAGCTTTTCCACAAGTATTCTTGCTATTTTGAGTCAACTGCAATATCTCATATCTTCTTTTTTCTGGACAAATACAGCAATTTATACCCTTTGGAAGCAAACTGACATTTCAACGCCACCATGACACTAGATGGTTTACTGGCGATACTGAGCGAAAAACCTCCAGGACTTCCAGTTACTGAAGGCGCTGGGCCAGCAATTTACGGAACGCAGCACACTGCTGACAGCAGTTAATAGAATGGATACAGTAAAGCTGGCTTACTGATTCAGTACATCCAGCAGTTGACGGAACGCAACCATCGTCAGCCTACTGAAATTCCATCACAAAGAAGTTGCTTCTAATCATTACAGAACCAAACTCAAAAATAATCTCCAGACATTTGCATGTAAATTTTTCACACCATTACTTCCTTATAACCAGCCAGGTCCAACCTTTCCTGTAACTATCAGTGAGTTTGTTGCTAAATAGCTATGTTAATGCAATTACTGTACTATTTTGTAGGGTTGCCGTTTGATATGAATCTGCACATCGATAATCGCACATGTGCAATCGATTATCGATCGATTAATATTGATTTTTTTTTGTCGATTGATAATCGAATAAAAATTAGCCCTATACTTTCTTGCATACCGACGCGGACCGTGGACCTTTTGAGAGTGCATCCTTTTGTTCCTTCTATTTGCTCAAAACTGGGTTTTTCCACACTAGCGACGTCTTGTATGAGCACTGAATCGATTATTGATCGTTTTGGGAAATAATCGAATCGATCAATATATTGACTATCGAATGGCAACCCTACTATTTTAAAATGTGGTGACGAGTGAAAGATGAGGGTGAAGGATTACAAAATCCTATGACTTATGCAGGATTCGAACTTATGTTCCTCGGAATAATGCTTCGGACCTAGGCTCAAGTGTATTGAACCACCGCAGACGGCTGCCATACTTCCAGTCCAGGTGTCCAAATTCAGAACAATTCATCATCATCATTATCTGTTGCCACATCCAACTCTGCGTTGGGTCAGCATTGAAGACAATTGTAGAAATATATTGCATTTATAGGCCTATTAGGCCAGTCACCGTAGACATAAAAATCGCGTTAGATCGCAAAAAATTGCATAGTTCTGATTTTTTGGGATGTTGTTAGGATAGATACCAATAGTGTGAAACCAAGTTTGCAGCTTCGAAGAACCTGTGCTAACTGCGTGGTGCTCGAAAAACCTTCTTTTTTTCAGACTTTTTTCAGGTTTTGGCTTATAACTTCTAAACGGTGCATCCTACGGAAAAAGGTGTCCTCTACACTTTTAAAGAAGATACAATTTCCTACAATTTTAGTTCAACTGCAGCTCCGTAGGTCTAATAGGTCCCGAGATACAGAAATTCAAAAATTGGCAATTGTTTTTTAAAAAATCGAAATTGTAGTTTTAGCCGTCTTCCGATTTGAATATTGACTAAAATACTGAACCTACGAGGAAAGTCATGGGAGATGAAGTTGTAGAGCAGTTATTTAGCTTTAATTTAAGCACAAGCAAAATCCTGTAGGACTGATAGTACCCACAAAACTAAAAATTACGGAATTTGGATTTTTCAAGAAATGGAGCCAGACGAATTGCAGGACTTTTGTACAGGATAAGAAAGACATAACTCAGAGGAAAATGGTTTATATCATGCAAAATGAAATTGAGTACAATTAATAATAAGGTATAAATTTAATAAAAAAATTATAAAAATTATTTTGATAGTTTGTGGGACCTGGGACGTGATGTTGAACGTGAAGTGATGGTGGTCCTGCGACAAAAATACACAACACAATGTAAATTCGTATTTATTAAATGCGTAATCAATTTTATAATAAATTATAACGAAGAGGTAGGTACTGTATGTAATATTAGGGTTACCTTTACGCACCTAGTAATACAGTCGTGTTCTTTTGGAAGGCCCAGGTTCGTCCGACGGCTCTTCTTGGGGCTCCGGAGACTCCTCTGTTGTCGGATTAGATCTACTACTAGATACTACTGGTGAAGGGTCGTCGACGTCGTCTTCTTCATCCATGGTTAAGTGAGAGGAGTATTCACGTAGGTCTTCCCCTGACAAACTTGCAGAGAGCAGAGCATTTCAGCCCTGCCTTCTGGCAGGAGCAGCTCCCTCCTCTGCACCCTTTCTGGCACCTGCATGACAGGAATTTCAGCAGGGTTATCGGCGCTGGTTCCTCGGTTGAGGTCACCGGTATCAGCCCATGCTGGCTCCTTGTCCACCCCTAGTTGGTGGGCTCTTTTTCTACACCCAACCACTTCTGTACCTCCTGGTGATAGGTTCTGAAGGAATGTTGGGCAGCAGCCTCTTCAGTGGGGGGCAGACAAGCGAGGTGGACTCTGGCGTTGGCAGAAGATCGGACAAATATCCCGTAACGCAGGGCGTGGAGAGAGTCGTCTTTTCCCCCACCATACAGTGCCACGAGACATTTGTTGCTAGCAGAGGCTATCTCCTCATGGGTGGCGTCATGGTTGAGAAACGTGGTAGCCGCGTCAAGAAGGTTGGGCTGTTTTGAAAGGACGGCCAACATCTTCGTTTTTCCTTGCCAGAAAAGGGCAGAGGTGGTGTCGCAACCAGTGAAGGCGTGAAGGAGCCACCTTTAGCCGCTCATAAATTCAAATATTTGTCATTGAACAGTAGTGCCCGCCCAAATTTTATGGTTGCCGTTTCTGTGTTATTTTTGTGAAAACCCTAGTAGTTTTATATTTCAAATTCCATCAAACTAATGAGTTTGCGATCAGGGAATTTGTTTAATTCTAATCATTTGTTAATAATAATAACTAGGTGTGTTTTTAATCTCGACTGTAGCATCACGTTTTTGTGTGACTTGAGACCATACATGTGCTTTGGGTTAATAATACCTTTGAAACCACCTCTTTTGAACAGCATGAATGCGTATAAAGAACAAGGTAATTATGTTTTTAATTTACCTTTTTATTAAATTTATCTAACTTCTTATCAGACCTCTTTTTATGTTATTTACTTATTTTGTGTAATGAGGAACTTGGTGGTTTTGCGCTCCTAGCGGCGTAATTATGTAACTATGTGCGAGAAACTGGAAGCGGAAATCGTTGTGAACAAGGAAGAGAAGCCATCTTTGATCGGCGTGGGGTTGTGTGTGTGGACGCCTCATGGTAGGCGATCCATGTAATTAATCAATAAAAGTGTTAATACGGCGCTAAATCACTAAAACCAGTGAGATCTAGAAAGATCTAAGTGCGGTTCGTGTTTGGTATAATCACGTTTTACGCGATCGCGGAAGGATTAAGCGGTAATTAGCCCGATTATCCAGTGGTATATTCCGTGTTGGCGACCACGTTGTAAGCCTAGTGCTACGTAGCTAAATAGTTAGCCCAGAGGTGTTTTGAAACCAGGTATTGATAAGAACCTATCTATCTAATCAATGTTTAGTGGAGTGGTCCATTTGCTTATAACGGCGTATTTTGATTTGAATTACGGGTTGAATCAGTTGAGTGTTCATATCTTGGTGGAACAATTGCCGGGATTGTTAGCCGCCATTGCCGGGATCTGCAGTCCACCCCACATGTGTGCAATGTCCGGGACTTTTGTACTACTGACGTACACTTTCGAGAAAGCATAGATTGCGAGTTTACGACTCTGCCACACTTGTAAGTAGAGATGAACTGAGCTTGATTCATTTGTGAGATAATTTGACATTTTGAGAGTGAGAGTTTCCGTGAAGCGGATGAGAGAGAGACATTGTTAGCCGCCATTTTTAGCTACGTCATAAATAGACCAAGCGACGCCATTTTAGGACACGGTGGTCACCACTCACCACGATATCCCTCCGCGCTCCTGGGACAAGGGTGAACTATCTTTAATGGAGAACTGTTTGATCGAATATTGCCGCGAATCCGGGTATTACTGTGAAGATTGGGTTTCAACTATAAGCCGAGCTATACTTGAACATTGGTGGGAATAAACCCGACACGACATTGCGTTGCGACGCGACCTTGAACTGACCGTCGGGACTCGTTTGATACGACCGCGCATCAAGAGCTTCCGTGTTACGTGCGCGCGACGCGGGGAAGGCGAATAACGGAAACTACTGCGCATCGCTACGCTTCCAGTATCTACACGCGAAGACTGGAGATCAACTACTCAAAACGTCGAACTAAGGACCTGGTATCCATGCAGCGAGGGTTCTGACCCCTAGTCGAACTTGAACATCGAAACGATGAGTATCGAATCACATGTTATTTGATATAGTATTTTCATAATTCATTCAGGCATTTGTAATGAGCCTAATTAAATAACATGGGGGTTTTGTAATCATTAGAAATCACTGATCAGTGCTAGGAGAACAGGGCATACCATCATTGTATGCTATTTGTGTTTTTTTAACTTTAATATACTTTCTTTCGAAGGTTTATTAATCTGTTATTTTTATCCAATATAAAACCAATATGTTCCCAATTTGACAATAATCCCGTACTAATTTAATTGTGGTCTGGATAAGGCCTACTCTTCAAGTAGGTAACTTGATTCTGTTCAACTTACCCTTTATCAACCTTTTTATTTTAATAGTATTTAACAAAATACTGTAACTTCTATGTTTTTTTTAGTTGTATTTGTTTATCTTTTGTTTGAATTTTTTAAAATTTACTATTTTTCTTCTCTCTGTGTTTCTCCGACTGGAGCTGAGTCGTGGCAACGTTAAGTCTGTTTCGAAATAAAATAGAACCCCGAGATAATAAATGAGTCTAATATTGCTTTTCATTCCAAATCCAATCTAGTTATTTAATCTGTTTCTCTACAATTGGTACAGCAACCTGAGACTTTAGTAGTTAGTAAAGGCCATTTCTCCACAGAGGCGTGAAGGAACAACTCTATTCCAGGGGGTAACGAGAGCTCTCCTCGAATGAATGATGTTGAAGAGAACTGCTCACAACCTGTTCCACCCCTGTCACTATACTGGAAGAAAACATTTTGTATGCTGTAGACCAATCCATTAAGGAGCACCAAGAGGTCAACATCCTCTCCAGCGATTATGACGTGCTCGTACTCCTCGCTCTTCTCCAATGATGTCCTCACAATGAGGCAGTCGGCGTCAGTGTTGTGCCGTTATCTAGATAATTTTATCTAGATAATCATCTAGATAACATTGTGTTATCTATTATCTTATCTAGATAATAAGATTTCAAAGTATCTATTATCTTATCTCAGATAATATTTCTGGTTATCTATTATCTGAATCTTCACATTAGATAACAGATACAAAAAATCAGAATTACTATTAATAGCTAAATGCTAACACGACGTCTAAAATAGTGTTTGTTTTTTATCATGATTTTCAATGGAAAGATTTAGATTGGCCAAAACCTAAATTGCAATTCTCCAATCTGTTAGTTTTTTCACATATGCTTTTTGTAAGCAAAGAATGACCATTGTTTTCAATTGGGACTTAATGAATACAAGGCCGCTTCGCGAACACTTTTTTAGTCGCATTGGTAGATGAACTTTTTGTAAGTTTTTAGTATGCGTGGGATAACAATTAAATGCAAAATATCTCGAGGCCAAAAGACTTGCTTCTGTAAGCATTGTAGGTGATTATTGTCAAGTTTCTATATACATTTGATATTACTTGTTAATTATACACCTATAAAAGGCTTTTATTAAAACCTTTATTTCTATGAATTTTGGCAAATTTTTCAACTTTTTCTTTCAAAAGGCAGTACATCACTATAATCTTAAGGTAGGCCTACATGTAAAATATGAACGTTGTAGCCCCATCCGTTTGGTCAGAATCGTCCCAAACATCACGAAAATATCGTATTAAAAATCTGGGGAAAATCGTAAAAGTACAATTTCTATGTGAAATGTTTCTTTAAATGTCCCTAACATCATAATATATATAATTGTAAGCAGTGGCGTCGGAACAGGGGGGGGCAAGGGGGGCATTGCCCCCCTAACTTCCATGCCAGGGGGGCAGAGGGGGGCAGATTTTAGAGTTGAAAAATCAAGATTTCTACTCTACTTTTTGGGAAAGTAACGTCGAATGATCCTGTCAACAATTCATTTCCAGGAATAAACAACCCAACAATAGCAGGAATGTTAGGTTGCCTGACGTATCCCATGCCTGAACCGTCTTTCCGACTATCTTTATAACCAGCCACCCGTATTGTATTGTGTGCTGGTCACTCAGTGGACACGTAACTCAGACTCAAGTCTAATCCAAACATCCCTTTGAATGATTTGCTAGAGTTATTGGCAGACGCAAGTTGGGATTTGGTTCGCTCGTGTCGCAACGTTATTCGTTCACTGTTCACTGTTCAGTCATCTTTGGAGTTGTGTAGTGACTGTGATTATAGCGAAGTGGCAAATGGGAAGATTATTCCTCTTAGAGTGTAAGTAGTGTAGTGTGAAGTGTTAAGTAAAGTGTAAGTGTGTGTGTAGTTTTTCGTGTTTAATGGTGTTAAATATTAAATTGAAATCGTAATTTAAAAAAAATATGGAACGTACTAAACAGCCTTCAGTAAGTATTTTTTTTTTAAAGGAGAGGGTAAAACAAAAATATGTTTGCCTGTATGCTTCGTCATTACACAAAAAAAATGAGTTGTTATTTATTAAATGGGCCACTTCACGTTAATTTTTTGAGTTTTTAGATCGCAGATAGTTGATGTAAAACATCGTTTACAGAGTCCGAGTGCAGTTAAAACATGACGAAATAACTGTAGTTACAGTGAAATTTTTTTCGCCTTCGGCGAATAGAGCTTCCGCCGGCTGGGGCCCCAGACGCCCTACAAAATACCCTACAAAATCTACCAATGGATTTGCCCCCCCCAACTTCCAAAACGTTCCGACGCGCCTGATTGTAAGGATTTCAAACGTTCCCATAAAGTTTCATCAAGATCGGAGTAGCTGCTTTGCCCGGTCTCGAGCCAAATGTCACGAAAATATCGCATTAAAAATCGAAAAAAATCGTAAAAGAACAATAATTCATGAGAAATATTTCTTCGATTGTACCCAAAAACGTGGCAAGCCTAAGTTCAGAGATTTCAAAGGTTCCCTCCAATTTTCATCAAGATCGCATATATGCCGTTTGCCCGGTAGAGAGCGAACAAACAGACAGAAAAACAAACAAAAAAACACCCGAGCTAATTTTTTGGGGGGTCAGTGAAATTATTGCTCTTCGCTTCGCTTATCCAAAAAGTTTGTCTTCCCCTTTGCAATGTCTTCGTTTAACTTGACCAGGGAAAAGGTTATTTTTTATTTGAACTTTTAAAATAACTTATACGAACGTAAGCTTAGATTGTATTATTCTAGATTAACTTGAACTTTTCAAAATTCCGCCTACAAGCTAACAAACATGAACTTTCTGAAAGTTCAATATCGTTAATATTTTAATAGCAAACTTAGCTTTAAAAAGGCCCATTTAAAAAAATAATATCCCAAACATTTCAGTCAAACTATCCTTCCCTGTTACCATTGATTAAAGATGGCATGACCTAGACTAGAACCCTGAAACGTATTACGGAAAAAAATTGAATTGGGTCTTAAGCCGATTTTTTTTTGTAAAAGTATCTATTATCTATTATCTAGATACATTGCCAGTATATGTATCTTTATCTAGATACAATTCATGTCCATTATCTATTATCTGTATCTAGATACTTTTTTAGGAAGAGTATCTTATCTTTATCTAGATAATATTTTTGGTTATCTGGCACAACACTGGTCGGCGTCCTCTGGGTCTTGCTTCTTTCGATCCCTTGGCTATCCAGTCCAGTACAGATGAAGTTGATCAAGTGCTGCTTAGTTTTTGGGTTGGACAATAACTTTTCTTGGGGCACTTTGATCAGTGTCGATTCTTCAAAAATGATGTTGCTACATAAGGACATAGCCGCTCTGCTGTTTTTGTGCTCCTATAGCAGCCCCCTCTTCCGGGTAGCCATGGAATTGGGAAAAAACCTTCTTGACGCGGCTACCACGTTTCTCAACCATGACGCCACCCATGATGAGGAGATAGCCTCTGCTGGCAACAAATGTCTCGTGGCACTGTATGGTGGGGGAAAAGACGACTCTCTCCACGCCCTGCGTTACGGGATAATTTGTCCGATCTGCTGCCAACGCCAGAGTCCACCTTGTTCGTCTGCCCCCAACTGAAGAGGCTGATGCCCAACATTCCTACAGAACCTATCACCAGGAGGTGCAAAAGTGGTAGGGAGTAGAAAAAAGGCCCACAAACTAGGGGTGGACAAGGAGAAAACAGGGGCTGACACCGGTGACCTCAACCAAGGAACCAGCGCCACTAACCCGGCTGAAATTCCTGTCATGCAGGTGCCAGAAAGGGTGCGGAGGAGGGAGCTGCTCCTGCCAGAAGGCAGGGCTGAAATGCTCTGCTCTCTGCAAAGTTTGCCACGGGAAGACCTACCTGAATACTCCTCACTTAGCCATGGATGAGTCGGATGAAGAATACAACGTTGACGACCCTTCACCACTAGTATCTAGGAGTAGATCTAATCCGACAGAGGAGTCTCCGGAGCCCCAAGAAGAGCCGTCTGACGAACCTGGGCCTTCCAAAAGAACACAACTGTATCGCTAAGTGCGTAAAATTAACCCTAATATTACATACCTACCCCTTTGTTATAATTTATTATAAAATTGAGTACTCATTTAATAAATACTCATTTACATTGTGTTGTGTATTTCTGTCGCAGGAGTCAGCTGAGGACCCGCCATCACTTCACGTTCAACATTTCACGTTCCAGATCCCGCAAACCATCAAAATATTTTTTTCAATTTTTTGATAAATTTATAGGCCTACTTTATTATTAATTGTATTCAAGTTCATTTTGCATGATTTGAACCATTTTCCACTGAGTTATGTCTTTCTTATCCTTTATGAAAGTCCTGCAATTCGTCCGGCTCCATTTCTTGAAAAATCCGATTTCCGTAATTTTTCGTTTTGTCGGGAACTATAATTCCTAAAGGATTTCGCTTGTGCTTAAATTAAAGCTAATTACCTGCTCTACAACTTCATCTCCCATGACTTTCCTCGTAGGTTGAGTATTTTAGCCAATATTCTGCTCAGAAGACGGCTAAAACTTCAATTTTGATTTTTTTTTTAAAATTGACAATTGTTAATTTTTGTATCTCGGGACCTATTAGACCTACGGAACTGCAGTTGAACTAAAATTGTAGGAAATTGTATTTTCTTTAAAGGTGTAGAGGACAACTGTTTCCGTAGGATGCACCCTTTAGAAGTTATAAGCCAAAAACTGAAAAAAGTCCGAAAAAAAGAAGGTTTTTCGAGCACCACGCAGTTAGCATAGGTTTTTCGAAGCTGCAAACTTGGTTTCACACTATTGGTATCTATCCTAACAACATCCCAAAAAATCAGAACTATGCAATTTTTTGCAACCTACGGTGTTTTAAATGACTGGCCTGGCCTCAATGCCCTTATGAAAATAAAACTCTCCGTATGGCATTGAAGCTATCCAATTTCAATTCAGTGATTAATTTGATACAAGGAAATAGATATTGCAGCACTAAACATCAAGGTCAAGCAGATCTTGTCTAACCAAATATATTGTTAATTAGGGTCTTATTGGCCAATTGCTACCAATCAATATTGCCATTTCAATCTAGAAGAACCAAGTTGAAGCCAAGACTTCAATTCCAAAATTGGGAATTCAGATGTTTATTTTCATCATCAAGCTATCTTTTTGGTCCACTTGAGCAATATGACAAGAGTTTTGTATTGAATCTAACTTCATCATTGCTAAAACTTAGGCTTACCTCTGTTTCAGTGAAAGTCCCAAGTCTGACTGATTAGATCCATGATCAACAACTGCAGTGAGGATTTTAGCCAATATGACTTTATTTCTCTCAAACCCGTTTGAAGATTCCTTATACCGTTTAATGCACAGTGCTAATAGCTCTAGAACATAAAAGACAATAGAGATTTTTATTTTTTATTCAAACTTTAGGGCTCACAAGTCACTTGTTACTAAGTCTGTCAAATTTTGTTTAGGCCTACCTTGCCAATCCTCAGTTGTAAGTTCTCCCCAATACGTCCTCACAGGCATAACATCTTGCAATAACATTGTAATGTACGCATCGCCCACAGACTCCCAGAGAATGTGATCACTCAAGATCTCCAAGATTTTTGGGAACAAATTCGAACATTTCAACCGTGGTATACCTGTAACGAATACACAATACAAATTCTACCCTATGATGAAGAATAGTACAATAGTTAATACTTCGGCAGTTCAATTCACACCAGACATCAAGAAATATAGCACAATAGCAGTCACTTCAATTCACACCACCCCCGTCTGGGCCCAGGGTAGAATTGGCCCACAGCCTGGCTCTGCTAATCGTACAAAGCAATTCGCCAACATCAGCTAGTGAGGGGAGTATATATTATTACTCTCCAAAACTAGAAGCGAGCTCTGGCAGTCGTCGTCGGAGAACTATTCCCCTTCCCTTGACGACCTCCCCGCGACGATGACGATGACCAATTGACAACACAAACTATGACAAAGAAGATGACGAACGCGACGTAAGAACCCCCCCATTCCTTCCCTAACCCGTGTCTGGTTCTAACCCATGATCCAATGATATTCTTCCTTACCCAGGTCTGGCATTCCAGTGAACGCGTTTGCGTCCAGTCCGCGCATGACGTAATCCCGATCATCTCCCCGAGCCGGCGACCGCTCGGCGCGTGATAAAATCCCGCAATCGTAAACTAATTTCCAAATAACTATTCATTGTCCGAACTAAAAACTTTCTTGCTTTTTGGTACTATGTACAGCCGGGGTCATATATAAATCAAGAGGTCTGAAAGATACCTCTTTCACCGACATCTCGTGGTCAACTCTTGGTGCCATTATTTATATCGCCCTGTGAACTGCATTTTCGACATAAATAAGAAACATGGCTGCTAATGTCAAAGGAAAATTCTCTATTCACCAGAGAAACTATCAAGCCTAGAAGAAATATAATATGGAAGGTAAAGAGAGCATTATATATCGATACCTTGGCCTAGGCATAGCATTAAGACTATGCCTTAGATCTTATATTTGCCTTAGTTTCTAATTAATTTTGAATAATTCTATCTTGGCTGTCAAGTCTTATTTGCAAACCACTAAAGTTTGTTTTATGCTTTTGTTTTGATAAAATTGTATTTCACTTCTGACTGCCTTCTAGATATTGACTATTTTACTGACCAAGAGTCTTTCAAAGCCTCCTAAATAATATTAATAACATCAAATAGTCTAGGGGGCTTCCATCGATCGATAATGCAGTTCACAGGGCGATATAAATCACTGCCTCCTAGATGTTCGTCGTGGCTCCTCGTTCCCTGCCTGTCCATGCAACATGGTTTGATTGTTGAAGAAAATTCGCACTTTTTTCCCACAGCGCTAGTTACCGTCCCCAAGAGCTTTCTTTTGTTTTCGTTGTTTACATACGATCTGCTGTAACATCCATGCCCTACCGTATTCAAATTTCCAAATAATACGAGATTTTAGTATGCAAATCAAGTGAATTTGCATGTGAACATCTTAATATTAGTAAAAACCTGTATTTAAGTATCAACAATGTTTAACGGTCATCAACACTGTTATTAATAATTACTAATTAAAGGATAGTAATGACAGAAGCAAGGGGAAGGGAATAATTAGTAATTAATCTCATTAAGGTCATTAACGGAGTATGTTGTTAATTTAAAGTAGATAAATAGGAAGACATGAGGAGAACTAAGAGATAGCCGCTTAGTTCATAGATTTTGATATTGATTTACAAAAGTTATTAACGTTTTAAGTTGTTTTTTGGGTACAATTTTATCATTGTAACAGATTATCATTGACGTTAGGAGCACGGATGAACGCGGAAATAATGCTCCAGGCACCATGGCCTACGTGCTATCCTGCTACGTCTTCATCGTAGGAGGGTTGGTAGAAGCTTCCAGAACAAAGTTTACTCAGTTCAAAAGTAGAGAAGTGACCAGACCAAGGACGCGACAGGCAGGTTTAAATAGAAACAACATAACAGGTTTCCTAGGGGGCTCTTACCTTGAACCGACTAACAGTCATGAGGGAGGGGTGTATAGTAGGGAGGGTTGTCCGCAGGACACCGAGATGTGAGAGGCAACCAGCAGAGTGTCGTGTCGAACGTGAGGAGAGGAGGTGTGTGTGTGCGTGCGTGTGTGTGACGCGGAAGGCCGTGTTGGCCTGATAGGGCCTGATTGTTAAACGTAAACGTCATCTCATCTGCGACCACGTGCTACATGGAACTTTTCCCGTGACAAACAAAACGTCACTTTGTTTACAACAATCAGCTGCTTTCATAATATTGTGTTTTCGTCTGTGACCACGTGTTCTCCTGATCTTCGCCGACCAAGTGATTTCCCCCCACATTATTACAATTGGATTACGTCGACCGTATCATCGCTTCGGATTCTACAGCACTTAAAGGATACGACAATAATTACGATGAGTACCAATCATTAAATTTTATTATTCAATTTCATGCAAAACAACAAAACTTAAACTTAATACTTATATTTTGGTTGACCCTGTACTCACTGTTGAGTATACAGGTGTTTGGAGGTCAAAAGTGACACGGGGAATGTAAACTTTAATTTAGAGCTCTATTAGGCAGGTAGGGACATGTTTTTGTAATTGTATTTTTTGTTCTTAATTATATCAATGGAAACTTGATTAATTTTTATAATTGTAGCTTGAGTCCTAAGGAATCCTTTCACTAGATCTTTAGTTTTTGTGTGCATTTATAACCAGCAGCTGTTTGCAGAGCGTGACTTGGTGTTGAGTAAGTAGCTAATTGCTTCGATAATTTGTGTTTTTTATTAATTGGGCGTCTTGTGTTCTACCGATTTTGAGCTAGCAAAAATTTAAATATTCTTTGTTTTTTTTGTAACTGTCACTCGGCTTTGGGCAAGCGAGAGGGGTGAAGTTTACAATTGTCGCCGTCAACGTTGGGGCTCGTAATTAACCATTACCCGGGGTAATTAATAAAAATTAAAAATATTAAAAATTCGTAAAAGACAAACATTTTGAAATTTAAATTTTTTGTTGAATTTAAAGTTTTTATTTTTTTGAGTGATTGTTGACAGAACGTAATGAACAGCGAATCGAGTTAATTAATAAAATAATAAACTTAAAAGATAATAACAAAGTTTGACAATATGGATCAAGCAGAGCAGGGAGGTATGTTTAATAGTACCACTATAACAGAGATGGATGTTGAGAAAGGTGATGATTTCCTTGATATGTCAAGTATTATAAATCTAGAAAATGAAAGCATGCCAATGATGGAAACTAGTTCAACTACAGGGAACTCGAACGTAACAGGACTAGGCATCTTAACAGAGTCAGATGAGGGGATAGTAAGTGGGAGTTCGTTGGATAACAATAAAACAGAACAAATCACAGAATCAGAGGTGGGAGTTATAGCGGGAAGTTTGGTAGGAGTAGATATGTCAAACAAACAAGAGGAACAGAAAAAAGAGAATGTACCCAATGTGATGGAAATGTTCAGACAGATAATGCAGGAAAATAGGGAGATTTCGGAAAAATCTGATAAACAATTTCAGGAAAATAGGGAAAGATCTGATAAACAATTGCAGGAAAATAGGGAGATTTCAGAGAAACAGTCACAGGAAAATAGGGAAATTTCGGACAAACAGTCACAAGAAATAGAGGGGATAAAACAGGAAATAGGGGAATTAAAACAAGCAGTAAAAGAAACAGGCGATAGATAATCAGGTAGAAGGAGCTAACGAGGAAGTGGCTAATGATGAAATCGTAATTGAATTGGTTGATGATAAGGATGAGAAGTTTGAGGATAGTAGTTTGAACTATGTCGAGATTGAGATGAGTGATGGTGATGAAAGTTTTAGTGATGAGAGTGTTAATTATGAAAAAGTAATTAATGAGGAGTTTATTGAAAGTTTTGTTGATAAGAGAGTTATTGATGAAAAAGTGATGGATACAGGATTAATTGAAGTTCAATTGTTAAAGACAGCGAAAATGAATGTGTTTGGTTTCGGTATGAGAAGAATTCCCGAAAGAGAATGGAGTGGGTGGAATACTCATGGATTGAAATGCGAAATGAGGTTAGAAGGGGTAGTCGAGTTTAAAATGACAGTTGAGTGGGTAAAACGAAAGAAGTGGGAGATGGAAATAGAAGAACGAGGCGAAAGTGAGAGTTGGATGAAAATAAACTGGTTTGAAAAGAATTACTTGGAAGCGAGTAGACACAAGAAAAAACGTGAACAAGGGCAGGGTGTGTTAGCGAGGGTTAAAATGAAAGATTTGGGACACCAACAGGTAGTGTCTAGAGGGCGTATGAAAACAAGAAAAATAGACAAGGATGAACAAACCAAAGTTAAAATGAAATGGTTAACGTAATAAAACAGTGAAATGTAAGAATGATTTGGCAGTGAGCAATTAGGATAAGTTTATGTAAATGTTCATTTAATTTTAGACTTTAAAAAAAAATTTGACAAAATCTGATAAGTATTGTTGGTTTTGCATTCTAAGTGATTTGGCGGGACATTGATTAGAATTTAATTAGCATTTTAATTGGGATAGGTTAGTCTGCATTACTGAAGTGAGAAGGGCATAAAATATGGATAAACGAATTGATATGATGATACGTGGTGGACTAGTGAGCTATGATAAGGGCTTTGTTAATTGTTGACATTTGAGATTTGAGTTGGAATCCTTTGATTCGAGATTGAGTTGAGATTTGAGATAGTTGTGAGTTGTTTGAAAGGATTTGTTTATTGTTGATTAGTGTTGGTCAATGATGAAACAAGTGAGTTGGAATCCATTGATAGGAGAGGCGATTTGATTTGAGTTGATAGTGATAGGAGAGGCGATTTTGATTTGAGATTTGATGATGCGATTTGGATAGTGATGAGATGATGATAGAGATAGAGGGATGAGGATAGAATGATGAGGATGATGAGATATGGGAAAGAGTTGTGATTAGTGATTGATTAGTGTCTTTCTCAAAGTAGGTAGCGGCTAGTTTTATTCTAATGAGGGTGTGTAAATTTTATTTTAGTGTTTCAATTACTGGGGTGTATCTACCGGAATCTCAAAGAAAAAAAAATGATAGCGATTAGTGTGTTAATTTGTTGATTTGTATTTTGATTTGTGGACAGAATAATATGTAAATTAGGCCAAGATAGAATAACGGGATCAATGGTATTAAGTTCGAAGTAATTTGGCGATTTATTGGTTGAGTCTTGTATAGCATTCAAGTGACGATTATGTAATCAGCATTACTGAATTAGAAAGACATGACTGGAAGTAGAGAGAGAGAGGTAAACTGGGTGGGTAGAAGAGGAGGTAAACAAGAGTACCGCGACAGGATATGGAAGATAGGATTCTGTATTGAAAAGTTTGTGTTTTTCTTAAGTAGGTAGCGGTTATGTTATCTTAATGAGGGTGTTGTCAGAATTTTAATTGGTATTTCAATTATTAGAATGTAGATGCCAGGGGTTTCAGATTTTGTTTTGGTGACCTAATTAGAGATGTTAAGATTCGTCGAGAACAATGATAATTACAATAATCAATTATAAATGTAATGTGTGTTTAGATTAATTAATTAACCAACGTAGGTTATGACTTGTATTTGTAAATGTGTTAGAGAAGTGTGGCTCACTGTCAAAAGGTTATTTGTTAGGGTAGCATCTTGTAGGTTGAGTTGTGTGTTGAAACGACCAGTTCTGAAAAGTTATCGATTTTATGTTAGAAGCTAGGAAAAAGCTGTTTTAGTTATCTGCTTCAGTGAGTTGGAATGCAGTTTAGAGGGTTTGTTGTGGTTGAGAGTTGAGCCAGCGGGACAGAGAAGGTGAGAGTGAGATGCACAGATCCAATGTCGTCTGGACTGGTTTGTGGGGGGTCGCGTTCGTTCACAGCCTGAGGGGCGTGGCGCACCGACTTTAGCCATGGTAGAGACGAGTCTAGGGGGGGTGAAGGGGTTTGTTTACGTCCACAGCTGGTAGCTCGAGCCAAGATGGCCACGACAGACTAGGAACGCGGAAGTCGGACAACTTATAGTACGGTCGCTCAACTTGTATTTTCAACATGATTTGACAATTTTACTTTTTATACTTTGAATTAATTTTACTTTCGTGTTTTATTAATTAACAATTAAATTTAATTTAATTTTCTTTAGGTAACGTTTAGGACGCGCGGTGATTAGGGATTAGAATAGACCGACGAGACGTTATCTAAAACTAGGTGCTGGATATGAATAAACTTTCATAATTAATTAATTAATAAAAGTTAATGAGTTTCCATTGAAGTAAATAGTATAATTTTATGAAATGTTATGTGTGATTAATTAATTGATGATTAATTAATGTATATTAATAAGAATTGTTTTCAATACATATGTGCCAATGTCTTGAAACCAAGGGTGGGTAATTGTAACATCCATGCCCTACCGTATTCAAATTTCCAAATAATACGAGATTTTAGTATGCAAATCAAGTGAATTTGCATGTGAACATCTTAATATTAGTAAAAACCTGTATTTAAGTATCAACAATGTTTAACGGTCATCAACACTGTTATTAATAATTACTAATTAAAGGATAGTAATGACAGAAGCAAGGGGAAGGGAATAATTAGTAATTAATCTCATTAAGGTCATTAACGGAGTATGTTGTTAATTTAAAGTAGATAAATAGGAAGACATGAGGAGAACTAAGAGATAGCCGCTTAGTTCATAGATTTTGATATTGATTTACAAAAGTAATTAACGTTTTTAAGTTGTTTTTTTGGGTACAATTTTATCATTGTAACAGATTATCATTGACGTTAGGGAGCACGGATGAACGCGGAAATAATGCTCCAGGCACCATGGCCTACGTGCTATCCTGCTACGTCTTCATCGTAGGAGGGTTGGTAGAAGCTTCCAGAACAAAGTTTACTCAGTTCAAAAGTAGAGAAGTGACCAGACCAAGGACGCGACAGGCAGGTTTAAATAGAAACAACATAACAGGTTTCCTAGGGGGCTCTTACCTTGAACCGACTAACAGTCATGAGGGAGGGGTGTATAGTAGGGAGGGTTGTCCGCAGGACACCGAGATGTGAGAGGCAACCAGCAGAGTGTCGTGTCGAACGTGAGGAGAGGAGGTGTGTGTGTGCGTGCGAGTGTGTGTGACGCGGAAGGCCGTGTTGGCCTGATAGGGCCTGATTGTTAAACATAAACGTCATCTGATCTGCGACCACGTGCTACATGGAACTTTTCCCGTGACAAACAAAACGTCACTTTGTTTACAACAATCAGCTGCTTTCATAATATTGTGTTTTCGTCTGTGACCACGTGTTCTCCTGATCTTCGCCGACCAAGTGATTTCCCCCCACATTATTACAATTGGATTACGTCGACCGTATCATCGCTTCGGATTCTACAGCACTTAAAGGATACGACAATAATTACGATGAGTACCAATCATTAAATTTTATTATTCAATTTCATGCAAAACAACAAAACTTAAACTTAATACTTATATTTTGGTTGACCCTGTACTCACTGTTGAGTATACAGGTGTTTGGAGGTCAAAAGTGACACGGGGAATGTAAACTTTAATTTAGAGCTCTATTAGGCAGGTAGGGACATGTTTTTGTAATTGTATTTTTTGTTCTTAATTATATCAATGGAAACTTGATTAATTTTTATAATTGTAGCTTGAGTCCTAAGGAATCCTTTCACTAGATCTTTAGTTTTTGTGTGCATTTATAACCAGCAGCTGTTTGCAGAGCGTGACTTGGTGTTGAGTAAGTAGCTAATTGCTTCGATAATTTGTGTTTTTTATTAATTGGGCGTCTTGTGTTCTACCGATTTTGAGCTAGCAAAAATTTAAATATTCTTTGTTTTTTTTTGTAACTGTCACTCGGCTTTGGGCAAGCGAGAGGGGTGAAGCTTACACTGCATACGATTCAAATGTCATCATGCCAGAGTTGAGCTACATTTTCCTTCATAATAGGCAATGGTGCGTACAAGAAGTTGTAAGATACCGGGATGCCATTATCTAAAACAAGTAGGCCTTTCTTTGCATGAACTACAGGGAAATAAGGAAATTGTGCCACCCAGGCCCCCCACCAGACTCCCCTTTAGCACGCGCCACTGCTTGATGGAAAGTAATATTGTTTAGCTCGTGGCCTAGTCAAGACTAGGGCCCGAGTAGGCTACCTAAGCCTATTGATTTTTAATATGATTAGGAATAGGAGGCATAGGCCCTCCAGATAAAAATAACATGCCTATTAGCCCTTGCCTTATATTATCAAACAACAAAGTTATCAATATCTACTTTTTGTTTAATTACCAGCATAATATAACTAGACAAATTTGTATATTACTATTCTGCAAACCTTGATAAGTGATGTACGTACACAAAATACGATCTAAAACATTCAATTTAGTTGGATTTAACAGTAAACTACATGGGAGATGACATTTAATGTGACAACAACATAAAAAACAAAGAAAGCTCTTGGGGACGGTAACTAGCGCTTTGGACAACAATTAAACACTGTGCGCGGTGGACAGGCAGGTAAACGAGGAGCCACGACGAACATCTAGGAGGCAGTGATATAAATAATGGCACCAAGAGTTGACCACGAGATGTCGGTGAAAGAGGTATCTTTCAGACCTCTTGATTTATATATGACCCGGCTGTACATTAGGGTGGGCCGAAAAACAATTTTTTTTTTTTTAAAGTCGTAATACCGCGGAAAAGTTGCCGAATTGTGGAAACTAAAAATTTTTTTAAAAAAAATTTTAAAATCGGTTCATATCTTCCGGTCGCGCATGTGCTCTAAAGTTTTCCAAAATTTGGAAAATTTCACATTTTTACGATAATTTTTAATATTTTTAACATAGAAGAAAATTTAAAATATGAAAAATTCGAGCTTTTACATTCGGGAAGAGGCTTATTTAAAAATGTTAAAAATTATCGTAAAAATGTGAATTTTTCAAAATTTTGGAAAAGTTTAGAGCACATGCGCGACCGGAAGATATAAACCGTTTTTTTTTTTTTCCCCTTTTTAGTCTTCCCAATTCGCAAATTTTCCGCGGTATTACAACTAAAAAAAAAAAAAAAAAAATCAAAATTTTCCAAATTTTGGAAAACTTTAGAGCACATGCGCGACCGGAAGATATGAACCGATTTAAAAAAAAAAAATTAATTTTTTAGTCTCCACAATTCGCAACTTTTCCGCGGTATTACGACTTTAAAAAAAAAAATGTTGTTTTTCGGCCCACCCTAATGAAAATACTGTTCAGGAATTATGTGGGTAGATAGTTTTATGGGCTTATTGTAGTTAATTACTTATATTTGCCGTAATATGATGCATTGGGCCTACTCACAAGTGTTACTGTGATACACTTTTGGGATAGTTATAGTGTATATATAAATAATTTATATATACACTATTATAGCAAGTAAAGAAATCCGTGTGTGATTTTTTCGTTATTTATGTTTTAAATTTTCCAACCCGAGATTTAACACAAGTTTTTAATTATTGTTGTAGTGCAGACGAATTATCTAATACTGAAATTTAGGATTACATATCTAATAAAACCTGTTACCACGCAATTATTTATTGCGTAAAAGATTACACATTGTTGTCTAATACAGACAATCGAAATAATAATCAAATAGTAATCGAAATAGCTAGATCAAATGGACAATAATAATGCACAACCGTTTTCACCAAAATTATATTGGAATGTAATTAGACGCGGATATAAAAGGGTCCTTGATTATAATTAATTTCTAAATCAACTTTACATCTCCCTCAGCTAAAACATTATGTAATAAATACGCGTAGGCCCTACTTCGAAATAATTAAATCAAACATTTTAGCACTTACAAATGTGCGTTTCCTTCGGCATGTTCTTTGGGTAGACTATATTATATTCTTCACTATGAATTGTTTTATTTTATTCGGATGCATATTCGCGTGAGTGAAAATATGTTGATATTTTTCTGTCAATGTAAGGCTTTTGATTGACTTTTAAAAAAGTTAAAAGCGACGTAAAGCAAGGCCCAGTTCCTACAACCGTGTTTTATTCTTTAGAAATTGTTTTAGTTTGATTGGTCGTCGTAAGAATTATAATCAATGGAATTATTAACGTCTGATTGGTCCGTCATAAGAATTATGTTTTTGTTATTTAACACGTAAGTCCTATCCCCTTATAAGAAAACTAATTAGTGGGAACAGGCCCAAATGTATCGTCGAGGGTCTATAACTTATACACAATAAAATTATCATTTGCGACACGCAAAACAAAAAAGTAGGCCTAATATCAAATACACTGACTGGCGTTGTACATCCATTAAACATCCATACGTCCGTACTAAACCCACTAACAATAATTGTCTAAATTGCTATTAAAACTGCGACATGAAGAGAATTTCATTCACGCAAATAATTGTTTGACACAAAATTGAGCGAACTTTTCACGAGCAAGATAATATCTGGACCAGGGTCACGACACTGTTCCACCAAGACTACTGATTACACACTGCTCCGAGATATCTTGATGAGATAGGGCACTTGAATCTGTTATGATTTGGAAGTTGAATGTATAATATGCAAGTTGAGATATCGCTCTAATGAAAACCATTCCAGTTAATTGCTAATGGAAAAATGTCGTAAGCTGTCACTACTCGCTAGTACTAGCACAGTATCAATGAACAATAATGTTCGTATACTGAAAACCCAGTCGCGATCCATCAAATAACTTGAGAAATACAGAGTGGAGCAATGAGCACGTGTGGCGTTATACGACCGGGCGCTATCTGACTCACATGAACGAGATCGGGCTGACGTCACACTCGCGGCGGAGATGCGCAGTGTCATACCTAGCCACACAGAGATATCCTTGTACCATGGTTCTAACCAGCATGGCCCCTCCACCCCATATCTCCTTGGCTAGAGTGGCGCATTATGACCAGTGTTGAGGAAGGAACTTTTAAAAAGAACGCGTTCTTTTTGTGTGAACTTTTCAGTGAACTTACTCTTTTTTTAAATGAATGAACTTGAACTTTTAAAAGTTCTTTCAGAGAACGAACTTTTAACCCTTTCAGGCCCGAATTAAATTTGTGAAAATTAGGTAATTATAAGCAAACAATTCAAGTTTTGCACTTTTTTCTAAGAATTTTAGTATTTTTTTCATATTTCTAATCATGAATTTTAACGAATTTTGGGAAATTTTGGAATTTGAATAAAAGCTTATTTTAAGTAAAAATTTAAATATGAAATACATTTCTAAAACTAGATTTTTCCTAGATTTTTTTGCATATTTTGAATTTTTTGTTCAAATAAAGCATACTAGAGATTTATTAAATTTCCGGGACAAACCGTTTTCCCCCCATTTTTAGCCTTTTTTGCAGATTTGTATTTTCAATCTTCTCTAAAAAATTCACTTTTGGTCCTATTGGAATGTGGAAAAAAATTATTTATTTATTATTTACCAAAAAAAAATAAAAAAATTGGGGTCAAATTGAAAAAACTTATATTTGCCCAGATAAAAATTGAAGGACGTTTTGGGTCCATATGGCGCCGTTGGGCCGGAAAGGGTTAAAAAAAAGTTCTTTCAGAGAACGAACTTTTCAGTTTTAGAAAGTTCATTTGATAGTTCTTTCTGTGCGTCGAGCAGCCGTCGACTCGCCGCCGTAGATGCTTAAAAACAATAACAAATCGTTGTTCCATCGTAGGCCTACGTTGACACACGTTCAGCTGTTTTTGACAAGGTCACGCACAATTCACGAAGTTAAAACGATGCACGTCAACTAATTCGGAAAAAAATCTTGGAAGCCTAAAATGCTTAGTATCTGCCATAATTTTACAAGCTGGTCGACGAGAATGTAGTACAAATCATTAACACGATCAAAGACAGCTCAACACTTTCGTAAGACTCAAACTCGCGAGTAGTTTGGTACTCAAACACCCCTAATGTTTTTCCTCGTGTATTCCTTCATTTTACGCCAGCCTTTCATAAAATAGTGATTTTTTTTTTCAAAAGAACTTTAAAAAAAACTTAGTCTAGTTCATATTTTAGACGAACTTGAACTTTTTAAAAGTTCATTATTTGAGTTGTGAACTGAACTTTTAAAAAGTTCATTTTAAAAAAGAACTGCCCCAACACTGATTATGACCTAACTAACAGTTGAAGCGTCCTTAATCAAAAGAAACCGGAAATAATTCACACCAGACACCAAAAAGTAGTGCAATAGTTAATACTTAGGCAGTTCAATTTACACCAGATATCAAGAAGTATAGTACAATTCACACCAGACATCAAGAAGTATAGTACAATAGTTAATATTTAGGCAGTTCAATTTACACCAGACATCAAAGCCATTCTTTCCCCAAAGGAGGTACTAGTTGTATTGATTGATTGGATATTTCTTAAGGTCTCATATTAATGCACTTTGGCTATTCGAGATGATGAGTTGTGATAGATGAGGATGCAGTATGAACAGAAGGGAGGAGGGGAAACCCGGTTCGAAAAGTACCAAGGGGATAAACAGCTTAACGTCCCATCCGAAAGGACGGTGTAACTTTGACAGTCATATAGGTTCCTCCACTAACCCGGGCTGCCAAGCAGACGTCGAGGAGAACGAAGCCGTTACACTAGCTCTCGAACCCTCTATCTGCTCTAACCAGCGGTACATGAGAGTTTCAGGGCAGAGCGGTCACCCACTCCACCCCTGACCATGCCCGAAGGCTGCTTATAACTTCGGTGTTCGAGTGGGAATCGGTTAAACGACCTCGGCTAAACCGCTGTCTGCATGTAGGTAGTAATAAGATAGGAGAGGGCAAAAGGCTAGATAATGTTAAGATGGGAGCTATATGACTGTATACTCCTCCTAATGTTAAATGAAAAATTACTGATAGTTAGAGGCAGGTATTTGGGATAAAAATAAAAGTCTATGGGGGACGTTGGTCTTGTGGTTAGCGTTTCTGCTTCCAATACAGAAGGTCCAGGGTTCGATTCCCACAAGAGGCAGAAGTTTTAAAAAACTTCTGATTTAGACTTAAGTCCATCAGTTTTTGTCTTAGGAATTTGTAAACAGTTACTTTGGAGGGGTCCTAGCAACGAGGCACATAATAAATTCAAAGTTGTTCTGAATCGGCCTTGTTGATTCTGGCGTTCATCCGCGAGTGTTCGCACTGTCCATACCACTGATTGCTATATTTCCTATTAAAAATATTGATCCTTGGTTGGTTATCGCTCAATCGTCGATTGCGTCGGGGCCTACAGGGTTGACTAGGTCGGATTTGTTTCAAGTCCCCCACTGAAAATTAGTTATATGACTGAGTGACTAGACTCTAAATATAAATGTATTTATTTATTATTTATAAGTCAATTTTCGTTTTTATTATGCCCAAAAGCATTGAATTGACAGTGAAAATAATTCAACTATTCAACATTTAGTTGAAAGATCACTCTCTCTCTCTCTCTCTCTCTCTCTCCATGATATTTTTTAAAATTTTCAGTGTTGGACCTTATAAAAGAATTGCAATATATGTATGATCTTTATTTTTAGCTTGACAGCTATTTTACATCCTTCTTACATTTATTTTCTATTTATTTAATATCCACTCACGACATTTACTTTTAAACATTCCAACACTTTTGATCTCTCTCAAATCTCTTGGTAACATATTATACTGTCTTAATCCTAAATAAAATATTGATTTTTGCCATCGTTTTGAATTACAATTACAAAAGATTACAATGTAAATGTACATACAAAAAAATACAATTATGAAGTTATGAGAATTCAGAGGCAGGTGTTTGTGGTGGAACTTATTTGCATCTTTGTTTTTGTTCTGACCAAAAGCGGTGAATTGGAAAATTATTTCTAATTTACGGTTTTTAGCGGCGAAAATTTAATTTCTCATAAAAATTAAAAACCTGCCCCTACTGATAATGTTTAAATATTCGGTGCGGTTTTCCTAACTTGCTTGGTATTTTCCAAGTTTTGTAATCTCCAATTGTATTTGTATTCTATTTTTGCACTCGTATAATATCACATAAAATTCTAAAAAAAAATATATAATATAAAAAATTCTACTTTAGTCAGGCCTTATGCACCGTCTTTTGTTATAATTTATATTTAATAGCCCCCGCTCACAGGCATTGTAGGCTTGTAGCCCATAGAGGGATTCATTCAATGTTCCATTTGCATTTTGTCTGTTGTTTAACCTTATTTTTTATTGTATAATACGGTATGTAAGGAAAAGATGAAGGAATAAAGCTTGCTTCGACTTTGACTTATGACTTTAAGAAGGCCTTACATCAGTACGTTTAGCAACATCGACTACAGGAAAGATGGAGCGGAAAGCTCACACATTCTTCTCTAAGCTGTGCAACAAGGATAAGAAGCAAGTGGAAAAAAACACACTTATTCAGGGAATAAGAATTTAATTGGAGGCAGAGCAAAAAGCGGAAGCCTTCTGTAAGAATATCGCACAGCAAAGCAACAACCAGAAATTAGGACATATCAAAATCGACAACAGCAAATATGTGAGTGATGAACTAGACCCATATAACGGCCTATTTGTGGTGGCTGAATTGAATGAGGCCATCAAGAAACTAAAAAATAAAAAAGCACCAGGTCCGGATGGGATTCACCCAGAATTTATAAAACAGCTGGGGAAGAGTGGCAGAGAACATCTACAGAACTTATGCAATTGCACATGGGAAGGCGACATCCCAGATGGATGGAGAAAGGCTGATGTAATCCTATTTTAAAGAAAGGTAAGGATGCCAGCAAGATAGATAGCTATAGACCAATCTCCCTAACCAGTATGATAGCCAAGGTGATGGAGCACATGGTAAATCTACGACTGAGAAGTTACCTGGAGGCAGAAAGTCGCCTCACCCCACATCAAGCTGGATTTAGATCTCATCGTGGCACCGTGGACCAAATTGCGTACATCATGCAAGAAGTGAAAGAAGGTTTTAACAAAAAACACTCTACACTGGCAGTGTATGTAGATTTTAAAACAGCCTTTGACGTAGTGGACAGGAAGCGTCTATTACAGAAAATGGAAGCTATGGAAGTCCCAAAGAATCTGTATAGATGGGTGAAGATCTTCCTGAGCCAACGTTTATAATTGTAAAATATAATGACAAGGTATCACGATTCAGGCAAACAAGGAGCGGGGTACCGCAAGGAGCGTGCTGAGCCCTACGCTATTTTTAATATACATAAATGACCTTGCGATGTATATCCAGGAAAGAAGCAATGTACAAGTTAAGCTGTATGCGGATGACGTGGTGCTGTGGGTCTCAAGCGGAGATGCAAAGTACATGGAGAGAGAAATGAATAAGGCATTAAAAAGCACTGCAGGAATGGACGGAGAGAGACGGAATGACGGTGAACGAAATCAAGACAGTCTATGACTTTTTACACTATGGCACACACGACGCCGGAATTCAAACTGGAGTACGGCACTAAGACCATACGTCGGGAAGAGAACGCAGTCTATTTGGGCATGACACTGGACTCAAAAATGACAGGAAGTTCACAAATTGAAAAAATGAGTAAAGCAGGGAAGAAAAAGACTAACCTTCATGAAACGAGTGGCAGGAGTGGATTGGGATCATCGACCGATGTACTAGCAACAACGTACAAGACATATGTACGGCCAGTGCTGGAATATGGTAATGCAGTTCTCATCACAGCACCTAACAGTCACGTCGTCAAGTTAGATAGGGTACAAAACCAGGCCCTACGCATAGCTACAGGTGCCACAAAGTCTACCCCTGTTGTTGCAATGGAAATGCTGGTGACTGTCCCACCATTAAGTGCTAGGAGAAGCAAAGCAGCGATATGCCTACATGAGAAACTTCTGAGACTTGACGAAGAGGAATGGGACAGAGAGCCCGTAGAGAGGCTGAAGACACAAACTACATTTATCACAGCAGCGAAGCAACTAAAGAAGCAAATTTTGGGTAAGGTGGATTTACGAGATCGAATGGAGCTTCCTACACCTGATATGAGGGTCGCTGTACTGGATGTCCAACATGAGCTAACGGTGGAAGGAATTGAGAAGAAAAAGGCGGATTATACTGAGGATGAACTTCAATGTCTGACAGTTGCTCATATAGCGAAGCACTACCCCACCCCAGAATGGGTACTTGTATATACAGACGGGTCTGCTACCCCAGGGGAGGGAAAAGCAGGGGCTGGGGTATACTGCAATGCATTCCAGCAAGCATTGCCAGCAGGACGTAATGGAAGCAGTTATGACGGAGAAATCAAGGCAATCAAAGTAGCACTTACTAAAATAAAGGAACAGCAAATACCAAAAGCAGTCATTCTCACAGACTCCAAAGCAGCCATACAGGCCATTGTGAGTAAGGACATGAGAGACAGTGAGACGTTGGAGTGTAAAAGACTACTGGTCTGGCTGGTAAACAGGAAAAAACAGGTTACCTTACAGTGGGTGCCAGCACACTGTAACATACAAGGAAACGAAGAAGCAGACAGACTCGCGAAAGAGGGGAGCAGGATGAAGCAGAACAAGAAGCCCCTATCCTACAATGCCGTTAAATCTCATGTGAACACGGCAGTGAAAAAACAACATCAAAAAGGTATGGGAGAAGGCAAGTAAAGGCAAACAGTGGCAAGGAGCAGCCACAAAAAAAACAAAGTGGAGAAATCGGCAGACTGAGACGGCACAATTCAGATTGGAAACCGGTCATGACCTGCTAGCTACACACCTTCATAAACTGGGGATAACTGACTCAAGCACATGTACACTTTGTGCTACAGAACAGCATACCAGGGAGCACCTACGTAGATGCCCGGTACTTCAAGAAATAAGAGACGCAATGCCAAAAGATATGGAGGAGGCAGAAAGAGAATCCTATCTCTACTGGGAAACACGGAAACGCATGATGGCCAAATAGGTCAATTGCTGGCATAAGAAGAAGAAGAAGAAGAAGAAGAAGAAGAAGAAGGTATCCAACAGCTTACCTGGTTGGTGACTGCAGGAATTGCTACGATGATAGAAAGTAGATACAAATGAATATGCATCTGCCCTAAAACTTGAAAAACCGTTGAAACTGCTTCATGACCAAACAGGGCCTTGCTCACTCGATGAGTGCAGAGAGGTGACTGACAGATGTAGTGAAACAAAGCTTTAGCTGTAGATTTCACCTTAAATAGTGAAGTGCACTCACACCAGAACAGGAGTGCTTCTAATTTCACATTAACAACTGTTAACACAAGTCTGACACAGAGAAGCCCACACAGTGGCATATCCAAGTGGGGAGAGAGGGGGGACAACCTCCCCCCCCCACTTTTGTCCCAAAAAATATGAAAGTGCATTTTAACGTTTCAATGTAGAATGTAGAATAACTGTTTTATCGCAATACCAGAGGCAAATTACCATCTGACCAAAAGAGGATTTTAGAAGATATAAAGTTGGTTATTCTCATGCTATAAAATGCACAGATTTCCACCAAAATGACCTTAAAAGAGAAAAATTTGGATTAAAAACAGAATTTTAGTAGATACAAATTTGGTCATTGTGATGCTTTAAAATGCACAGATTTTCACCAAAATTACCTTGAAGGAGAAAAAAATTCTGGGGGGCTTAGCCTTTGGTACATATCTAATGAATTAATTGCTTGAACCTCCCCCTCTAACCTAACCTCCCGCTTTATGAATCTCCCTGAATTTATCCCCACTGCTAGATTTGCGCCCCCCACCCCCCAAATGTCCAAACTCTAGTAACGCTCCTGGTCCATAACAGATTAAGGATAAGCAAAAGATAACAATACAAAACTTTTATGGACAAAAATTAGGGCTTGAACTTTAAAATAAAATAAATAAAAATTATCGTTAAGGCTATTCGACCGCGTTTTTCTATTTTCCAAAATATGCTACCAAGTCAAAATATAGTAAATGGCTTTGAAACCTGGCTATTTTAGAAAATCAAAAATATTTTTTTCAAATTTTTCTGATCCGGTACACGGCTAATATAGCCATCTCAAAATAATTTCAAACTTCAATTCGCCAAGGCACATCATTCAACGTAGGGTGTTGTGTTTTTGTGACATTAATTTTAAACTGATTTTCTATAGACTGACTGAGAGAAAAAATAATTTTTTTTTAACAATTGTCTTTCCTGCAAATTTTTTCATTTGGCGGCATTTTTTACCGATTTGTACCGCCAAACCAAAAAATTCGCAGGAACGACAATTGTTAAAAAAAATCTTTTTTCTCTCAGTCAGTCTATTGAAAAACAGTTGAAAATTAATGTCACAAAAACACAACACCCTACGTTGAATGATGTGCCTTGGCGAATTGAAGTTTGAAACTATTTTGAGATGGCTATATTAGCCATGTACCGGATCAGAAAAATTTGAAAAAAATATTTTTGATTTTCTAAAATAGCCAGGTTTCAAAGCCATTAACTATGTTTTAACTTGGTAGCATATTTTGGAAAATAGAAAAACGCGGTCGAATAGCCTTAAGAGGGAGGGATAGTAGCGAAATTAAAACCACGCGAAATTACCGTTTTTTCGTGATATCTCGAAAACTATGCACAATATCTAAAAACTGATTGCAGACAGCTCTGTGGTTTTATAAGAGCAATATAACGCAAAAAAATATTCAAATATAATAATCGGTGCGGTTTGTATAAGATAAGCATTTAATTAATTAAATATATCAAATAAAAAACTTAATTACCATCACATTACAATATTTTTTCGTACAGGCTATAGTTCTCCCAAAACCACAGGGCTGTCTGCAATCAGTTTTTAGATATTTTGCATCGATCTCGAGATATCACAAAAAAACTGTTATTTCGCGACTATCCCTTCCTCTTAAGCAAAAAGGTGATTGAATTTCTGAACAATAATGTTGGTAGAAATGTTGCCATTTTATTTTTACTAGCCGAGAGGTTTGATCAAGATTTGATGTCTAAGAAAGTCAACTAAAACAATTTCGGGTCAGAAATAGTGTAGGCCTACAATCTTTGAGCCTCATTTATTGAAATATCAAATTGTTATCATTCACACAAAACACAAATTGAACTGCCCGGTGAAGTGTCAGTCTGCAAAAGTGCTGAAAATACAATATTATATATTTTACGAAAGCATGCAAAAAGACAATATTTGGGAAATCCAGGGCCCAGGAGCCCCAAGAATTTGTCCTTCCACCCCCTACCCAACTTCATTGTTGAATATAGGGTTGGATATTATTATTATTGATTATCGAAATGATATCGAATATCAATTATTGTTTGCATCTCTAATTTTAAATTGTCAACAAACCATGATTTGCGATTTTCACTACTTTTGCCATCAGCGATGAGCAAGATCTTGCCTTAAGATTTTTTATTTGCTTGCTTATTGCCGATGAAGAAGCCGTTTCCTTGTCACCCTTACTACTTCCAAGTTCCTAAACAAAAAGAAGAGAACACACAATTAGGCCCACTGTTTGGATACACAAGTCTCAAAATAATTTTGATAATACAGCCAAGCCCACTTATTACAAACTTGACAAAAAATGACTTATTTTACTTTGTTAAAAAAGAACTTTGTTAAAACAGAGTCACTTTACATGTATTTTTAATTTACAAGCTTAAAAATTACTTTGTTAAATCCAGAACTTTGTTAGAAGAGAGTTCTTTATAAGTGGGCTCGACTATATACCTTTCTACATAATATGCATCAGCCCTCCCCAAATTCTAAGTTTGCAAACTTATAATTTGTGAATTTTCTTGTTTGTAACTATCTACAGTAGGCCGGCCCTACACCAATTAAGATTTAAGATCCTTATTTATTTAATTATTTATTTATTTAACTTCTATCCTATTCAATTATAAAAACTGATTTACAAAGGAGGACAACTAAATAAATCTAATTACATAGATGCAGAAACAACAAGAAACTACATTTTCGTAAATATTTGAAATAGTAGCATTACAACACTGCAAACAATACTGTTGAACAAAAACAATATTAGTAGTAGTATTAATCCTGTCAAATAAGAATTTTTGGAGGAAAAAATTGCGATGTCGCTGAATTTTTGCAGAGACCTTCCTTAAAGGATACTTATCAACATACTAAAACTCCCCTACAATCGGACTGGAGCTTCGGCCGCCATATTGGAAAATGGCGGCCAAAAAGTGTTTGTTATCGAATATCTCCAAATTTGTTTGAGATAGACAAAATATCTCAATGGAAAAAATATTCCCCATTGAATTCCCTACAAAACAGATGTCTTCTATAGTTTTGGTAGGGGCAAAGGTTACGTCACAAAATCGTGGTTTATATGTTGCTTATTGGAGTACCCGCTAATTTCCAAATTTTCACGCCCAGCATCAAACAATGCCCGGTAAATCCGTAAGAAATCGATTTAAATACAAAAGGACTTTTGTACGGGGTTCATGAAAGCTTCCAGTAGTATTTGGATGAGCGTAGCGAGCGAAGCGAAGATTCCATTTCACTACACTGGAGAAAAAAATCCGGAATGTTTTTTTTTTTCTTTTTTTTGTATTTTTGTCTGTTTGTTAACACGATTCCGGCTGAACCAATACTCCGATGGCGATGAAATTTTATGGAGACCTTCGAAATCTCTGAACTTAGAACTGCACCGTACGAAAAATTGATAAAAAAATTATTTCTCTTGAAAATCGCAATTTTACGATTTTTTTCGTTTTTCTTTTTTGTTTTTGTTTGTATTTTTGTGAGTTTGTTAACACGATTCCGGCTAAACCGATACTCCAATTGCAATGAAATTTTCTGGAGACCTTTGAAATCTTTGAACTAAGAACTGCCACCTTTTTGAGCGCATTCGAAAAATTATTTTTCATGAGAATCGCAATTTTACGATTTTTTTTGTTTTTCTTGTTTTTTCTGTTTGTATTTTTGTGTGTTTGTTAACACGATTCCGGCTAAACCGATACTCCAATTGCAATGAAATTTTCTGGAGACCTTCGAAATCTTTAAACTTAGAACTGCCACGTTTTTGGGTACAATCGAAGAAATATTTCTCATGAATATCGTACTTTCACGATTTTTTTTACGATTTTTAGTGCGATATTTTCGTGACATTTGGGCCGATTCTGACCAAACGGGTGGGGCTACAACGTTCATATTTCACATGGACATTAAGGTAATGGTTATGTATTGCTTTTTGAAAGAAAAAGTTGAAAAAGTTGGCCAGAATCCATAGAAATAAAGGTTTTAATATGAGTTTTTTTGAGGTTTATAATAACAATTAACAAGTAACAATAGAAACTTGACAACAATCACCTACAATGCATTCAAACAGCACTTGCAAAGGAAAAGTGGTCCTACAAAAACTAAAAACTTACAAAAACGCTCATCCATCAACGCGGCGGGACTAAAGCGTTTTCCTAGTTTAAAAAAACAGTTCTGCAAAATCGGATTTTGCATTTACCCGGAATTTGGGTTTTTCCATTGTTGGCATTTCCTAAAAAATGCCATATTTTACTGTCCATTATTAAGCACTAAATAGCATTGGAGGAAAAATTCTTTCTACGCACATTGAAATAAATTAAATAATGATCTGATTACAACCAAAGTTTAAATCCAATATGGCTGCTAATTCCTAATATTCACAATATGAATACTGTTTTCGTGCTGTTTTTACACTCTTTTTGTTACATAATTCACTTTGATGTTGTGGATATTAGGAATTAGCAGCCATATTGGATTTAAACTTTGGTTGTAATCGGATCATTATTTGAGTCATTTCAATGTGTGTAGGAAGAATTCTTCCTCCAATGCTATTTAGTGCTTAATAATGGACAGTCAAAAAGGGCAGTTTTGAGGAATTGCCAACAACGGAAAAAACCAAATTCCGGGTACATGCAAAATTCGATTTCGCAGACCTGATTTTTTAAAATACTAATGGAAGCTTTCATGAGCCCCGTACAAAAGTTCTTTTGTATTTAAATCGATTTCTTACGGATTTACCGGGCATCGTTTGATGCTGGGCGTGAAAATTTGGAAAAAAGCTGGTACTCCAATAAGCAACATATAAACCACGATTTTGTGACGTAACCTTTCCCCCTAACAAAACTATAGAAGACACTTGTTTTGTAGGGAATTAAATGGGGAATATTTTTGCCATTGAGATATTTTGTCTATCTCAAACCAATTTGGAGATATTCGATAACAAACACCTTTTGGCCGCCATTTTCCAATATGGCGGCCGAAGCTCCAGTCCGATTGTAGGGGAGTTTTAGTATGTTAAGAGGCCTGGTGAGTCTCATGTTGTGCAGTGTCCCAAGGTTAGTGATGTATCTAGTGAAGTAATGTATCGATTTCAAAACGGTTTTTTGCTTTACACAGATAAATGATAACACCTTGGAGCGGGCAGTCTCATTTTGGAAATTTTAACCCATAAACTTGTTTAATAAATTCGCAAAGTCGTTCAAATTTCAAATCCAAATTTTCCGAAAAAGAGTTAACACTCCCGGAAGATATAGACTTATATAGCAAGTATGTGAAATCTGAACGTCATATCTTTATTAGATTAGTGGTAATCTTACAAACCTTTCCGCATAAAAATCACCACTGTTTTGTGCTGCTCTGTGCGAGTTGTCAACGGTTTCTCTCGCAGCCTTGTGGGGTGGGGGTAGGCCAAAGACTTGTCCTGCATCCATCCACCCGCCGAATCGAAGAGACCCCAGCCCAGACCGGTTCGAAAGCCTCGGGCAATTCATTATGCGATCCCAATACCAAGTTATTTTACTCAAACCCAATGAAATCTGCCAGCTCGCAAAACGTTTTACAGAGGAGAGGCTTCACAAGTTTTGTTACTGTCACGGTACATTCCTTACCCAAATGAGGTGTTTTGTTTTTATCAATTTGCATGTGCCACATAAAAATTAACAAAATAACTTTTTAACTTATTATTAAAATAATTATTTATACGTTTAAAAGTATAATTGTCATAAAATTATAAAACTGCATAATTATTATTACTGAATTTTTCTCCGATAGATGGAATGCACTCTGAACCTTTGGGGCTAGAGGTGATCCTCAGTCCTCACCGCTTCGGTGATGCAAGTTATTACTCATTATTACAATATCAATCAACATATTTAAATTGTGAATTTTACATTTGGTGTCAAACACAAAGAATATTGTTATTAATTTTGTTGTGTTTCGGTTGTGGTGTTCTGTGATGTAAATATTGCATAAATTTATCCCGACGGGGGTTTCAAGGGTGTAACCCAGATGCTAAGATCGATTCCCGGTTGAAGCCACTTCACACACAATAATTGCTATAATATGTTTCATGCAAAAGTCAACAGTTTCATGGAAAGTGTGGGCACAAGGGGCATCGTAAAGTGAGTATTCTTGGAGATCAACAATGAATGTATTGACTGTCGATATGACTCAATCAGCAGGTGTCGAGTGTGTTTGCCAAGATAATGATTGTGGTAACCGCTAATCCCTAAATACTAATAAGACCTTGGGCACCTGGATAATGTGAAGTTTTGCACAATTAATTGGATGAGCGTAGCGAGCGAAGCGAAGATTCCATTTCACTACACTGGAGAAAAAAATCCGGAATGTTTTTTTTCTCTCTTTCTTTCTTTTTGTATTTTTGTATGTCTGTTAACACGATTCCGGCTAAACCGATACTCCGATTGTGATAAAATTTTATGGAGACCTTCGAAATCTCTGAACTTAGAACTGCCACGTTTTTGAGCGCAATCGGAAATTTTTTTCTCATGAAAATCGCAATTTTACGATTTTTTCGATTTTTTTTAAATTTCTTCGACTTATAACACCTACGTGCTTTATTCGATTGTAATGATTTTTACACAGAACCTTAATTTTATGAATTGATATTATATTCGTGTGAAATTTGAGCGTAATCGAAAAATTATTTCCCATGAAAATTGCAATTTTACGATTATTTTTCGATTTTTAAAATTTCTTCAGCTTATAACACCGACATGCAGACCCGATTGTAATGATTTTTTCACAGAACCTTAATTTCATGAATTTATATATTCGTGTGAAATTTGAGCGCAATCGAAAAATTCTTTCTTGTGATAATCGCAATTATACATTTTATTTTTTTTAAATTTCTTCTACTTATAACACCTACATGCCTTATTTGATTGTAAGGATTTTTTCACAGAACCTTAATTTTATTAATTAATATATTCGCGTGAAATTTGAGCGTAATCGAAAAATTATTTCTCATGAAAATCACTCACTATTTTACGCTTTTTTCGTTTTTAAAAATTTACGCTCATCCAACAACGTGCCTGAAAAAGCGTTTGCGAAGCTTCCTAGTATTTTATATCGCTGGCGGACGGAGTGTATTGAGCCTCTTACTACAATATATATTATACCGTCACAATTTTTCAGGGGTATTGACTTGTGATTACATAAACATTTCCCTCAATAATGATCATAATACACGCGGAGAAATGATTTTGACATCTGAGCAATTTTTTGTTTGTTTGAAGATTTGCATTCATTTTTAGTATTCAAATTTTACATTATATTGTAGTACATTGCTATGGATGGGTTAATAATATTTTTCATCCTTTAGTTATTTTTGGTAAATCTGGTAAGTCTGGTGAATCGGATTGTGACTCAATTGTGAAAATGTCACTTTCTTGTTTTGCGAATAACAAATCTACAACCATAAAATATAATCGTAGAGCTTTCCTGTTAATGCCTGAACAGAAAAAAGAATTTAAATTGGAATATATATTTCAAATTATTGTAGAGATAAAATGATTCAACATAATCAGTGGCGGATAAAGGGGAGAATCGATGGGACGATCTTCCTCTCCCGTCACCCCTCGAGAATTCCTCTTTTCATTGCACAGCCAATTATTACTATCACCTTTTGTGCCATTTTCGATTTTTTTTTTTTTACTCGTTTTTAGACCAACTAAAGATCTCGCTCATTCTCCCCCCCCCCCTCCCCTAGATACGTAGATAGTTTTCGTTTGATATTATGTGAATATCTTGAAAATGAATCCCATGAATTAGGCTATCCACCACTGAATAAAATAATCATATCAAAAGGTTATGTTATTTGTTTTGCAATTCCGCTTAGAATTGAGCTACAATTTTGATTTAAAAACATTTTAAGCCTTGTTTTGACTTGATGAATTGAATAAACTATAAATTAATCAGTAAATGAAAAAATGACACGATTAACTATCACTTATGCAAGAGACCCACACCTGTCCCTCCCATTTCATCTTGGATTTTAAATTGTAAACCTGGGTAAATGGTTGTAAAAATACCTCTATTATATTCGTCATGTGCCCTCCATCCTTTCAACTTCAACAAATTATTTTTGAAAGGGTTGTTTTTTTGGCATTTGCAAAAGGTTCACAGACTATAAATTAATGTATTTTGAAAACTATCACTGGCCATAAATGTAGTAATATTATTTTAATCTTATCATTTAAAATTATTTAGAGTCGAGAAAATTATACTACACCACTGTCAGCCTGCCTTTTTCGGTTTTTGAGTTTTTTAAAGGCGTTTTAGCATCATTTCATTCAAAGTGTGTATTGAATATTCGACGAAAACAGAATAATAACAATTATTAACTTGTCTAGGGAGTAGCGGATGCACCGAATGGGCAGTACCCTTCAATAGTTTTTAAGCCCCTGCAGAACCCAGGGGGTTTATTTCATTTTCTGTTGTCCTGCGATTCACGTTCGAATCCCGGGTGTTCCTTTACCCCGTTTACACCGTTATCGACGTGTGTATTGGCTATAAAAATTTAATTTTGTTGTTCTTGTAAACAGTCTTTAAACTGCATAGGATAGAGAAAATAAGTAAAAAAATCGCCAAGTTTTTTTTTCGAACAAATCAATATTTGGTTTAAAAATTAAAATGAAAAACCCCCCAAAAACCATCTTTTTACAAGGTTTGGGGGGTTAATATAAAATTTACTTATGAAAAAAGTTAAAATAAAGCTTGTTATAAAGAAAAAAGGCATATGCATGGTTTAATTCAGTCCTTTCCGAGTTGGCTGAGTGGCTGACAGCAGTAAAAACCCAAAATTCTATTTAAACCTTCGTCAACCCTTTCAGCATATTGGCAAAAATTAGGGGTCTTGAAAAGACCAAAGTCATGTGTGTGTCCAGACTGACTGCATCAAGAAGAGGAGAGGAGCTGCTCGAAAATGAACCCTGAGCGGTTTCCCCTTGCAATGAATAGCTCCCTGCCCCAAAATTTTCCCCCCGACCGGCAATAAAAAGCTGTCCTGAACCCCGTGACAAGGGGGAACCATAAAAAAATTCTTTTAAATAATTTTGTCCACCCCCTTGGGCCTTTTTTTTCCGCCCCATTTCCTCAAAAATCGAAATCGTTGAAACGCGAGACTACTCAGGACTTAAGAATTTATATAAGGGAAGGTCTTTTAAAATTTCAGCGACATGCAATTTTTCCTCCAAACGTCAATATACGATCTTATTTGACAGGATTATATACCTATAGTATATAAATAAACCAAGAAATAGACAGAAATGAATTAATTGTTGTCTTCATAGCTCCGTTGGCCAGAGCATTGGCCCGGAAAGCCAAGGTCCCGGATTCAATCCTCGGTGGAGGCACTTTTTTAATTCCTGTCTATATATAATACCATCATCATACTCACCCCCCACAACCACTATGAAAAAAAGGTTAAAAAATAATAAAAAAGGAGAAAGGGTTGACAGGTTGGAAAACAAAACGAATAAATTTTAAAAAAAGCGACAAAAATTTTTACCTGCTGATGACAACTGCAGCTAATTCAAAGTTGTTACCTTAATCCACGATGCGTTTCGTCCTTCTGGGACTCATCAGGCAGATGGAGGCCACTAAAAATCAGCAAACTGCATGCAAACAAAACTCACAACACATAACCAAACCTGTGGTAGGGCCACGCAAGAGGCAAATTCTGCATGCATGTTGTCATCATCAGCAAGGTTACTTCAAACACCATTTATACTGAGCCACACCGTCAGCACAACCAGTAAGGGGGCTTCCCTCCCAACTCTAGTGCTCGGGAGACAAAATATCCATGACTCACCCTGGATTCGAACCAGGACCCTTGGCAACAAGAGAAAAGCTGCCCCTTCTGTTGTTACTCGGCCAGGGTTCATTCATACTTAAAGAAAGGGTTAAAGATAGGAAGGGTGGAAAGTCACATAACAGCACAACCAGTGAGGGGGCTTCCCTCCTAGACTCTGGTGCTTGGGCGACAAAACAACCATGTCTTAACCTGGATTTGAACCAAGACCCGTGGCAACGAGAGAGGCTGTCCTACTAATTGTGACTGGGATCAGAAAACGAAAGGAAAAGACACTACAAGTTGCAAGCTCTTGGCTATGGCACGGGCACATGTGCTATACTAGCTCTTGGCTGCAGGTGAAGAGGTTGAAGGAAAAGAAGAGAAGGGTCTAACAGGTTCATCACCTGCTAGAGCCCTCCAGCAGGACAAGGAGTCAACCTTGTAAGGAACAAGGAATCACGGACCCACCAGAGGGTGTAGTAGGCTCGCCCATCTCAACCCCAAAGGTGAAGACAGATATAAAGTGAAAGTGATAGGGTGTCAATCGACTGGTTGGTTCTAGTGTGAAAAATGCCTATTTAGACCAGGAGCTAATTCCTGTAGGAGCGATATTAACGAAATTGGTTCACCCCACTTAACATCTCAAATCTGACTTGACCACGTGTTAGTATGCACCTTATGAAACAGCCCCAGGTAGTTCGTCACTTCAAATTGTGGTATACGTTTTTTTTTAGAGGCCATTTTGTTTTTGAATGTGCAATCATTGAAACACTTACTCTCTACTGTCTTAAAAAGTACATAACTCGGGACTCGGTTAACCGATTTTATTTTTTAAAACACCGATTTGTAGGTAACTGTATGCTTTCAATATTATATAAATCAATTTTTAATAAACATATGATTTCATTGTTAAAAATTGCAGACACGGCAAAAATAGTGTAAATAATTTCACTAAAATGTGATTCAAGCATAGATTCGACACATTTTTTTGGTTGCAAGCAAGATGTTTTTATACTTGATTATGATTTAAAAAATATATTCATGAACTAAACTAATAAAATGTATAGATTTTTTGGAGGTTTAGATGATACGCGTTGCAGGATGAGCATTTTTAGTAGATTGAGCGCTATTTAACTAGGTTTTTAATCCAACTTCATTTCGTCATTGTGAGCATAGAATTATATTTTGAAAGTAATTTAAACCAACAATACAAGCAAATGGTAAAATATAATGATACTAACAATGTATTTCGAAGATATTTTTCATAATAGTTAATTTTACAGGATTTTCAGTTTCAAAAGTGGAAAAAGTGGAAAAGTGCTCTTTTCACGTGATAAATTTATTTGGTTGCACTTAAATTCTTTGAAAGTCTAATATTAGAGATTTTAAAGGTTCTCTGAAAATGTCATCCAATTCGTAGCAGTCATTTGTCCCGGAAAGCGAAAAACGAACTATAAAGTGTACAAATAATAGAAAAATATCTTAAAATTGATATTTTGATGACGCATCTTTACTTGTTTTGCAATAAATTACCCGTCATGTTGTAATATTTATATATTGTACTTTAAAGTGGTTTGACTATGATAGTATTGTATGATTATCTCGCAAAAATGTTCCATTGTTTGGCCAATTGGAACCGTTGTTCCAAGGATAGAGGCGGCTTTAAGCCTAACAATCGCGCAAATTTAGAAGAAAGCATACGAATTAGATAGAAGAAATAGATGGCCCCAAGTTGCGATCCTGTAACTTTCTTATTAATTGGATTAATTAAATTAATTAATAAATTAACCAAAACATTCATTGAATTAAGAGACTACACTGTCAAAATTGGTATCAAATAAAGCCCATTGAACAAGAATAAATATCCGAAAAAGTATTTGAGCTAGCTAATTGATTAATTTCCCAATTAATTACACTTTTAAAAAAATCTTCTTAAGTCCTATTGTGTAATTAAGTATACCTAAATGTCTACCGATTGGCCTAAGATGTTCCCACTTTAATAACATCATGCCAATAATTTCGAAATGTTATGTGCCTAAGCGAAATTATTGTAACTGATAGATTAATAGATGAGTGAAGTTGAATAACAATTAGCCTTCAAAAGTTTGTTAATAACTAGGAGAATGGTGTGAAATCATTTTAAGAAAATAATAAATAGTTTGGAATTATCCGCTCATTCACTAAAACATAAAGTAGAAAAAATCGAACTGTTACTTTGGGTCCCTGTTAAGTTCCACTGCATTGTTAAAAAAGAGTTATCTTGTATAAGAAGTCTAAGTTTACTTGCTGTTTCCTAGCAGCAATACAATGATGGGAAATGTAACTATTATTATTAAATAAACAAATAAAATAAATAAATTGTATTTAAAATCTAACCACCCAGTTATATAACTGCTATTTTCAGTGGGTGACAGTAAATCAAAGCGACCAAGCCAACCTGGTAGGCCCCGACGCAATCGACGATCGATTATTATTATTATTATTATTATTATTATTATTATTATTATTATTATTATTGTATTATTATTAATAATATAAGTTTTTTAAGCATAAGCCCGCTTTAAGGACATAGTTTTTGATTCATAGCAGTTATCGAAAAAGTTTGTCCCGACTGGGGTTCGAACTCAGAACCTCCGGCTTAACGTGCCATAGCTCTACCAATTAAGCTACCGGGACCACGGAACAAAAATGTCATATGGCATATGTCATGAAAGTCAACAGTCACAACAAAAAGCAGTTTCGTAAAGGTTTATTCTGTGGTCCCGGTAGCTTAGTTGGTAGAGCTTAAGCCGGAGGTTCTGGGTTCGAACCCCAGTCGGGACAAACTTTTTCAACAACTGCTATGAATCAATAACTATGTCCTTAAAGCGGGCTTGTGCTTAAAAAACTATAATAACAATAATAATAATAATAATAATAATAATAATAATAATAATAATAACTAGGAAAACGCTCAAGTCCCGCCGCGTTGTTTGATGAGCGTAATTGGTGCATTGAGCTGCATTGTGTTACGCGGATTTTCTGTTGTTCTGTGAAAAAATCATTACTTAGTCGAAGATTTTTTTTAAATTAAATTAAATTAAATTAAAAATTAACTTAATTTTTTTAATAAATCGTAATTTTTACGTAATTTTAAAAAAAGAAAAAAATCGTAAAATTGCAATTTTCATAAGAAATAATTATTCGATTGCGCTCAAATTTTACACGAGTATATTAATTCATGAAATTAAGGTTCAATAAAAAAATCATTACAATAGGATAAAGCATGTAGGTGTTATATGTCAAAGAATTGTTTTAAAAAAGAAAAAACCCGTAAAATTTTGATTTCCATGAGAAATAATTTTTCGATTACGCTCAAATTTCACACGAATATCTTAATTCATAAAATTAAGGTTCTTTTAAAAAATCATTACAATCGGATAAAGCATGTAAGTGTTATAAGTCGAAGAATGTTTTTAAAAATCAAAAAAAATCGTAAAATTGCGTTTTTTATAAAAGAAAAAATTTCCGATTGCGCTCAAAAACGTGCAGTTCTAAGTTCAGAGATTTCGAAGGCCTCCATAAAATTTCATCGCAATCGGAGTATCGGTTTTAAGCCGGAATCGTGTTAACAAACACACAAAAATACAAAAAAAAAAAACATTCCGGATTTTTTTCTCCAGTGTAGTGAAATGGAATCTTCGCTTCGCTCGCTACGCTCATCCAATAATAATAATAATAATAATAATCGATAGTCGATTGCGTCTGGGCCTACCAGGTTGGCTTGGTCGCTTTGATTTACTGTCCCCCACTGAAAATAGCAGTTATATAACTGGGTGGTTAGACTCTAAATACAATTTATTTATTTTATTTGTTTATTTAATAATAATAGTTACATTTTCCCATCATTGTATTGCTGCTAGGAAACAGCAAGTAAACTTAGACTTCTTATACAAGATAACTCTTTTTAACAATGCAGTGGAACTTAACAGGGACCCAAAGTAACAGTTCGATTTTTTCTAATTTATGTTTTAGTGAAAGAGCGGATAATTCACAAACTATTTATTATTTTCTAAAAATGATTTCACACCATTCTCATAGTTATTAACAAACTTTTGAAGGCTAATTGTTATTCAACTTCACTCATCTATTAATCTATCAGTTACAATAATTCTCGCTTAGGCACATAACATTTCGAAATTAATTGGCATGAATGTTATTAAAGTGGGAACATCTTAGGCCAATCGGTAGACATTTAGGTATACTTAATTACACAATAGCGACTTAAGAAGATTTTTTAAATGTTCAATGGGCTTTATTTGATACCAATGTCGACAGTGTAGTCTCTTAATTCAATGAATGTTTTGGTTAATTTATTAATTAATTTAATTAATCCAATTAATAAGAAAGTTACAGGATCGCAACTTGGGGCCATCTATTTCTTCTATCTAGTTCGTATGCTTTCTTCTAGATTTGCGCGATTGTTAGGCTTAAAGCCGCCTCTATCCTTGGAACAACGGTTCCAATTGGCCAAACGATGGAATATTTTTGCGAGATAATCATACAATACTATCATAGTCAAACCACTTTAAAGTACAATATATAAATATTACAACATGACAGGTAATTTATTGCAAAACAAGTAAAGATGTGTCATCAAATATCAATTTAAAGATATTTTTCTATTATTTGTACACTTTTTGTTCGTTTTTCGCTTTCCGGGACAAACGACTGCTACGAATTGGATGACATTTTCAGAGAACCTTTAAAATCTCTAATATTAGACTTTCAAAGAATTTAAGTGCAACCAAATAAATTTATCACGTGAAAAGAGCACTTTTCCACTTTTTCCACTTTTGAAACTGAAAATCCTGTAAAGTTAACTATTATGAAAAATATCTTCGAAATACATTGTTAGTATCATTATATTTAACCATTTGCTTGTATTGTTGGTTTAAATTACTTTCAAAATATAATTCTATGCTAACAATGACGAAATGAAGTTGGATTAAAAACCTAGTTAAATAGCGCTCAATCTACTAAAAATGCTCATCCTGCAACGCGTATCATCTAAACCTCCAAAAAATCTATACATTTTATTAGTTTAGTTCATGAATATATTTTTTAAATCAAATTCAAGTATAAAAACATCTTGCTAGCAACCAAAAAAATGTGTCGAATCTATGCTTGAATCACATTTTAGTGAAATTATTTACACTATTTTTGCCGTGTCTGCAATTTTTAACAATGAAATCATATGTTTATTAAAAATTGATTCATATAATATTGAAAGCATACAGTTACCTACAAATCGGTGTTTTAAAAAATAAAATCGGTTAACCGAGTCCCGAGTTATGTACTTTTTAAGACAGTAGAGAGTAAGTGTTTCAATGATTGCACATTCAAAAACAAAATGGCCTCTAAAAAAAACGTATACCACAATTCGAAGTGACGAACTACCTGGGGCTGTTTCATAAGGTGCATACTAACACGTGGTCAAGTCAGATTTGAGATGTTAAGTGGGGTGAACGAAAAAAAAATCCACAGGGTCTGGCTCCTGGTCTAATTGGCTAGTAAGATTGGAGAAGGGTTGACAGGTTGGGAAAGCAAAGCGAACATAAATTTAAAAAAAAGCGACAAAACTTTTCACCTGCTGATGACAACTGCAGCTAATTCAAAGTTGTTACCTTAATCCACGACGCGTTTCGTCCTTCTGGGACTCATCAGGCAGATGGAGGCCACTAAAAATCAGCTAACTACATGCAAACAAAACTCACAACACATAACCAAACCTGTGGTAGGGCCACACAAGAAGCAATTTCTGCATGCATGTTGTCATCATCAGGATATTTTGTCTCCCAAGCACTAGAGTTGGGAGGGAAGCCCCCTTTCTGGTTGTGCTGACGGTGTGGCTCAGTATAAAAAGTGTTTGAAGTAACCTTGCTGATGATGAGAACATGCATGCAGAATTTGCTTCTTGTGTGGCCCTACCACAGGTTTGGTTATGTGTTGTGAGTTTTGTTTGCATGTAGTTAGCTGATTTTTAGTGGCCTCCATCTGCCTGATGAGTCCCAGAAGAACGAAACGCGTCGTGGATTAAGGTAACAACTTAAAATTAGCTGCAGTTGTCATCAGCAGGTGAAAAGTTTAAACATACATAAAATATTATTTTATTAGATGAGCGTAGCGAGCGTAGCGAGCGAAGCGAAGATTCCATTTCACTACACTGGAGAAAAAAATCCGGAATGTTTTTTTTTTTTTCTTTCCTTCCTTCTTTCTTTTTTTTTTCTGTATTTTTGTGTGTTTGTCAGCACGATTCCGGCTAAACCGATACTCCGTTTGCGATGAAATTTTATGGAGGCCTTCGAAATCTCTGAACTTAGAACTGCCACGTTTTTGAGCGCAATCAAAAAATAATTTCTCATGAAAATCGCAATTTTACGATTTTTTTTCGATTTTTTGAAAATTTATTTTCCTTGTAACACCTACATGCTTAATCCGATTTTCATGATTTTTTCACAGAACCTTAATTTTATGAATTAAGATATCCGTGTGAAATTTGAGAGCAATCAAAAAAATTTTTCATGAAAATATAAATTTTGTGGGTTTTTTCTTTTTTTAAACAATTCTTTTACTTATAACACCTACATGCTTTATTTTATTGTAATACTTTTTTCACAGAACCTTAATTTTATAAATTTATATATTCGTGTGAAATTTGAGCGCAATCAAATAATTATTTCTTATAAAAATCGCAATTTTTTGTTTGTTGTCAATTTTTTAAAATTCATACGATTAATTAAAAAATTAAAATTAAAGTTTATTTTTTATCTAATTTAATTTAATTTAAAAAAAATCTTCAACTTAGTACTAATTTTTTCACAGAACAACAGAAAATCCGCATAACACATGGCAGCTCAATGCACCAATTACGCTCATCCAACAACGCGGCGGGACTTAAGCGTTTTCCTAGTTATTAAATCATACGTGTCTATCTTTAAAGGAGAAAAATCATATGTTTCAAAAGCACTCTGCTTCAGCACACAAAAAATAGATTTTTTCTAAGGAAAATGGTGGAAACGGCATATTTTTTTCAATTTTTTCCCTAGGAGTCGTGAATGGTTGGAGCTAGGTGACACTAGAAAAAATGATGTCACGAAATCATCGAGCACGCGCAGCTGTGTATGCAGTGTGTGCTGTGTGTGCATTACCCCACCCTCTGCAGCAGAGCCTTGCTACGCGTAGATCCGTTGAATGCATCCTTTTATTAACACTGATAAAGAACACACTTGACAGCCATAAATGTATTTTTATTTCTATACTTATCCATATTTCTTTGTATTTGTTTGATTATTGGTAATTTGTTACAATATAGTTTTACACATTTGTCATTGGCCCCTAAGGAGTGCAGAGCATAAGTGCACATCATACAAAGGGGCCTTTACAAGAACATATACATTTGGCAGGAAATAGTGAAATAACATAAACAAATTACAATGGTACAAACAGGGGTCGAAATTAACGCTCGCCCGAGGCTAGTGAAACTTTGGTCGGGCTAGTAAAAATCTCATTTCACTAGCCCGACGGGCGAGTACTTTTTCCAGAGTTCCCAATTGCCGTTAAAAAATCTTAATATTTCCCGCCCGTAACCTAACGAGTATCCAGGAGTTGTGCTACCTAGTATGGAAAATTGTTCTAAATATGTAAACAAAATAAAAATCTCTTAATTTTGGCTAATATTATTCATATTTTTGTGAAAATTGTTTCCGGTTAGCGGTTACTCTCTAATTCCCCACACCCACACATCAAACCCTGCGAATATTGTGATTTTAGAGGAGTCACTGAGGCTTCCGCGGACACGAGTTTAGGCGCACAGCTTTCTGTTTTTTTCCTTTTTTTGAGTTATCGGCTTATAACATTTTATAAAATTTCAGCATAATGTAAATAGAGAATAAATTAATGATTTCCAGTACGCGTATTCCTAAATTATTCAATCAATTTTGAATTAAAAATTAGTGAAATAGACGTAATTTACTCCATTTTGATCAACTTCGGGAATTTCTTCCAAGTGTACAATTTTTAGGGCAAATTTGCATACTGCATATCAACGTTTAAGTGGGAACGCGCTGGTTGATTTGGTTTTATCTTAAGATAAATTGTTTGGTCCAGAATTGAAATCCGTTTTGAATTTCCCATTTTTTCACGTTTTGGACTTCTGTCTCGCAATGGATTGTTAAGGTTTATTTTTTAATAATTAAGTGCACATATCAATATAAAAGTACATTATTAACATTCATGCAAAATTTGGTAAAGATATTACCAACTGTTCATCAGAAATAATCAACACCATTACAACCATTTGAGTTGGGCCAAACATTCACGTTTGATCATTTTATATCAATATGACCTATTTGATTGCGGGCTAGTAAAAATGCTCTCGGGCTAGAGGACTATTGCTGCCATTAGCCCGTAGGGCTAGTGGCAAATAAAGTTAATTTCGACCCCTGGGTACAAATAAAATGAAATGTGTGGGTAATTATTTTTATAATAGTATCCAGATAAGAAAGACGTTTTTCAATTTAGCTAAGGTAGATGCAGTCAAAATTGAATAACCTAATGAATGCAAATTGAATACCTACATACATAGACATTAGAGTCACAGGTTAGAGTAATGATATCATATTACCTAGGTAAGTTTGTGGACTAGTTTTGAATTCTTACACCATACGCGTTAGATCTACCGGTACCGGTAGCTTAGTCTCGATTAAGCCAAAGACGAATAAGCATGCATGTTTTAATAGGCCTAAAGTTCTTAGAACTAGAAGGAAAATGTCTAGTGGAAAGGAGATACGTCCGTACAGTACAAGTTTGGGCCTGAATACGATAGGCTAGTGACTGATGATATAACTTTAGTAGAGCAAGACAGTGGACCTCAAACGGCAAATATTTACTATGGGAGAAAGGGGAATAATATTGAATGGTGCAAATGAAAGTTGTGTCAGGTGATGCATACAGACTTTGAAAGTTTGTGCTGTACAGAAAGTGAGTCAATTGACCAAGTTAGGGGAGTTTATGAGTGTGTAACACTTAATCCTCTTTTTCTCAAAATTAGTTATTTTTCAAGAGGCTCTTAATTGTTGCAATACGAAACTGCACGAAAAACTATTAATAAGAAAAAAACAAGTCTCTCTCTGGTGATCTACCGCCTAATAAAGTGTGTCGTTACTTAGCATACAAACAATTTATTACATGGGTAAATGCTAATGCTATTCTAGGTCAAGGCAACCGTATTGTTATTCCCTTATGTGTTGTAAACAAAATTAGAGAACAATATCCTGAAGTCAACTCCCAGTATCAGGGCAAGCACCAAAGTAGCTGGCTTAGAGGCTGATCGAGTACGTAATTCAACATAATGTATATATTACACTGAAACACATGAACGACTGCATCTCGGATATATCGAAAGGAGTAGGCAATGCCCAAACTGTGGATCGAACCCAGAACCTCAGGCATTCTATGAATCGATGCTCGGTCTACATTATATACGTACCTACCATCCACCATTCAGATATGATGATACCAAAATGCAGTTTTTGTAAGATCTCATTAGAACATTGATAATTCGTACGGTGTGTATCGATAAATAGAAATCATTAATCGTTGTATTGTTGTAGCTGAACCAATTTTGCCGACTATTTTTTCAAATAATATCTATGAAAATTCACTGCCTCATCAAAATTTATTGTTTTATTATAATCTATTGAATTAAAAATGCTAATTTTATTTATATGTACAGTATTTCCATCAAACTAATGAGTTTGTATAAGTAAGACTCCATTTAGGCCTTAGAGAATCTCATTGCAGACAGGTTTTAAGAATGCAAATAATTAACTGTAGCTTGACTGTATCGCTTGAGGTTATCATGTTGTAAATAAATTCCTAATTATTTCATTGAATGCAAATGTCCAATAAATAAACGACGATGGAAAGGAAAATTGTACAAAGCATATTTTAAGCTGCTAGATAATTGATCCGGTAGAACAGGGATTATAGTCATACAAATTGCCTAGAAGTACGGAATGTTGGCCATTTACAAGCCTAGGAGGAGTTAGGCTAGGATTAAATCATTCCTTTTGGAACACAGCTTTATTCAGTATATGATTTATTTTGAGGACGTATTGTATGGACTAGCTAAGCTACTATAGTATCACGTACATCGATTTTTGTGAACCCAAATTATCTTAGTTAATTAATTTAATCTATGACTGAATATTGTATCTACATTGAAACTATTCATTGACACATTGCACTTTTTATCGAATTGAACTTGTTAACATTGTAAACTGTTTATGTTGTTGTTTATGTTTGTTTCTTAACAATTGTACAGATCTTCCTCTTGACAACTTCAAATACTCGCATGTCTATATGACATGCATATGAGTGAACACTGTAGAAGGCTTACTTAAATAAATAAATAAATAAATAAATAAAGTGAATTACGTAATTAGCCATCAGCGATCTCATTTTTGCATAATTAGATTACCAGACCTGGGTAAGTTACTTTTGAAAAGTAATGAAATTACATTACTCATTACTTCAGCCAAAATGTAACTAAATTACTATTTAGTTACTTTTCCAAGAACGTAATGAAATTACGTTACTTTTTATGAAAAAAAGTAATGAAATTACTTTCAAAAATTACTTTTTAATTTAAAATATATCTGACGTGCGGACGAGTATGACGCAAGTGCTTTGTCTGCCGATGGCGGGTCTCAGACAGGGTGTTATCCACGCCCACACTTTAAAACCAGCATGCCTATCACGGAGATATTGTAGATATCGACGTATAGATGTATAGTAAATTATGGATATCACGGGTGACATCTATCGGCGAAATGTTGTAACTACACTACAAGTGTAACAATTCGACTATCGATTTATTTGACACAGACTTGAATGTTTGATGTCAAGTAGATAAGTACGTCGCCAACGGCGCTCGTCATAGGCGGAAGTACCAAAAGTAAACATGGCTAGGTTCTGAAATAAAAACTCGGGACTCGAAATCTCTCGATCAGACCTACGAAATGTCGGAAATGCTGCATGCATGCACATTGTTCAAGCGGGCGATACGTAGAAAGGCAGCAGGCGCACTGGCACAGTGACTGATATTTGATACACAAAGGCGCGGGCGGCGCGGCAAAGGTAACGCGTTACTAACGCCAAATTACAATGATAAAAGTAGTGAAATAACTCTTCTGTTACATTGATAAAAATGCAATTATATGGATCTTTCAAAAGCTTTTGACTGTGTGGAGTATAATACATTAATAAGTAAACTGTTTTCATATGGAATTAAGGGAAATGCCCTGCAATGGATATTTTCGTATCTACATGGAAGGACGCAATATGTAGAAATTTCTGACCATTTGAACATAAAAACTAAATCTGAGAGGAAATATATTAAACTGGGAGTACCACAAGGATCAATACTAGGGCCTTTGTTTTTCAATATACTAATAAATGACATGCCATGTGCAATAAGTGAAGGGGATGTGCTTCTGTATGCAGATGACGCAACCACCACCCTTGCTCATGCACTTATAGAAACATTAGAAAAGACCGCTTTTATCAGTTTTAACGAAATGGCGCAGTGGCTGCAACCAAATAACCTAATAATGAATAATAAGAAAACTAAATGTATGATATTCCCAAGGAAAAATATGGAAGATCAAAATATTTGTATCAGGTTATGTGATGAAGACCTTCCTATTGAACAAATAGACACAGCAAAGTTCTTAGGACTGTATATTGACAAGTGCTTATCGTGGGACATCCACACTGATTATGTAGCAAATAAACTGAGCTCTAATATATATGTCTTACGTAAAATGAAAATATATGCAGATAGAAGTTTGCTGTTAGTAGTGTACTATGCCCTGATTGAGTCACATTTGAGCTATGGGTTAATAGCGTGGGGAAATACATCAAAAAACAATTTTCATGAGATCTTTGTCATGCAAAAAAAAGCTTTAAGAATAATAAATCAAAAGTTAAGAAAGGGGATACATGTAGGGGACATTTCAAAACATTGAATATTCTTACTTTTGCATGCCTCTATATTTACAAAGTAATATTATTTTTAATTAATCATAGGGAAGATATAAAAAAAAACATAAATATTCATAGTTACAATACTAGGAGAAAAAATGATATATTTGTGACATCCCATAGGCTGGCTGTATATGAGAAAAGCCCCACATATGCAGGAATAATCCTTTTTAATAAGCTACCTGCCATTATCAAAAACAAACCAACTGATACATTTAAAAAGGATCTTAGGACATTTCTCGTTGAAAAAGAATACTACGATATTGAGGATTTCTTGGCGGACAATGATAATATGTCTTGAAAATACAATTTATTTTACATATTATAGATGCCTAGACTTATATTATCTAGTAGCCTATCTTATATTAGTGTAAAAGTATACATTTTTATTGTGTATTATTGTATTGTTGTAAAAGTGTATTTTGTAATTAATGTAAATTAGTTTTAGTATTTTCTATACATCCTAATTCAAGTCTTTTGAAAAGACGTGTTTAATAACTAGCTAGCTTATAATGTATTGTTTAACTTGTTTATCTTGTCATAACATTGTAACATTATATGCTAGTATTAGGTATACAAAACAAGACAATAAAATGAAATGAAAATGAAATGAAATGAAATTACTGGCTCGTTACTGAAAAAAGTAATTTTGTTACAGTAACGCGTTACTCCCGTTACGTTACAACCCAGGTCTGTATATTACCGGAAGTAATGCACTTCACTTTTCTGCCGATAGAGGGCATCCAGGTAGCCATTACTAAAATAATTTTCCTTAGAAACAGTCTTGAATTTGCCTTTCAAAAATAACTTTAAATAACGTATTTCATCTGATAATTACTCCCTAATAATTAGCAACCTAACTCTCTTATCAGAACTCTTTATATAATTCTGTATAATTTTGTGTATTTCAATGTCATGTTTGTAGCGGGCTGGAATGGTCCCATTCTGATTACGTTCCTTAGTTTAAACAACAGCCGGCAAGTATTTGAAGGGTTGCGGCACTGTGATTGGTCGAGCGGGGGAACAACGGAAGGTTTTGAGTCGATTCTCTTAGGAAACGGGCGGAAGTCAGGTTGGAACACTTGTAGGAGCCTGTATAACTTGGATAGCGAGGTTACGTCGCTAGGGTGGGCCGAAGGAGGCTTCACTTCATTTTTAGTGAATATCGGTCTTTAGGAGAGGTATCCGTCGTAATTAGTATGGATTATTGTTGCCAGTGAGTTCATATTGATTTTGAAGTATAAATCTTAGAAATCGGTTCGTAGATTTACGATATTTCCCGAGATTAAGTTTTGCCAATTTAGCGTCTGTTTTATTCAGCATTGAACTGTAAACCGTTCGGAACACCACGTGCATTTGAAAAGTGGAAGTCGTCATTTTTACGCCGTGAGCCTACAATAGGTTGTTGTGGGTTCATTTTGGAACTTTAATAAGCAGTAGCACGATTTGTGGTCGCTGTAAGATTCTTTTTAGACAAGTGTAAGCGGTATTGAGGGCCTAGAAGCCACTTTGATACAACAAGACAGGCCTAGTGATTTCACGTATTTGCATACTACGCGAGTGTAGAGCTAAGTTAGAGACAAAGAGAGAGTTCGTCAAGGAGCATTGTAGGGCCTAGCGTCGGCCGCCGTATAACCAGCTGAATTTAGAACATTTTTGGAGTAAGGATTGCTAATCTAAGAACTAGAACCGAGGGTTTTATTAAATCAAACCGAAGCCGTAGGAGTTTTTGGTGATCATTAAACACTGTACGAGTGTGAACACAAGACTTGATTGTGTAAGGATTTCAGACTGCCTTCAAACTTTAGTTTTTACATTTGCAAAGCCATTTTACCGAGCAGTTCTTGCGACATATTCTATCCACGATCACATCAACCAGCCGAGATTGTGCGAGGTCAGGAGCGGCTACCAGCGAAAGTCGATTCACGGGGAGACCGACAGATGGCGCTAGTGAGTCCTTTGGTCAAGATTCGGATGATGGGAACTTTCGAGTAATTCGTGAGAGAGCTTCAACGGGATCTCAAACCGAGGACAATCCGACACAGGATCCTACCCTTTCTAATACTTGGTCGCAGCAACAACGGAACGTTGAGTATCTGAAGTTCTTTGTACTAAATTTAAATATGTAACCATCTGTAATTTAGAAAATAATTGTAATCAACAACCAGGCTTTAGGAATTAAAACAGCTGATCAGCTAGGTAGGCTATTGAGAGTGAACCATTTTCGTACACCTTGATTTTCTTTGTACAGATATATGTGATATGTGACTACATAAAAAAACCTAAGTGGATGATTCATACCTTTGTTTACCATTATTGTTATTTAGATTCAACATTTTCCTTAAAAAGTACATTATCATTGTGACTTCGCTCCCTAACACACAGGGAACCCAACCGCCATTCCCTACTACTGACCTAAAATGAAGTCACGTCGCAACCCCTTCCAACACCACCTTGCCCGAAAACCCGACCAGCGCCAGAGTGGTAGTCACTCGTGATTCCTAAAACTGTATCACTTTTGGTCAAAAGGTGGTGTGGGCAAAGGTTACCCTGCCTAGCCCTACAGCTATCTCGTAAACTTGCCCTGCCACTAGCTCAAGGAGAGACGAAACAAAAAAACAGTAAAATAAAATGTGAGAACCGCAAATCTAACCACCAACTTGCCAGAATGTATCAACAGTGCAGCTCAGCACCGCCTAGCACCCTACCCAATGGAGGTAGATAGCTAGTCTTACCAAGCGTGCTAGTGATGAGCCACGCCGCTCGCTGGACCGCTCCTGCTGGTTCCGGGGCCTCGTACGCTCCTGCTTAAAACTAGGTCAACCACCGTGATTCGGCGGGCGTGTACCGAAGGTCCTTATGCAAAATGCCTACTCAGTGAGTTGGGAGAGTCAGGGAACCAAACATGCACTACTGAAAAAGAAGCTGTGTGCTTTTAGTGGAAATTTACTTATGCAAACAAGAAGTTAAATTACAGCAATTGAAGTTAAATTTGTTCTAGTGAAGTTAGATTCGGATCCGATTTTTAGCAAAACAATGACACAGACATGAGATACAGGGTTACACAATAAAAATACAATAAAATGCCAGCGCTCTACTCAACACTATCCTCTCCTCTCTCTTTCCAAAGTCCCATCCTGTTCCTTGGTCTTCTGCAGTCGAAGAGGGGGGGGGGAAATGATGTGGCTGCAAGCGGCGTCTCTCGTTCCGACGTGCGGGTGGCCTACTGAGAAGGCGTCCAGTGGCGGACGCGGACCTTGGTGTCCTACGGTGTACTTCTCGGCTACTCGTCCAGAATGCTTAAATTTGCTTACCACCGCTCCAGAAGGTCTCGTAGAGGGAGAGATGCTGCTCTCGCTAGCATCGTGGTATTTACTCACCACGTGGTCGTATGTTTTACTGGCACCAACACGTGCACCCTATCTCGTCACCGCAAAGCCAGTCCGAAGACAGGAACTGATTATTATAAAAAATGAAACAATATAACAGGTAGTAACGTTATAAATATAAATCATTGGACTTTTTCACTGTTAGTTAACAAAATATTTATTTAAATGTGATATTTCGATTTCTTTACAGAAATCTTTATCAAACAAAATTAACAATTAAAAAACCACAACAGACAGGACAAAAAACATTTCACAAATTATTAAACGAGGGAGCGGAGCGACCGAATGTCTCCATTCAACTCAAACGGCTCTCATTCTGTGATTCTGTCTGTCTGTCTGTACGTCGAAAATCAGCCGAACCGCTGAACAGATTTAGCTGAAATTTTAAACAGACATCCGGTACGAGTATACTGAGAACTGTTAACAAAATCAGCTTGATCCATTGCGATTTAAGCCTACAATAAATAAAAATGTGATTTTTTAAATTATCGATAGCATTTGTTTAGTAGCAGCTAGCGGAACGTGATTTGCGTGGCTTACATGGCACAGTGGTAAGCATTTAGCCTACCGCACAGAGGGTTGGGGTTCGATTCCCGTTAGTTCGAACTTTTTTTATATTTTTACATCCACATATTATTTTTGAGGGGTGTTAAATGGGAAATAAAAATTAGGTGATTTTGTTTCATCTTGGAAATTTGTTAATGTTTCACGCTAATACGTTTTGAACACGATTCCCATTTTAAATGTTCAATTAAAATAACTAGGGAAACGCCAAATTCGTTGATAAACGAGTGAGTGAGCCATGTGTTGAGTACTCGGTATCAATCCCCATACTGGGCTCGATCCAGCCTTAGGTATAGGGGAGGAAAGGGGATGTTACCGGGTACTCAACACTTGGCTCACTCACTCGTTTAACAACGAATTTGGCGTTTCCCTAGTTATAAATATGGCTGTGCATTAGTACCAAATTATTAACAAAAAAGTTTATTATGAATAAAAATAAAAAAACAAAAAACAGAACATTAAATTGACAAGTTGAACAGTTATTGATGTATGAAATAAAGCTATTGATCTAGTGATGAAATTGATGGACAGAAACTTTTCCAAATGGCTGGATAATTAACACTAGGCACACTGATTGTATTGGCCACACATGAAATCAAACCAGCTTCCTTAATTTTCCGTGTTGTGGCATTAGACTCATGTACAAGGATTGAAGCGTCTTCCCAATTAATATGATGATGATTTTCATAAACATGTTCTGCGAGTTTTGAAGTATCAATCTTATGTTGTTTCACATTGTTCTTGTGTTCTTTTATTCTTACCATCAAAGGTCTCTTGGTTTCACCAATGTATCTAGCATCACATTCGCATGGTATAGAATAAATAACACCCTTAGATGACCGAACCTCATCCCTAGGTTTAGTCTTGGTGAGAATGCTGCGCAGCGTATTAGACGAACTAAAAACAACTCTTATGCCATACGGAGCTAAAATGCGTTTGATCTTTTCTGAAAGATTCGGATAGTATCCAATGCAGACCGTTTTATAAATCCTAGGTTTAACCACTTCAATATCTTTACTCATGTCAGGTTTGATGATATCTTGTGGAAAAATAGTCTTTTTTAACCAGTCATTTGAGTATCCGTTATTCTTCATAGCACCAAATATTTTTTCCAGTTCAATTTTTAGGTTTGTGGGAGTTGAACAGATCAGTTGTGCACGAGAAACCAAACATTTAACCATACCTTCTTTAATATGTGAAGGATGATTTGAATTGGCATTCAAATATTGATCGGTGTGTGTTAGTTTCCTATACACAGATGTAAAAAACGAATCTAAATCTTTCTTGATGAATACATCTAAAAACGGTAGACCGCCATCCTTCTCCTCTTCAAACGTGAACTTCATCTTAGGATGGTAGGAATTAAGATCTGATAATAACTTATCTACCTTGTCTTGATCTTCACAAAGAATACAGATTATGTCATCAACATACCTCAACCACAAATCTGGTTTAAGCGATGACTGTGCGAGAACGTCTGTTTCAAGAGAATCCATGTATATATCCGCAAGTAAAGGTGACAAACAACTGCCCATAGCTAGACCATCTAGTTGATGATAGACGACTTTATCAAATTCAAAATAGCAAGACATGAGAATTAACTGCAAAGCTCCATTATTGCATCTACAGATAGAGAAGTTCTAGACTGTAGTGAACAATCAGTTAATAATTTGTTTTTTACAAGTGAAAGAACCTCCTTGACAGGTACACTAGGAAACAAATTTACAACATCAAAACTCAACAATCTAGACTTGTCACTAAATGGAACTTCTCTCAACTGATCTACAAGCTCCTTTGAATTTAAGACAGCTGATTTTATGTTATGACTCAGAGGTTTTAAGATATTTAAAAGAAATTTAGATAATAGACTAAAAGGTGATCCCATTGAACTCACAATTTGCCTTAATGGTAAGCCCTCCTTATGTATTTTCGGCAACCCATAAGCATGTGGGGTTTTGGAGAAATGTGGTGTTAAATGAGATCTTACCTTAAAGTCAATGCTTTTTTCATATTTCTTGAGCATGTGATATACTTGTGTTTCATATGCAGATGTAGGATTTTTTTTTTTCATGTTTATGAAAATCATCATCATATTAATTGGGAAGACGCTTCAATCCTTGTACATGAGTCTAATGCCACAACACGGAAAATTAAGGAAGCTGGTTTGATTTCATGTGTGGCCAATACAATCAGTGTGCCTAGTGTTAATTATCCAGCCATTTGGAAAAGTTTCTATCCATCAATTTCATCACTAGATCAATAGCTTTATTCATACATCAATAACTGTTCCAACTTGTCAATTCAATGTTCTGTTTTTTTGGTTTTTTATTTTTATTCATAATAAACTTTTTTGTTAATAATTTGGTACTAATGCACAGCCATATTTATAATAATTTGTGAAATGTTTTTTGTCCTGTCTGTTGTGGTTTTTTAATTGTTAATTTTGTTTGATAAAAGATTTCTGTAAAGAAATCGAAATATCACATTTAAATAAATATTTTGTTAACAGGATTACTTCCAACTTTTCCCGCCCAATTCTGGAAATTTGCGCTCTTGCGGGGAGCGGGAAGGGAGGGAGATAGGCGTGAACAACTTAACAAATTTAGTCATCCCCACCGCAACAAAACATGGCGTATGGGCAATGCAAAGGGGGTAATGCACCGACAAAGTAGCCAGCGCCTGATTTATTGCGCGCCGGCTCACTCGCGACTATAACACTGTCCAAGGTCAACTTCCATTGCTGGCATGGGAATGGGATATTGTTCACTCAACGCTGGCATCGATAAATGCGAATATAAATATCCAGTTGTAATCCTTATCCGAAAGTTTTTTCTGGTGTATGGTAATGAATAACATTGCAAAACAATTTATAATTTTATATTTTACACAGTGGGCCCATATGCTACCAAAATTGGTGTTTCTCTCCGTGATAATGAAATACCCAATTTCATTTGGATTGAACAAAACAATATAAGTAATATTTTCAAAATATAAACTCTAGTCCTTAAACACTAATCGTCTCAATACAATACTGAGCATAGCAAGCGAGTAATCAAGCTTATACTCTTTGTTAATTATACATAGTGCATATTATTTTTTCGGTATCTAAACTAATCGCGTTTGCGATTCAAACTCATGTCTCTTAGTTTCATGCTGACCTTCGCCCTATATCGTCATAAACCAAGACGGCAAGATTTTTGATGTGTAGTGTTCTATCGCATACAGAGGCGGAGGTTCTCGGTTCGTACCCTAGTCGGGTAAGCTAGTTTTGAATTGTTTTCACTTCACTTCAATTCAATTAAAAGAGTTATTACACAATCACTGTTTGGGATAAAAGTCAGTGGCGTCAACAACCTCCAGAGACGTTTTTGTAATACTGTCCATGTCCATTATTACTCTTGACTGTTTATGACGATTACCCGATTTACGATTTAACAATTTTCAAAAACGGGGAACTGTGGTTTCGCGAACGTGTTATGTTTCTTGAAAGTATGAGAGGTTGCTTTTATTACACTCGTTCGTTATTAATATGGATAGGTAAAGTAGCCTACTTGTAAAACATCTACGAGTTGGATTTTATTGATATAGAAACACCGCACGAACAATAACCACAGCCATACATTAAAATACATTTCAACAAACTTCCTCGCGTCTGATGAAGAGAGCCTCTTGAAAATGTGCACACTTTTTCGGTAAGTGTTTTTTATTTAATATATCTTGCGGTCCAAACATCTTTTTTAGATCGTGTATTTATAGCCTATATTTAATTAATGTGTATCGTTTTCAGATATGAAGTGAATTTAATTTCTTTTAGAGCAAGGCACTTACACTCAAATGTGTATTGTGTGGCTCGTTGGTATTGTGGTTAGTGTCTCTGCTTCCAATGCAGAAGATCCATGGTTCGATTCCCGTTAAGTCAGGAGGTTTTAACTGCTGATTTAGCATCAGTTATTGTCCTAGGAATTTGTAAACGGTGACTTTGGAGCCGTCCTGGCAGCGAGGCACATAATAAATTTTAAAGTTGTTCTGAATCGGCCTTGTTGATTCTGGCGTTGACCCACGGGTGTTCGCACTGTCCATACCACTGATTGCTATATTTCTTATTAAAAAATATCGATCTTTGGTTGGTTATCGCTCACTCGTCGATTGCATCGGGGCCTACAGGGTTGGATTGGTCGCTTTGGTTTACTGTCCCCCACTGAAAATCAGTTATATGACTGAATGGGAAGACAAAATATGAATTTATTTATTCGTTTTATTATATTCTACGCTACGCGCTCACTTCCATGCAAATATAGCCCTATCTCAGAACGATATTCCTCGTAAAGAAAGTTATTTTTTACACATAACAAAGATATTTAGAACGTATTTTCACATAAGGATTGACACATTCAACAGAAATATTAATAGTAAATAAATTATACCGGAAACACAAGATAAAAACCAATAAAAAAAGGTTTGTGGTCATTTGAGACTCCGGATGCATATAAAATACATTGCAAAAATCGCAAACAAATACACGGAAAAAAATCCCAAAAATATCGTAGTTTATATTATAATGCGTCACACACAGGCATGTGTTACACTCGTGAGTTAGGATTATTACACATTATTTACGTAGACTTGGAGAATTCTTATTTACACATATGCACATATAGAATGAGGTACATTGAGTTCAACTATGTACATTCACGTACACTCGCGACGAAATACGTTAGTAATGTGATGTAGTAGTAAAGCAAATAAACGCAGGGCACAATAATTAGCGTCGCGACGCGTCCACTGGTCACTAATATCACAGTCTCCTCACTAGCGTCAATATATTTTGTTTTTAACGGTAGAAAACTAAAATGTAAATGTGATCATGTTCACGTTTCATTTGTTTTGTTTCTTGAATTCTTCGGCCACACTTTGCAAGTGGCATTCACACGTAATGAAGAGATTTGATCTGCATTGTAAAACTACGATGATAGGTTTGTTTGTCTTGGATTTCGATTGCTTTGACAAACAGTCTTTGCCAAATAAAGTAAAATGGAAATCACTAATGAAGTATAAGGTTTCAAGGTTAATCGAGACGATTGCAGTTGCATTGACAGAATAACAATCCAAAAGGTGTGGGGAATTAAAATTATTATTCAATATAATGCATATTTTTAGTAATCATAATAACTCAATACATTATAACTTACCCAAGCAAATACCAATTATTTGTATACTACCCGGAACAATATTAAAACGTAAATATTCAAATAAAAAAATTAATGATCTGAACAATTCTTGGAAACCTCATGGTGCATAAGCGATCATGTAATTTTATAAAAAAAAAAAAAAAACTCCCACGTCCCACTCGCAGGAAAAAATGGTCTATGTACGAGAAATAAGAATGTAATTATATCAGAGAAAACAACAGAATGAATTATGCATGAGGATGTTTCTTCCCCTAGTTCGTAAAGTACGTTAGAACTGCAATTTATTTATTTATTTGGACAACAAATAACAATACAAAGTACAGTTAAAGTTTATAACAGTTTTCACCGTGTAGTCCATTTTTTGCTAAACATAGACTAGTTGTTACATAAGTATTAATATAATATAATATAGGTATTTTACAAAATAGTATAGGCCTATAGCCTATTATATGGTACCTCCTACTAATAATAAAATATAGCAATTTTTAGGTAGTTCTGTCTGTCATAAAGTCTTTTATGCTGTAGTATGCCTTTTGTATTAGGAATTTAGTTAGTTCATTTTTGAATTTGATGGTTTCTGTTATGTTTTTTATTGATTGGGGGAGTTTATTGAATAGAGTTTTATTCAAATAATCAGAGTTTTTTTGACCTAGGTTTGTACGATATTGGTTAAGATGGAGGTTATTTTTGTTCCTTGTGTTGTGGGTGTGTATGCCACTGTTGACTGTGAGAGTGTGGATGTTTTTTCTTATGACTAAAATTGACTTGAGAATGTAAAGGCATGTAACTGTAAGAATGTTTAGTGTAATAAAGTAGGGTTTGCAATGCTCCGTCGGCTTAAGGGTACATAATGCCCTGATTGCTCGTTTTTTTGCGTGATGAATACCTTGTCGATATGAGTCGATATTCCCCAAAATTCGATTCCATATCTCAAGTGCGATTCAAATAGAGAAAAGTAACATATTTTAGCAGTTGATATGTTGCTTATTTGTTTGATGCTCTTAATTGCAAAACAAGCTGAGCTGAGTTTTGGTATTAGGGTGTTGATGTGGGCATGCCAGGTTAAGTTGTTATCTATTGTTATTCCCAATAATTTTGCTTGTGTAGATGATTCTACTGTGGATTTATCATGTGAATTTGTAATGCAAGGTATTTGGTTGAGTGATTTGTTTTTTTGGAATGAATGGAATTGAATAAATTTGGTTTTTGTGATGAGTTTAGCAGTTTGTTTGTTCACCGTAAACCATTCGTGGATTCGGTAATTCTTTTATCTGCCTTCTCTTGAAGTTGTATTGTCTCATTAGCGGTAATACTTGTAGTGAAGTCATCTGCAAAAAGCTCTGCATCCTCGATGTTATCAGGTAGATCATTAACAAAGATGATAAAAAATAGTGGGCCAAGAATTGATCCTTGTGGAACGCCACAAATTACTTTTTCATAGTCAGATCTAGTCTTTGTAAGTTTGTTGTCTTTCAGTTATTTCGACGCATTGCAGTCGGTCAGTCAGGTAAGAAGTTATAAGCTTTAGACCATTCCCACGTATGCCATAGTACTCTAGTTTGGCTAGTAGTATTGTATGGTCAACACAATCAAACGCTTTTGTGAGGTCGCAGAATATACCCAATGTGGGTAAATTTAGGTCTACTGCTCCGACAACAGTTTTAAGAAATCTACTGATTGTGTCGCTTGTTGATTTGCCTTGTCTAAATCCATTTTGCCTCTCTGTTATGGTATTAAACTCGTCAAAAAATGAGACCATTCGTGTGTATATTATGGTTTCTAATATTTTTGAAGCTGCTGGAAGAATGGATATTGGTCTGTAGTTACTGGTTATATGTTTATTTTCTTTTTTGAATATAGGGATTATTTTTGATATTTTCAATGCTTGGGGAAAGACACCGTCCTCCAGGCAAGTATTGAAAATGTCAGATAATGGTTCAGCTAATTCATTGATACATCTTTTGAATACCATAATTGACAAATCATCGATTCCCGTAGAGTATTTAGGCTTTAGTTTTAGTACTATATCTTTAATTTCATTTGGGGTTGTTTCATAAAAGTAAAGGGAGTTACTTGGGCTTTTGTTTGTCTTTGTTAGGTAAGTTTGAAAATTGTGGTTTTTATTGTTTCCGCAAGTAGGCCAAGTTATGTTATTTGTTAATAGAGATGCTTCCGTCGTGAAGTACTTATTGAAGGTAGTGGCAATTTCAAAGGCGTCATTTATTAATGAGTTTTTGTTATTGAGTAAAGTTATATTTTCATGGCGCTTTTTCGGTTTTACGATTTAATTTCTGTATTTATTACGTTCCATATAGATTTTGATTTATTGTCTGTAGTTGTTATGATTTCTCTTATGTGGCCAATTTTTGCATTTTTTAGAACCTTTTTGTAAATTCTCAAGTATGTTTTGATATATGTTTGCAAAAATGGCACATTTGCGAAATGAGATTTAATATGTAAGAGACTTCTTTTATTTGTACTTGAAACCTTAATACCTTTGGTTAGCCAATTCTGCAATTTATAGGTTGATTTATTTTTATTGTTTTTAAAGTGCTCAGTGTGGTGTTTAAATTGTGCCCAAGCCTCTATGCATGATATAATTATAGTTCTGGTAATCAAAACAATTGTTACAATAAAGGATTAAAAAAAACATAATTGCACAAAACGAGAGTCTTCCCACCCATGTAAAAGATGTTATTTCAGTGACGGACTTCAATTAAAGAGATCCGAACCGACGACGCCATCGATTGGCGAAATAATCGGACATTTGAAATCGTGGTTCACAGATTACCATGAGTCATACGCGAATGAGGTCAGCATAGGCATATATACTTCGAAAAAACCATTTACAAATTCTTGTGTGTTTCGTTGCTAGGACAGTTTCAAAGCCACACTCTCAGTGGATGTAATGCGATACCATTCCCATGGATTATGGGTTGATTCAAGCCGGGAATCGAACCAGCGACGTTCGCTATAGAAGCAGGAACGCTATCCTTTGGACCAACAAGCCACAAGCATTATTTGGCAGATTTGCTTCCCCCAGAGTAATGAAATTAAATATTCTGTTATAATAATTCAATTGTTACGTAGTGCATAGGTGATGTCTGCCCTATGGATATGACCCCGGGTTCGAATCCTGTCGAGACCGGAAATCCTGAATAAAGGTTTTTTTCCGAACTTTTCCTCAGTCGCTAATGAAAAATGTAATGGATTGACTCCTCTTAATTCCCTCGTACATCCCTTCACTATTGTCCTATCCGCAATATACCTAATTAGTCACCTGAAGAGGGTCACCCCGGTTAAATCTGATGTGTATACCCGACAGCGGGAATCCTACAAAAATGTATTTATTTATGGATATGACAGGTCGAAAGGCCCGACTACCGTGGATAGCAACGATGTTATTTTCTTTATCGTGCTGAAAGAACGCTAAACGATATCTAAAAAATAGAAAAAAGGGGTTCGGTTTGGTACTATATAATATAATTACATGGGGACTAATCGTAGACAATATTTGCTTAGTTCTTACAACGGGGTAATTATGAAGATTGGTTGAATGGGAGCACTACAAACCTTGCATTGCGGAGAATCAAAATTAAAGTCGACAAATTAAAGAACGCGATTACACATGTTATTTAGGCAGTCTCAAATTCTGATGTCGTCCGCGGTCGCAGTCTCACACATAGGGACGCTGGCGAATTACACTAGCAGGACGCGGTTTCAAATTTCCGCACAAGGCATAGGTTATCTGTAATTGTTCTTCACTCTCGTCTATCCCCAAACTCAAAGTCCCGAATAGCATGATGGCAATAAAAGTGACGTTGAAAAACAATAATCATCATCATTAATTTCTGATAGAGAATATTATAATTCTTACAACGATTGTAAAAAGCTGCAAGCAAACCTCAATATAGCAGTTGTGTTTATGTATCTGATGACAAGCACATCCGGTGTCCAGATCTAGCCCACATTACCTCCCCTACTTGCTTCGAGGCAGAGACGATCTGATTTCGCTAGGGAGCGCCACCAAGGGGAGCCAAAATTGTGCTTTGTAAGGTGTTGTACTTTTCGTCCTACGTCCACATTTTTCGAGCGAAAAAAATGAGTTTTTTTTTTGCATATTTAAAACAGTAATGTGAATCTTGGGCACGTTGGCCGATTTTTCAATTTCGCTCCCTTTTGGTCACATTAATTCAGTAAACTTTAAACCGGAAAATGATCATTTTTCGATATTTTCTATGGACTTTGAGAATTCGGGGGGAAAAATCTATGGCTTAAATGGGAAAAAGGCCAACGTGCTAGGATACAAATTAGTTACCTTTCAGGTGGAAAAAACAGATCAAAATATATTTGATTTTCCTGCCCGTAGTTCGAAAAGTACGAAAGTACTGCACATGACGCGCTAAAATTTGGTGTTTGAATCGCACCCAAGCCTTTTAAAAACAACAGTGAAAAAGTCCAATGATTTATATTTAAAAAGGGAAAACTGATTACTTGCCTTGAGCACATGCTCCCCGCAACTATGGAATAGTTAGAAATTACCGTGTGATCGCGGGTCGTCATTATTAGACGTACTTTAAATGGCTAACCCTTAACATAGGGGTCACCGAAAACACGCCGTCGTTGACAAAATAAGTGTTAAAAAACAAATAAACGTTAAAACAGACCACCTCCCTAGGCCAAGGCGCCACTCCGCAGGATTCGGAGGCTCTTCCACCCTCATGGCTCTCGTGGTCGTGGGTTTCGATGCTTGCACAAGACTTTGCCCTCGGACTCAACCGTCCAGTTCGAACGATGGGCCCACAGGGCCGAGGTTATGACGCTTCTCACACTCTCGCCGCCGATCGGGGCTTCAACTTGCCCTTCACTGGTCCGGGGTCACTTTGTCTCGCTCTGGACACTGCCATTGGCCAGGCTTCCAAATTCATATTTCCGCGGGTCAGCTGAAACTTGCCATTCGCCGACTACCCAGTAGCAAAATTCACGTTTTCCGTGGGTTTCCCCCCGACGTTGCCATTTACACTTGCCGAATTCCTCAATCCTCGCTTTCCGTCGCGAAAGATGAGGGATGTGTCGGCTCCCAGCATTTTCCAAATTTTAAACATGGGGTGACGTCACGTTAGGCCACTCCGGTAAAACCGAAACCGGGAAAACATGAGCCTCAGCTCCACAGATTCACATTCCACACTCTAAACCCCTAGGGTTGGCAAGCAGACTAGCTGCCTTGACCTTGCATGGCTAGATGCAGATTCACACTGACTTAAACACTTGTTAAAAAAAAATATGATTTAAAGTCCTGACATTGGTATTGAAAGTTCCACATGATATGAGGTATATTAGACAGATTTAAAAGCAAAAATTAAAAAATATTTTCAGGGGGTAGGGCTGCAATGTCACTCATTATTTGTTCCTACCTCTTATTATATTAACTTCAGCTCCTCAAGCATCAATTAGTAGACTTTTATCCCAAATTGACCATAATTCATTGACTTTAAAGTGAGAGTAACCCCCAATTTTGACCGATCATCCAATACCGGAGGGTTAACAGCTGTGACACAAGAGAGCAAAATATCAACGATAAAGTAAGTAAACTGTGTGGCTACACTGAGTAGCGTAGGTGAACTATTATTAATATATTTAGAAATAATAATGATATAAATTTTTATTTTTTACTAAACCCCCCTTTACTCTTGTGTTTATAAATATGAAGCCCTGCCTAGACCTTTGGGGTCTGTATATTATTGGTGACCCTCTTTACAATTATATTCTTTACTTTGTGTGTTCCATAACCTGTTTACTTTAACTTCAGTAATTTTTGACTAATTAGGGGATTAATTTTTGTTCTTGATAAATTTGGATTGTGATATTTTTTGATAATTTTTGACACCTTTCTCGACCATCCCCCGATCCGATTTGGGGTTAGTCCGAGATATCCGAAGATAATTCTACCCCCAGGAATTATTTCATCAATATTCAATCTCTGAATATTTTTTAAATTTTTCTTTTAGGCGCAAATTATAAATTTCAATTTATTTTTGATAATTTTTCTTAGGGGATTTCAACCGTATCTGTTCATTTTCCGCCCAACGTTAAGGCAGGAAAGCTCGTTATTGTTCATTTGGCAGCCCAACGTCAGGGGCACAGCGTCCGTTATGTTCATTTGACATCTAAAACCTCAATAACAATACAACGATTAATGATTTCTATTTATCGATACACACCGTACGAATTATCAATGTTCTGTGGATCGAACCCAGAACCTCAGGCATTCTATGAATCGATGCTCGGTCTACATTATATACGTACCTCAACCACCATTCAGATATGATAATACCAAAATGCAGTTTTGTAAGATCTCATTAGAACATTTATAATTCGTACGGTGTGTATCGATAAATAGAAATCATTAATCGTTGTATGTTATTGAGGTTTAGATGTGAAGCGAGACTGGGTCGTGACTGATGCGGGTGTATCAGTGTGCGGTTATCTAAACACCCAAATGTGCCCCCTGAAACGGCGTGGCATTCACGATCATTGAGCAACGATTGCACATCTACTTAGGAGAATAAAATAAACAAACGCAACCGTGCCATATAACTTCTTACAAAAACACGCTGGTTCAAAAACATGCAAAGACGATTAAATGATATAAAAGAGAAGTAAATAAAAGGAATAACGTATTGAATGGGTAAGCCCATAGAGCCGGTTCAGCACAGAATATTACGTAACACGTTAAAGACTGGCTGGCGAGTGATTTGCTGACGTAGTCCCAACCAATGCACGAGGCTGAGGTGCATTCTCGGCGCGGCGTTAGGGGGGCGCTCAAGGATAACAACGGAATTAAACGTATTTTTTTCCTCATTAAATAATAAAATTCTGTTTTTTTGGGATACCATATAAACGATGAAACGTTATAAATATGTATATGTACTATGTAGTTTAAAAAAATCTTGTAATTTTTTAAAAAATACTTTAAGCAGTGTTCAAGACTCATCAACTTTATCTAGTATGTTAAATCGACTTTGATGTGGATGACCATAATGCACAATAGACAAATGTATTATATAGGCCTAAGTTATCAATCATTTAAACAGCACCACCCTCTAGGCCCCGGGTAGAATTTGGTCCCCAAAATCTAGGGTATTTCCCCCCACGATCATACAAGGGAAGAAACGAGGGAAAGTCTACCTCACAAACATCATCATCATTTATTAAGTCTTCTTTCATATGCCCTCATTTTTGACTTACTGGGCATCATGCATTTTCTGGTTTCCAGTAGAGACAGGCTTCTTTTTCCTCGTAGTTTCCCATGTAGAGAAGGCTTTACTCTCCAAAACTGAAGGCAAGCTCTGGCAAGGTGTGGTCAGGGTATCCCTCCCCTCCTTTCCTAGACAACCTTTCCGCTGACGACGACGACTAGGATGTGAGAAACCCCCCGTTTAATGTCTCTGCCCATGAATGGTTCTGTCAAGTACGTGTCTGTTCTCCACACCATGCCCTAGGCTAGAGTGGTGCATTAAGACCTAATGGCTGATGGCATCCTTAAACCAAATAAACCAAAATGAATCATTAACTGATTGTCATAGAGAAAAAATGGGTTGAAACATGATCAAAATCACTTTCATGATGTTAGTTACGATTTTGATCAAACGAGTCAGTTTACAACGTTCAAATTTTACAGGTACATTAAGATCAAAGTTATAGTGCCTTTTGAAAGAAAAAGTTGAAAAGGTTAACCAGAAGGCATCAAAATTAAGGTTTTAATTTAAGCCTTTGTATGCTTATTAGTAGTAATTAGAAATGTGACTACCGATATATTTAACAACACAATCTTTGTGTGGCTCGTTGGTCTTGTGGTTAGAGGCTCTGCTTCCAATGCAAAAGGTCTGCTTTTAGCAAAAAACGTGTGAACCTTTAAGTGGTCGGGTAGAGGTTATTAAATTCGTCTTAGGGTTAGTAAATTTAACACCTTCACTGCCCTTAACGAGTTTTCTCGTTTTAAAATTCGCACTTAAAATCGCCATATACGAGTTAACTCGTTTAAGCACCGCCCTCGTAATAGTTCCACATATCTCCAAGAGATAGCGCGCTACATTCAAAGTGCTCGGCGCTAAACGAGTTAACTCGTGTATGGCGTTTTAGAGCGGTAATTTTAAAACGAGAAAACTCGTGTATGGCAGACAACAGGTAAATTAATGAGTATTTAACACACAAATGTATGTTCATTCCCTGCTTGGCGCAGAACAGTTGGTTAGTCCTACTTTACGTGGCAGTGAAGGTGTTAACATAAAATATAGAAATTTCATTTTTAAAGGTCCTTTTTGAGTGGTGCGCAAGTAATTAATTTACATAGTGGTGCTATGTTTTAAGTCCAATGATAATTGCTTACAGTTCTGTATGTTGCGTACTTGCTGCTACTGACACTAGACAGGCAGGCTGGTTGATGGTCTGGAACCGGCGGAAAGTGATAAAACTGTGGGTGAATCGTCGCTGCCGTTTTCATGGGCTTTGCGGAAGTCGACCGCCGGAATAACGGTGTCGAATTTACCCCCCTTGAAACCTGTTCAATGCCCGGAAGTGGTAAATCGAAAATATACAATGAAAAATAATGCTAGCTCAAATGTCGGTAGAACACAAAATCTATTAAAAAAAGAGAACCTGAAAAACAAACTTAATATTTAAGAGTCAGGATAATATGGATCAATTCTACAATTACAAGAGTTGTAAATGAGTTTCCATTCAGATTATAATTTGAAAAATAAACAAAAAACAATACAATTAATTAAACAACAATGTCTACCTGCCTGTGGATCCGATTCTATTATAATATCCTAATTACCCAGTAGGCTAATCCACCTGCCTATTACATTTCAGTTTTCCCTCCAAAATATTGAAACAAAAATATTTAAATGAAAGTTAAATGAATAAATAATGGTTTATTTGAGTACTCATCGTTTACTGCCTTGTCAGAAGACCGCGTGATCGACTCTCCTTGGTTCGGTTTCTTTAGGGGGGAGTGTCTGTCAGTTTCCGTGCTCGCTAGATAGCTTACAGCTGGTCCGGTTCGTAGGGAGATCACGTGGGTGCGCACGGCAGACGCGCAGTAAATCGCTCACAACAGTCTTAGGCACGCAGCTCTTTGGAAGATGCTCGGACGGTAATTTATACGTAGCGTGATTTTATGTTGCAGTTTTATATCAATTGCGCTGGTGACATTAGGCTAGCCACGGCACAGTTCGGTAACGTTGTTTAGTGCGCAATTGATGATTGATAAATTGTAGAACAATTAGCACATCGGCTACGTTATGCGCAATAGAAATAACACTCGAATTACAATCAGATATAAAATGATATTAATGAATTTCACATCGAGGCTAAGGAAGCCTATAAAAAACACTAAACCGACTCCATACTAAGAGTGGCAGGCCCGCGCCTCCGATCAAGTTACATCTGTTAATTAGCACTCCTCGCGGCTCGCGCCGACACAACACGGTGACACCCTCACACCACCACACCGACCTGACTTCTACATGTCGTTCCTGGCCAGGGTTATTATATATCAGTCATCACCACTCCAAGTGTCGCGTGATACCCTCACCTTGCTTCCATTATTCCTATGGACTTAAGTCGATCTCAATCTCATGAAAACCCCTAACTATTGCAGTTTTAACATGGTTCAATCCCTACCTCGAACTGTAGTGTTTCCCTTAGTTGGAATCCACTTTACTTAGCTACTAGAACCTTCATTGCCTCTGGAGATACGCCGAATTCTTCTACTTGGTCACGTAGGCCCTGGCGTCATGAGTCTACCTAGCTTATCAGTAAAGAGCGGACTAATTCCGATGATATTTTTGGGCAATGCTATTCCATATGCCTAAACTTTGGTTTGAAACTCTAATTACTCCCTTATTATTCGATGAAATCACTCCAACTAAGCGGTAATCATCTTCATTACCCTGTGTTTACATATTGATCTACTTTACAGATCGAAAATCAGACATTATATGGCTTAATTGGCATAATTAGCAATTATCCAGTTTTATGCTAATTACGGGCTTATATTCCTAGAATTGATACATTGAATTGATTGTTTGTTCAATAATGAAGCATTATTGAACAAAATATTTTTGATTTCATGAATATTAAAGATATTAATAAAATTAATTATTTAAATTTGCATATGGTGATATAAATATGGTTGATATATTATTGAAATACAGTGGGGAGGCTTAGATACTTGACAAAGGTGAGTAAAAATATAACATTAACAATATAAATAAACATATAGGCATAATTTAGCTCTAGGTATGAGCCCAAGAGAAGTATCGAAGAAGGATTGAAGAAGGAAGGAGATGATGAGTGAGGCCAAGGAAGAGATAGCAGGAGTCCAAAGAAGGACAAGCAGGAGACTTAGAGGCAACAGGAGAAAGTGGGAGGACGTGGAAGATATTGTGGAAGGATAGAAAGAAGTAGACAAACTTGGTTGCAAAACCCAAGACTCTGTCTTCCTCAGTTGACCCAGCCGCTCAATTCCCACTGCCATCTAAACCCCCAACAGCACCATGAAAGTTTGTAAATAGGGTAGGTACCGAGTTAATACCACATAGGCCTAATATTTATAAGCCAGTTCTTCTCCAATAGGGCAATGCCAAGCTGGTTCACTAGGAGTCTCCACCAGGTCACAGGAATCTTTACATTGCTTGTCATCGGCCGTGTTGTCATGCTCGGTGTCGTCGTCGGGGAGGTCGTCAAGGGAAGGGGGAGGGTTCCCCCTCCCCGACAACGACCGCCAGAGCTTGCCTCTAGTTTTGGAGAGTAAAGACTACCTTTCTTACTAGCTGATGTTTGCGAGATGGACTTTTTCTCTTAAATCGCCTCTAACGATTAGCAGAGCCATGCTCTGGGCGATTTCTACCCCAGGCCCAGACGGACAAATTACAAAATAAAAAAATAAAGAGATACATACCTTAAAATTTACCAAAACCTTACCTTGATAACAAGATTATGAGTTGATTCAAATACAAAGTCCCAATTCAAACTCGTCTTAGAAGAACATGTTGATGTCTTCCCATTTAAGAAGCGGACAATTTTTGGATTGTCGAGCAGTTCTTTCAATTGTTCCATACATTTCTGGAAATAAGATATTACACACTATAAACAGTAGGCATAGGCAATAAACAATAAGGTCACATATGAAAAAGAGGGTATGTCCATAGCACTACACTGACCGACCGATCGTGTTTGCAATCTTTCATTTAAAAAATTAATACTTTATGTGTCGTTTTTGTTGTCAGCAAGTTAAGATTGAAGGTTTGGGAATAATGGCTCGTTTACAATCACATAACAACACGTTAAAACATAACGTAACATACGGTAAAATTAATGTGGTGTTTACAATCACATCTAACAACACAACAATGGGAGACACTCGGAAACGGGCTGTGATCTGGCTAAATTAAGAATACATTAACGCAACGTACGGTAAAGTTCAGATTGGGTCAACTCAACTTATTGATAAGTTACGTGCGTTAAGTGAATGTAAACAACACCACTGTTTCCAAGGGTTTCAACTTACTTATGTTATTTTTAACGTGATAAGTGATTGTAAACGAGCCTTAATGAAGCTAGGCCTAATGTTGATTTTGTGAAAAGAAATAGCAAAATATGCTTTTATTTTGCAGAATAGGTAATGGTTAATTTGATGTCATAACTAGAGATGTGTGTAAATGGTTTTATTTTTTCCTAACTTTGGTTTTGGAAACTGTAAAAAGTGGGGTTAAGTTTTTATTGTATTTTCCCATTTCTTGCATTGCAAAACAGTGATACATAATAAACAATCATATTACTTTAAATCCATAGAAAATTGCAATAGCCCTACTGTGCATAAGTCACCAGTTTTTATCTCGCATAGGCCTACCACCTAGTGATTGCTCCTGCAGCCGTTAAAAAAAGTGGAAACACAATGTCAAATTAGCACTATTTAGGCTAATCAGAAGAAAATATTTTTAAAATATTGCAAGTATTGTTTTCATTTTAGCTTGTTTTACTGGCAAGTTTGTATGAAAAGTGACTAAAATAAATGCCTCCGTGTTTTTTTTAAAGGGCAAATGGAAAAATATGGTTTATTTAAAAATTTTAGGTGAATTGGTGTTTTACCTTTTGGGGGTTTTTAAAAGGGTTTATTAAATAAAACCCAAAACACACAGTTATAACCAAGGATACTATTATACATTCGTTGTTATAACCTTTGGTCTTTTTGTCCACCTGGAGTTATAATAGAAATGGGTCACACTTGCTATAAATGGTGTAAAACCTCGCCCCCCCCCCCCCCCACTTTTCTCAGCAAAAATTGTTTTAGGGGCCCATGAACCAAAGAATTCCCCCAAATTGTGAAATCATTTGCAAAAAACATGAACCTGGGCCAAAATAAAAGGGTCCCAAAAAAAAAAAAACCTAGGGCCTATTCAAAGATTTGAACCGCCGACCTTTTGCTAGAATTCGGCGCGCTACCCGGTCCCACTCACCACACTGCCGTTATGTCGAAGCTAGGGCCTTTTGTGGTATAGCCCCTATCGTTGATGACCGTACGCCCTTTTTGGGCCTAGGCCTAGTAATACACTGACCGTACGACTATTCCTCCGTTTTTTTTTTTTTTCAAGAAGTATAACTTTAAAGATAAATCCATTTATTTTAAAAAAAATGTTAAATTTTTACACGTGTTAAAACCAGCCTTTTTTTTTAATAAATGGTTGAACGTAAGAAAAAGGTTTTTTGCTTTTTTTTACGGAAAACCTAGTAGATATAGATTTTTTGCGATTTTTTTTACTTTTACATGTAGCCATGGTCCAGTACATTCATGTCATTCTTGGTCTGGGGAAGCTTGCAAACCCTTTTTTCAGGGCGTTTTTTGGATGACGTATTGGTGCTTTAGCTCCCATTTGTTTTTGTGGATTTTTTTGTTCTGTAAAAAATCATTCTAATCGAAGATTTTTTTTTAAATTAAATTAAATTTAAAAAAAAAAAATAATTTTTTTAAAAAAATTAATCAAAATTATTAAAAAAAAGAAAAAAATCGTAAAATTTTTTTTTTAAAAAGAAAAATTATTTGTTTTCCCTCAAATTTCACCCAAATACTTTAAATTCAAAAAAATTAAGGTTCTGCGAAAATCATTAAAAGGGGGATAAAGCTGGGCGTTAAAAGAAAAAAAAGGGTTTGTAACAGATAAACCCCTGAGTTTCCCCGGGATCAGGAATCGGGTTTCTAAATTCGTAGATTTTAACTAGCTCAACAGAAAAAACAAACCCTCAAAAAAAAAATTTTATGTGTAAATTAATTTTCCCAAATTTAAAAAAAAAAAATTTTGTCTTAATTAGTCACCCTTAATTTAAAAATTTCCTGCTTCAGAATCTCCCCCATCGATGCTGCCAAACTCAAAATCTGTTTTTGCTTACGGCTTTACTCCGACCACAATAATGCTTATAAATATTTGTTTATAGGAGGATTTTTGGGGTCAATCTACATTGAAAATTACATCATTATTTAACACCTCAGTTCACTATTGACCTTGGACATGAAATTACAAGAATTACCCTGCCTATCGAGGGTCGTTCAATTTGGTTGAAGAACTTCGCATACCCCCCCAAAAAGTGAATTTATACATTTTTTGTTACAGAAAATATAATTAATGACAAAGTAAGCCCCCCATTACTTTAAACCCTTTGGCCGTAGTTCGTATAATCCCAAAATTGGGAATGTTTTTAAAATGGAGGGCAAATTCTTGTGTTGGGGTCAAAATAATCCACATGGCAATGGCCACATGGTTGAGTATGTAGGGGAATTGTCACCTTCTATTAATTATAAGCACTGTTCTTTGGACACTCAGTTTATTTATTGAAACCGTTTTTGATTAAAAAAATAGTCATTGATTGAAGATCTTTTAATGGAAGTTCCCAGTTTTTAAATTTTTTGTGCCGGGAAAAATTTTTATAGTTAATTATGATTGGTAAAATGTTCGAAAATCTTCTGGCTGACGTAACTGTTCTCATGAAACATATTCCACGCAATTATGACACAATTATTTCTTTGCTGTTGAAACTGTTTTACCTGTCCGTGCTCGGACAGTTAATTTTTAGTGATAGTGGGGGCTAAACCTGACGCATGAAAAAAGGATGCTCGGGGCCCGTTAATTACTTAGTGATAGCCCAAAGGCTAATCACGACGCGATGAAAAAAGATGCTCGGCCAGTTAATTACTTATGTAGCAGTGCTAAACACTGGGGGACGATGAAAAAAAAAATGCTGGCACGTTAATACTTGGTAGATGGCTAATCACTGGCACGTAAAAAATATGTCGGCACAATTTAATTTCTTGTGTAGCAATGGCTATCCTGAGACGATAAAAATGACTCGGCACAATTAATTACTTAGTGATAGCATGGGTAATCACTGGACGCGATAAAAAAGATGCTCGGGCCACATTAATTACTTAGTTAAAAATGGCTAATCATGACGCGACGATAAAAATGATGCTTGGCCAATTAAATTTAAATTAAAAAACACTTCAACTCGAAATCACTAATGAAGTTCAACGCGACCTTGTTCGGCACCTACCCCGGCACGGGAGGACCCATAAAAAAAACTTAGCTAAAACGCGACCGTCATGGTGGTTCCGTGTAATCCGGGAGCCCCTCCTTCGACTGCTGAGTTCCGCTCCTTCTTTCCAAAAAAATCAAATATGGCCCCTCAAATACACAACGTCGCTTCTCAGTTCCGTGAAACAGACCAATTATATACTCTTCCGATCTCAACTTGAAACCTCTGAACCCCTGCTAAACATACATGGACTTATGCCCTTTGTCACTCTATCCTATTGACTCGACCCTGTGATGGGTTCGCGGTTCCCGCTCTTACAAAGACCGGCCATCTGATTGGCCAACCCTTTCCCGCCACTTTCCCCCACCTTCTTGACCACAGAAGTTTGTTTAGATCTTTCACATTATTATTGTAATTGTAGAATAATGTATTTAACCTTTAGTTTGTCAACCATGCTAGGGTATCATTTTATTCTTATTTTAACTAATTTCACTTCGTCGACACTAACTTTGGGTTCAAGACTACTCTTGCTTCTTTGCGGCGTACGCCAGGGCAAGACACGCCTGACGCGGGCAGTGTAAGGAGTACGGCCGACAGAGGTGGCCGCTACGTCGAAGTACGCCCACGTGCCGTGGAATTCGTACAATTTTCTCTTGTAACCAGGACTGTGTCCTCTCGCGAACTGTGTTCGCGAGCGAGTAACTCGTTAACGTACCAGGAGTTCGCGAGTAGTTTGTTATCGTACCAGGACTGTGTCCTCTCTCGGACTGTGTCCTCTCTCGGACTGTGTTCGCGAGTAACTCTCTGTCGTACCAGGACTGAGTCTCTTCTCTGGAATCCCTTCGACTACCAACCACGACCTTCACATCTGGTTCGACGAGACCATCCAGCGAGGGACCTTACAGCGCATCCTGGATCCCATCGCTTCACACCACAGTGTTGAGTAGTACCCCTCCGGGGAAGAACTTGATAAACTAAACAATACTTCTTTTCTTTAGACCTAAACTTGTAGATTGTTCATTTGTTTACACTGGTTGTTCTCTTATTTCTCTTTATTATATTTTACTCTCTTATCAATTTGTGTTATATATGTGCTTCCCCCTTCCCGACAAGACCTTCGAATCCCAGCTATCAATAGCCCCATTACATCTGGCGCCCAACGTGGGGCTTGACGGTAGATAGGAGGTGTAGCACCCTATTTAGGAATAGGAAATTAAGTAAGAATTTTATCTAACTATAGTTGCATGGTCGTTACACGATCAGGAGCTGGAATAGACGTCACCAAAGTACCTAATAACAAATGGGTGACATTGATAGGCTAGCTTTGATAATTGAGTCCTTAAGGACCGATGTCCAGGTTACCGACAGGAGACCGTTAACCAAACCCACAACTAATTACCCAATTTGGGGACCTAAAGTCTGGCTGCACTGAGACATTCGGTCGATTCGTAGTGACGTCACTACGGCATGTGATACCTTAACAACGTCTGTCACTACACTGGAATGTACAGTGCAGAGCCCTTGCAGACAAGGTAGCTACACTAGAAGCTCGGCCATTACAAGAGGAGAGACGAGAGGCTTTAACACCGATTATGTGGGGGGCGGACCCGAGATCAATTAATCAGCTTCCACTCTTCGATGGTTTGGATGGGAAAACCCACCCTGTAACGTTTGTCAGAGACTTGGACGCGTATTTTGAAGTCTCGAGGACACCTCAACAGTTCCAAGCTAAGATAGCCGGTGGGCAGCTACGAGGCATAGCCAAACGTTGGGGTGAAGTTTACTCCGAACGATTCGCTTCATTTTCCGATTTTCGCATTTCATTCATTAATGAGTATTGGGGCAAGGCCCAACAGCGGAAAGTTAGAAACGAATTACATCAGGGCAAATTTCCGTACTCATCCGATACCTCTATGGCAGATTACTTTCTAATGGTATTGTCTAAAGCTCGTTATTTATCGCCCAGAATACCAGACGAAGAGATTGTTGACCGCGATTATAGACCATTATAGTCCCGAAGTTACAGCAAACTTAGCGTCCTCAGGGAAAAAACAACAGTGGATGGTATTTTACAACTATTACATCGATTGGACGATACACGTAAACGACAATCAACAGGCGATCTACCACCTATGCTAGCAACACCGAGACAAGTTCGCACGGATCATAGATCAAATAACACTTATAATAATGGATCGTTCGACTGGCGTCAATTTCCAGGGAATAACAAACAAGAATATGCTAGTCACGAGAACAATGGTGATAGGAGGGGGCCACTAGACAACTTCCGTACGAACCAGCCAAGAGCAATTAGTAACCAAACACCTAATTTCAACTCTAGAAATCGCGACGGCTTTGAACGACCCGAGAACCGACATGTACGCACATTGGAATTGAAAGACGATACCATGCCGGGCTGCACAGACGGAGACGGTGAAGTTGACGAACAAGAGCCGATAGAGCAACTCGAAATACGTCACATTGCCATGGCGGACAATAGTGACCTACCGTCTGACGATGAAAATACACCAATCGTAAAGAAAAACAAATCGCCAGAATTAGAAGGGATAATTAATAATTCTATCAAATCGCAAATACTCATCGACTCAGGCAGTGAAATATCCTGTATTTCTTACGATTTTTTTCGTCTAATCTCCGAGACTATGATTGACCTCCCCGTTCTACCTATTCAAACTATCAAAGTTGTAGGCGCGATTGGCCCAGACAATAAGCTCGCATCTAATCAGATACTTTTGGATACGACAGTCGGTGATTGGAGGGGAAAGGTACCTTGCATTGTGGTACCAGGGTTGTTACGACAAATTATCTTTGGATCGGATTGGTTATATGATACCAAAGCCACTATCGATTTCAAAAAGTCGAAGCTTACAATTATGAACGAAGACAAATTCATCTCAATTAGCTTCCATAACATGGTACTAACGCCTATCGGGCAGCGTACAATTGCAAAACTTAAACTAGAGAAATACACGGACATACCGCGACCGGGTACACACCTTATCAATTCTCAGGACCTTAACCTTACAACAGCGGAAATGAAACTACATTCTACAATACCCAGGGAAGATCAACTGTCAGAGAAAACCGTGACTGAACAAAAATCGGAAACTTACGTCTGAAGACAGAAGGGATATTAATAATTCTATCAAATCGCAAATACTCATCGACTCAGGCAGTGAAATATCCTGTATTTCTTACGATTTTTTTCGTCTAATCTCCGAGACTATGATTGACCTCCCCGTTCTACCTATTCAAACTATCAAAGTTGTAGGCGCGATTGGCCCAGACAATAAGCTCGCATCTAATCAGATACTTTTGGATACGACAGTCGGTGATTGGAGGGGAAAGGTACCTTGCATTGTGGTACCAGGGTTGTTACGACAAATTATCTTTGGATCGGATTGGTTATATGATACCAAAGCCACTATCGATTTCAAAAAGTCGAAGCTTACAATTATGAACGAAGACAAATTCATCTCAATTAGCTTCCATAACATGGTACTAACGCCTATCGGGCAGCGTACAATTGCAAAACTTAAACTAGAGAAATACACGGACATACCGCGACCGGGTACACACCTTATCAATTCTCAGGACCTTAACCTTACAACAGCGGAAATGAAACTACATTCTACAATACCCAGGGAAGATCAACTGTCAGAGAAAACCGTGACTGAACAAAAATCGGAAAACTTACGTCTGAAGACAGAAGGGATAATTAATAATTCTATCAAATCGCAAATACTCATCGACTCAGGCAGTGAAATATCCTGTATTTCTTACGATTTTTTTCGTCTAATCTCCGAGACTATGATTGACCTCCCCGTTCTACCTATTCAAACTATCAAAGTTGTAGGCGCGATTGGCCCAGACAATAAGCTCGCATCTAATCAGATACTTTTGGATACGACAGTCGGTGATTGGAGGGGAAAGGTACCTTGCATTGTGGTACCAGGGTTGTTACGACAAATTATCTTTGGATCGGATTGGTTATATGATACCAAAGCCACTATCGATTTCAAAAAGTCGAAGCTTACAATTATGAACGAAGACAAATTCATCTCAATTAGCTTCCATAACATGGTACTAACGCCTATCGGGCAGCGTACAATTGCAAAACTTAAACTAGAGAAATACACGGACATACCGCGACCGGGTACACACCTTATCAATTCTCAGGACCTTAACCTTACAACAGCGGAAATGAAACTACATTCTACAATACCCAGGGAAGATCAACTGTCAGAGAAAACCGTGACTGAACAAAAATCGGAAAACTTACGTCTGAAGACATTAATTAACAGACTACAAAGGGGAACACCGACAACAAACAACGACTTGGACATCTAGCACACTCACACCTGCTTTACAAGAGTGTCCGTTACAAAAAAGGTGACGAACGGCGAAATGACTGGAAAGTGTGTGTTCCGTCGACTTTAATCAAAGGGTTAATACCAACTTACCATACAGCATTCACGCAATGCGGACCATACAAAGTTCCCGGCGTCTTTACCCCTTTCACTTACAAATTAAAGTACAGTACGGGGAAGATTCTCAAAGAAACCCACAACATTAATACCTTGAAACAATACAAGACTAAGGATTATGGGATGTGGGTGGGCTAGGAATTTCCTTCCTGAATTAAAACACTTATCATTTCCCTCCCCAAATTCGAGTCTTTTAATTGGGGGGCTGTGATGGGTTCGCGGTTCCCGCTCTTACAAAGACCGGCCATCTGATTGGCCAACCCTTTCCCGCCACTTTCCCCCACCTTCTTGACCACAGTAGTTTGTTTAGATCTTTCACATTATTATTGTAATTGTAGAATAATGTATTTAACCTTTAGTTTGTCAACCATGCTAGTGGTATCATTTTATTCTTATTTTAACTAATTTCACTCGTCGACACTAACTTTGGGTTCAAGACTACTCTTGCTTCTTTGCGGCGTACGCCAGGGCAAGACACGCCTGACGGCGGCAGTGTGAGGAGTACGGCCGACAGAGGTGGCCGCTACGTCGAAGTACGCCCACGTGCCGTGGACTTCGTACAATTTTCTCTTGTAACCAGGACTATGTCCTCTCGCGAACCGTGTTCGCGAGCGAGTAACTCGTTAACGTACCAGGAGTTCGCGAGTAACTTGTTATCGTACCAGGACTGTGTCCTCTCTCGAACTGTGTTCGCGAGTAGCTCTCTGTCGTACCAGGACTGAGTCTCTTCTCTGGAATCCCTTCGACTACCAACCACGACCTTCACATCTGGTTCGACGAGACCATCCAGCGAGGGACCTTACAGCGCATCCTGGATCCCATCGCTTCACACCACAGTGTTGAGTAGTACCCCTCCGGGGAAGAACTTGATAAACAAAACAATACTTCTTTTCTTTAGACCTAACTTATAGATTGTTCATTTGTTTTACACTGGTTGTTCTCTTATTTCTCTTTATTATATTTTACTCTCTTATCAATTTGTGTTATATATATGTGCTTCCCCCTTCCCGACAAGAACCTTCGAATCCCAGCTATCAATAGCCCCTTACAACCCTTACTATGGGACCAAACAACTCGCAAAAATACTGCGTAGCAGCTACTCGGAACTGAGATTAAATCAGCCATCTAGGCCGAGTGAGCAATCAACCGTGAAATCGTCGCCGACTGGCAGGCGCTACCTAGTTCACCAAAACCAGCATCTCTTACAAATTTTCTAGACATCTGTCGGCAACAGGATTAACTCCCATTCAAACGTTCTTTGAAAATAATTATTTGCTCTGCACTGCGTAGCTGTATTCGGATTTTGAAAGAATCTACCTCCGAGATGGTTTCTCTAACCTTGATCTATCCCTGGCTGTTCAACTTTGATCACAATTAAATATCGATGTTAATTAGAACTGAAGCTTGATTTAAGTTTCTAATTACTAATTAAAAATAAAATTGATTACTAAATAAAATTAATATTTAATATGCAAATTCGATATGCAAATAGGCAAAAAAAAAATTTAGTATGCAAATACCACACATAAACCTAGGGAAATTCAAAGATTGACAGTAGGACCTAAGTCCAGTCGCGATAGTTTAAAAAAAGAAAAAACCAGTAAAATTTTGATTTCCATGAGGAATAATTTTTCGATTGCGCTCAAATTTCACACGAATATCTTGATTTATAAATTTAGGTTCTGTGAAAAAATCATTAAAATCGGATAAAGCATGTAGGTGTTATAAGTCGAAGAAATTTTTTTTTAATCGAAAAAAATCGTAAAATTGCGATTTCTTGTTGTATTCTACTCCAATGGGTATTCTTCTAGATTTAGTTTTCCTTCTTATATACCCCCACAGAAGATTAGGATGTCTGGCGACTTGGGAATCTACTTTGTGTATATATTGTTGAAATTTGGACTGTTGGGAGTTTTTTAAATGCTGTTCTCTTTACTTGAAACTCAATTTTTTCATTGTTCTCTTTTGTTCGGCACCAGCGCCTATAGGAGCGGTTTTTATCCTTAAGTGCGGTTATGACGTCACGGTCGAACCAGGCTGGGTATTTTACGGGGTTATATTAATTTTGGGCACAGTGTCAGATACGCATTTATTCAGTAGGTTGTAAAAAACATCGCACATACCGTCGGCAGTGGTCGCGCGTTCCATTCTTCCCAGTCACAGCATAGAAAACAGTTGTTAAGTGCATTTAAATCGACTTTACTCATATTGAGAGTGGTATTGTGGTGTTTTTTCGCATTTCGATAGGAATTACCGTCTTCATTTGGTAAGGAAATGTTGCTTTGGAAAGCGATGTGATCGGAGGTGACAGCTGGTTCAGCGGGGCTCACGTTGACAGTTATGTCTTCAGTGTTTGTAAACAGAAGATCGAGGAAATTGTCCCCTCTTGTTGTGTGTTTCCGAGAACAGTGGGGAGCAACGAGGACGGGCTGTGAGGGCAGGGCTGCCAACTTATGTCCGGAAAGTTGAAATCCCCCCACAGTACCATTGCGTCTTGTGGTCGGGCTAGCTTTTGAATTTGAACAACTGATTGCTGAAAAATTTCAAGCAGGTCCGTTGATGGTTTAGGGGGGAGATATGCACATCCAACAAACATACTTCGTTTTTTCGTAAGTGCAATCTCCACCCATAGCAGTTCGCAAGCGGCATTGCAGGACACATTTACTTGACGCGCATCAAGACTGCTGTTGACGGCGATCATAACACCGCCCCAGGCGCGCACAGCCCCTCGCACGGTTTGACCCTCAGATGGCCTGTCTCTTCGATGTATGTTGTACTGACTACTGTCAAGTATTTTGCCGTCGTAATATTTTCATGTAGCCAAGTTTCAGTTAAGCACAACACGTCGGCCTCGCTGTTTTCGGAGAAGTGCGAATTAAATGCTGCCAACTTCTACCTACCGGAGATGCTGCGCAGGTTCATACAGTAAAGAGAGATGTCCGTTGGACCAGGATTTTCCACATTGCCCAAGAGCGCTAGCAGGAAAGTTACAGTCGCCCATGGGCTGCTAGGCACACGCAGGTGGCGAGTAACACATTTCGTCTTCGTCTTCCCTGACAGCGACTTACACTGGTCCAAGGTCGACCGAGATGGGGGTGCGGCGCGAGGCCCCTTGTACAACACGCTGAGACACATAGAGACTGCAGACATTTCGCACTTTGAAACCACTAATAAACTTACCGCGGATTGATATTCACCAGTAAACCTGTAGTTGTTCGCTGTCACTGAGGCACACCGTTCACTTTTTTTTTCTTACATATTATTCTTAACTAGGCTATTATATCTATCTTTAGTAGGTATTAATTTTGACAATATCCATATTTGTACTCTGTATGAATCTAAGGATTAATAAAAACTTGAACTTGAACTTTCGACTATTTTCACTCGCAAAACTGCCACTTTTACCAGTAAAAATAATACAAAAATACGGAGCCAACTAACCGCACGACTGGCACCCGGCGCCATCTTGCTTGCCTGCCTCTTCTTGATTCGCCATGTTTGGTATTTACGTCTTGATTTTACTTACCGCACTGCAATCATGTAACTTTGCCTAGATATCGATCGTTAGCCCGAACGATCGAAAGCTTTACGGGCGATCATGTACTAACGATCGTTCGAGGTCTCGATCGTTCACTAGTATCGTTAGACTTTCGCAGTGCACCACACACTCGGCCGTGGCGAGCCCCGTTACAAGAAGTAAATGTCCACGAAATAACAATTCTTACACAAAAGCCGGGTCCAAGACTGTTTTAATAATTATTTTACTGTAGCACGCATTCATATTGACGATCAAAACATATTAAAAAATGTGTTTATATACTTCAGCTAAATGTATAAGTAGGCAGCTAGCGGGGCGAGACCCACTCGGCCGGCGTGGCCTAGTGGTAAGCATTTAGCCTTCTGCACGGAGAGTTGGGGTTCGATCCCCGTTTGTTCCAACTTTTTTATATTTTCACACCTACATTATTTTTGAGGGGTGTTAAATAGGAAATAAAAATGAGGTGATTTTATTTTATCTTGGAAATTTGTTTTATGTTTCACGCTAATAATACGTTTTGAAAGGCACGCGATTCGCATTTTGAATGTTACTTTAATCTAAATAATTCAGAGCGAGTTCCAGTTTAAATGGATTTTTTTTTACACAAAATACATTAATTTTATTCTAAACAACACTATTTGCTAGCTCTGACTTCCCTTGAAAACATTACACAATTCAATTTGAACCATGTAAATGCACTTCTAGTTCTAATGTTTTAATCTTTCCATCAAGTCTCTATTTAAGCCCTTGAACGAAATATGAGTCAATAGCATTATCATTTAAAAACGGAATTCATTAATAAAAACAAATTAAAATAATATAAATATTGTATGCATATTTGCATGGAAACGTGCTAAAAGATTCCTCTGAGGGCTTTTTACAGCTATTTTTCACATCGTTCGCGTTCTCACCTAGGTCCAAGGCGAGTCAGAACGCGGACGACCATTTCAATCGTTTCGTTTCGATCGCTCCGGACGATTTTGATCGACAACGCTTGCGTTCTCGACTCAAAATTATCGAAAGCGAGTTACATGATTGCAGTGCTGGGCCTACCAACCTTTTTCGCTAAAATACTCCACCTACAAAACCTTTAACGTAGTTATTTTAAATATAAAGGACTTTCCCCACAATAGGATTTTCGTTTAAAATACCTAGCGACGTTAAAGGTTTTAAAGTTTTTTTTGTCACTAACATTAAAAACGTGATGATTCTATTTTGGATTTATGTATTATGTTCTTACAAGGTTACTTGCAGTGAGTACAACATCTCAGCACGGTAGGCCTAGGCCTAGGCCGCGTCGCTCCTTGCTACTTATAACTTACTTTTGTTTATAAAACAGAAGCGGAAAATTATTTTAATTGGTTTCCGCGCATTTATTTTTAATTTACTTTGAAATATCAGTGATCCTCCTTCCTTCCTTCTTATCATCGTCCCTCTAGCACGTTGTACGTTCATTTAATTAATGATCTTTCACCATTTTTACTTTTCCTTTCCAACTGTCTTGTTCTCTGTTTCCCTCTTTTCTTCTTCACTCACTATTTCATTTGTAGGCCTATTTTTCTTTATTTTACTTTATCCCGTTTCTTGTTTCCCTTTATCTTGTCCTTACTTGTTTCATCTAATCTTCACCTCATGAGCATGTTTTAGACTTTCCCGCGCACTCACCCCCCCTGATCAGGATTTACCTTCGGCAGCAGCTTCATACGCTTTTTAAAGCCCTTAAGGCCGCGTTCCCATAACTTTGGTTTAGTCTTAAGAAATTGTTATTGGTTGTTATGGTAACAAGAAATCCGATATCCTGATTGGTTAGTAATGTTTCAGTGGCCTGTCATAATGAAGTAACTCCTTTTCATTGGTCGTCGTATGGATAACAAAACGTCTGATTGGTCCGTCATAAGAATTATGGTTTTGTTATAACAATTTCTTAGGACAAAAACGTAAACAATTTAACACGTATTTCCTATCCCCTTATAACTAAACCAATTTGTGGGAACGCGGCCTAACAGTCTTCTCCTCCACTACTCCACCTGGTCAAAAGGGATTGGATACACAAAGACCTGGTAGACCATTCCACTCAACCACCGTCCTGGCCAAGAAAGAGTTTCTGCCTACGTCCGTTGCCCATGCTCCCCTCTCATACTTCCACGTATGATCCCCTCTGGCAACACAGTTCGCCCTCCTTAGCTGTCTATTCATCTCTCCCCATCCTTCATGTGCCCTAGTCACCATATACATTTTCCCTAGTCTGTCATTCCTTCTCCTATCCTCCTAGGCCTAGCCTACCCTAGAAAAGGTGGTACTTCTGTACTTGGCGGGTCCCAACTTTTATACACTAACGGAAAGGATTTCGGGTGTGCTCTTTTCGATTGTATCCTAGAACTAGGCTAGCGCGGCACACTATAGCCAGCAGAAAGTTCGCCTAACCTAACGAAAGTAGTTTTGTAATGGAAAGGATTTCGGGTGTGTATGTTTTCATTGAAAAAAAGGCACTGTTTTGGTTAAGAATGGCCAACTTTTAAACACTTGTAGGCCTAAACTGTGTTGTGTGTGTTAAAGGTTTTGAAGGTTTTTTGTTTAAAATAGCGACGTTAAAGGTTATGAAGGTTTTTTTTGTTTCAAATAGCGACGTTAAAGGTTTTGTAAGGTTACTTACAGTGAGTGTAGGGCCTATGGCTCGGTGAAAGTGCTGGTGAAAAGTTGGCCATTCTTAACCGAAACAGTAGGCCTACCGAAAAAAAATATATGTTCGGACCCGCCAAGTACAGAAGTGCCGGCTAGCCTACTAGCCCCTAGGCCTAGCTAGCTAGAGCTGGAACTAGGCCAAGGCCATACCCTAGGCTTTGTGTAGGCTATTTGATATCCTTTTGGGGGTTCTAAACTACATGCCTTAGGGCCTAGCTTGCCTAAGCCTTTGTGTATCCAATCCCTTTGGGTGCCTTAGCCTAACTTAGGAGGGCCAGGTCTAGGGCTAGCCGGGCTAGGCTACCCTATAGGCCTAGCCCCTACCCTAGGGCCTAGGGCTAGGGACGACTTACCTTCCTCTCCATTGCTTTATTTGAGCCAAGTGAAACACAACAGGTGTACAAACTTTGTTCCGACATGTTGTCATCGGCCTAGGCCTAAACAATTTTTTAACACTAATTAATACCTAGACGCAAAGACGTCGTCGTCTCTAGAAATACATGATAAAATGACCTTCATTCCGGCTGACAGGAGCACACAGCATGCGTTTCCCACCAAAATTGTTGTTCCACAGGCACCGCCTTTAAAACTTTAGAATTTTTGTTGTTGTTGTTGCTGTTGTTGTTGCTCGCCATGTGGGGATGTGGCAACCGTGGTGGCAACACTGCATACACAAACGCAGCGAACGCAACTCGCAAGCCAAGCGCTGCATTTCTTTGCCTTACGTCGCCATCAAATTCTGTTGTTTTGTTGGAAAATACTTTGCCTAATATTTGGTTTAGTCAACTATGGGACGACCTGGTGAGTTGCTTTGCTTGTTTACTCAATTTAAAGTTTAAGCTGTAAGCAAAAAGTGTCTTTATTGCAGGCCTTAGGCGTATCCTAGCTTGCCCTAGCCTTGCCCTAACGCCGCTTAACCTCAAAGCCTTCATCGACCACGTGTTTCGAAGAAAGCTTAAAACGATTTGCAGGGTTCATAAGCAGGCCTAGGCTACACGAGCTAATTTCTGTTCAAATTTAATGCTAGCTAGGGTTCTATTTATTTCAGATCTCAATATAATGTGCTAAATAGGGAAAAAATGCCGTATAGCGCGGAGCGCCTCACACAAAAAACACGTGGAAAAGCTTAGGTAGGCCTAGCTACGCGGGGGGGGGGGGGGGGGGTTCGAAGCGCGTATATTTTAATTCGCCTCTAAGGGCGCATTCCGATATTCGCTCCTGTCGCTACGGCTGTAGCGTCTCTGTAGCGCAGTGGAGCGTATGATTATGCTCCAACATTCGGAACGGGTGTTGCGTTTAAAACATGGCTGACCGTGAAACTATCAGATTGCTTAATTAGAAGAATGCTTAATTAATGGTTATTTCATTGATTCTTTCATCAACAATTATTTCCAACTAATGGACTACGCAGACATCCTTACAGTTTACGTGCTATTTTCAGCAGTCCTTTCGTAAATCTTCAGTTGCCACCATCTTGATTTACCCCCACTCCACGGAACGCTCCTAGTGCCGGGCCAAAAACCTCCAGCGTTTGTAGCGCGCTGAGAACGCTCCAGTAGCGAATTTCGGAACACAAGGCGAGGCGTTTGGAGCTAATTTGGGAATGGGTGGAGCGCGGCTACTGCGCTACGTAGCGAGTATCGGAATGCGCCCTGGAAGTAATAGATCGCGCTACCGTCGCGCGGATTCTTGCAATATGGCTGAAGGTATGGGGGTTCGCCTCTGTTTACTACGCGCTGGCGTATGGAAATCAACAGTCTTTTAAAGCGACAACGACACATGTTTATGTCTGACTCTGACAACAATTATATGCTACTGATATTAAGCTTAAGAAGAAATGGTTAAATTGGCGATTCTCGTTAAGTTATATAATGGGTTTGGTGTGTCATGCAGATGATATAGTTTTTCGTTTATTTTTGTGCCTGCATTTTGCACTCGTAATTCTATGTTTTTCCAACTGACAACATATAGCCTAAAGCTACACGTGAGTGGTAAACGGCAAAACAAATGTGGTAGTATAATAATTATACCCTGACCCCTCACACACACAGAAAGACATTAATTGCCAATAATCACATCAAAATCTCGTATCGTTTCATTTGGTGGCTTACTGAACGATTTGTAATACATAATTGATTATATACATTGAATTCAATATATTATATTCTAGCACTGACCTGCAGTGAGTGTGTATCTTACCCACAAATTGGGGTCTTTTACATACAGTGTTATATTGATGAAGACTAGAAATAAGAGAAAGTAGGAACTAAACTAAGTATAGTAAAATGTAACATAGTGTGGTAAAATAATTAGTAATAATATAGGCCTAATGTCATGCAATGTCATGTGTAATAGGCCCAATAATGAATAATAATAATATGTAACTGACAGTAACATAATTATGTATTATGTAGGTATGAAAATTTGAAAATGTTAAGCCAACACATTGCGTGGAAATAAGAAGATAATGAAATCATACAATGGTTTAGGTGGACGTAAAATATCATGAATGTGTGGGTCATCATGTGGGTAGACTCTAAATAAAATTTATTTATTTATTATTTATTTAATATCGCCATTGTAAATCATTTTTAAATGAACAGGATAAACGTTAAATAAATAAATAAAATAAATACATAAATACATATCATTATTAATCAATTACTGAATCATCATAGGCCTATTATCAATCATCATACATATCAATATCAATAACCATATCAATTATCAATTATGCTTCATATCCAACTATTCTTTCTTCTAACACTGTGTTTATCATTATAATTACTATCACTTTTATTATTAATTATTAATTATAGACTATTCACTTTCTCTGCAAAGAGTTATACTTGTACACTGTACTAGTCTAAGTGAATAAAAATATCTATCTATCTATCTTATGAGTATGACATGTCGTCAATTTCGTCAATAAAATCAAGTGATGAAAAGCCCAATCCTCAACATTTTGTCACTTCATTGACTTACAAAATTAAACATTTTCAAGATCAAAAGATATATTGAGAAATCATTTTTTACTCAATTACAGTATTCTTGATTATAGCAAACATCAATATTGTGGACTGTTGCATGTATTTATATTGCCAACAGTCCCAAAACTAATGCAATCGTAATACAAATCTGTGTGAAAAAGCATACGCGCGGTAGAAGTTACCCCCAAACCTCCAGTTGAGCGCTTCTCCGCCAGAGCGCATACCTGCAACTTTTAGAGGCGAATATTAATGCAAGACTTACGCTCTTCGCACCCCTCCCCCCCTCCCGCGTAGGCCCTACCTAAGCTTTTCGTGGAATAGCTATCACAGTGTTGAAAATAGTGTTTTTTGCGAGAGGCGCTACCCCCTATACGGCATAATTAGGCCTACCCTAAATAGTTCGGAGTGGATAGGGGCCTATTCATACAATCATCCGGAAAAATTGTGCAAAATTATTTGTACAGTCATCGAGGATACCACCTAACTAGGCCAATAGCTTCAAATATCACAGTGCAGTGTGGTAGCGCGTCCGAATTCAATGCGAAAAGTCGGCGGTTCAAATCTTCGTTAGGTCGTTTTTTTTTTTTTACCATTCTATTTGGGTCCATGTTTTTTCTTCAAATGATTTCACTACATTCGACCCCGTCGCAAACACAATTCTAGATGATAAAAGCGTTTAAAAAGTGCTAGGCCTAGACCTATTTGAAGGAAAAGCCTTATCTCTACACCACATGGCAAAACATACACAAAATAGCAACGTAAAAGGTCTTGGAATGTTTTTTGTTGTCAATAAAACGGCAAAAAAGGACGACGACAACCGAAAAAGGACTTTCGTTTAAAATAGCAACGTTAAAGGTCTTGGAAGTTTTTTTTGTTGCTACTTAGCAAAAAAGGACGACGGAAGGACAACACTTTTATTACGGCGCGCCTTTATCCAATCAGATCATTGTATTGTATTGTATTTCTTTATTTCTGGCTCATTCTAGCCATTTCGTTACATCTTACATCTAGGGTTCGAAATTTTCCGGAAAAATTGAAGTCGAGGAAAAAAACGGATATTTTCCCGTTTTTTTCCGGAAAAATTGGAAAAATTGAATTTTCTTTACTTTTCATAAAGTTTATACTTCCTCGTAGTTCATTTTAGATTAATGGCATCTTTATGGTAAATTATAAATTAGGCCCTAAGATTATTATTGTTAGTTTATTTTCATGTGTTTACGTACGCGTGTTTACTATTGATGTTTATAAATGACAGCAAAATGGCAGCAATACTACAATAGCATTTTCCAAAATCCCTTGCAATTATTACTATTTATAGCCAGGGGTCGAAATTAACTTTTTTTGCAACTAGCACTTCGGGCTAATGGCAACAATAGTCCTCTAGCCCAAGAGCATTTTTACAGTCGGCAATCAAATAGGTTATATTGATGTAAAACAATAATAGGGTATATGTGAATGTTTTAAGTCACAATATTTGCCGGGTTTGACTTATGTGTAGGGGGGACTAGGGAGCGACCGGAAACGAATTTTAACCGTAATATTAATAATATTAGCCTAAATTAAGCGATTTTTTATTTTGTTTGCATATTTACAACGATTTTCCATACTAGGTAGTGCACTACTACTGGAAACTCGTTAAGTTATTGTTGCGAAATATTGAGATTTTTTGAACGGCAATTGGGAACTCTGGAAAAAGTACTCGCCTGTCGGACTAGAGTAATTAGATTTTTACTAGTGCGAGCAAAGTTTCACTAGCCTCGGGCGAGCATTAATTTGACTCCTGTTTATAGATATACTATGTTAAGCTTTAGTCCCTCCCACGGCATGCCCTATTACTTTACAATATGGTCACAAAACTGTCTTTGAAATGAGAATTCCAATCATAATTTTAGTCTAACCTAACAAGAACAACTAAGGCATTTACCTTTCATTTTACTATTAAAATAATGAATTAAAAACTGTGAGATATGTAATTGGGCTACCTTATTGATAAAAATAATCATTACTATACATTCATATCAATTTTATTTAGGCCTATCCTATGCACCTTAAAACCAATTTTTTCATTTTTTCCAATTTTTCCAATTTTTCCGACGTGCCCGGAAAAAACCGGAAAAAACACGGTTTTTTTCCAAAATTTCCGGAAAAATTGGTACCTTTTAAATCCCTACTTACATCACATTTATAGCATACAACTACTACACAACATCAATTACAACAAACAACTTGAAAACACTTTAAAAATTAAAATTACACTATCATACTAGGATTTAACATAATATTTATTTAGACCTACTACTCAACTACCTAACAATGCATACTTTATTTTCCCATATGTTCAACCTGCTTAGCACTACTTTATTAATACTTAGGCCTTTCTAAAATCCTTTCATACCTTACATTTACTTTTAAACATGCCCAAACTATTTATTTCTTTGATTTCCCTGGGTAACATATCGAATTCCTTTACACCATTGTTAAAGACTGAGCCTAGCCATTTTTTACTTTTACAATTTGACCTCCATGATTTTCCTTCTTCTGCTCCCCTAGTATTTACATTATGTACCTTACTCACATCAGTCATCTTGTCCTCCATGTAATTTGGCATCATTCCTTTTTTAACTTTATATATGAAAACTAATACTAACAATAATATATTTTCCTTCACACTCAACCATTCCAAAGTATTAAGCATACTCTTTATAGGTGTTTCCCTTCCACATCTAATGATACATCTCATAGCCTTATTCTGCAACACCTGTAACCTTTCAACATCATTTTTATAAACTTGGTACAATATAGTAGCACCAAATTCAAAATGCGGCTTAATTATGCTCTTATAAACCATATTTCTCGTCCAACTTGAAAGTTTGCCCCCTATTCTTCTCATATAACCTATTTTTTTACCTATTTTTTTAACTATGTAATTTACATGCGCCTTAAAATCTAGTTTATCATCTATTTATACCTAAATTTAAATTTAACTATTCAATCTCCTCATTTTGATCTCAGTGTCAGGTTACTTTCAGTACCTTTACTATTATTCACCTTTCCACTTATCATTAACATACCTTTTGATTTATTAACATTCAGTTTCAGCTTATTCAAATTAAGCCATCTAGTTATTCTTACAAGCTCCTCATTCATTATTCTAAATAATTCCACCAAATCATATCCACTAATATATATAACCATATCATCAGCATACATATTTAGGACACATACTTTACACCACCTGTTTATATCGTTAATATAAAGTATAAACAGTAGAGGTCCCAGTATCGACCCCTGTGGAACCCCTTCAGAACACTCTCTACACTCAGAAATAGTGGTACCATATCTAACTCTCTGTTTTCTCTGTTTAAGAAAATCCTTGAACCATTCAAAAGCCACCCCATTTATACCATATATATATTTTAATTTATCTAGGAGTCTATTAATATTGACAGTTTCAAATGCTCTTTTCAAGTCCAAAAATACTGTTACTGTTGACATATTTTTGTCTTTGTCAGCCAGCCATTGACTAATACAATTTTGTACTGCTGTTTCACACGAATGGTTTTTTCTAAACCCTGATTGGTTTTCATTTATTAGATTGTTTGACTCCAGATATTCAGCTAGCTGATAGTGTGCAATGCTCTCAAACAATTTATCAAGTATAGACAGCATATTAATCGGCCTGAAATCATTTATATTATTAGATCCCACTACCTTTCTAACAGGTTGTATTACCGATTCCTTAAGTCTACTTGGAAATTTCCCTAGTCTGAAGGACGTATTTATGAGTTCCAAGATCTGATGTTTAATAATTTTATATGAATCTATGAAAATTTTATAATCAATACCATCAATAGACCCTCTCTTATTTTTATATTATATTAACTATATATATATTTATATTTTATTTATTGACTGTACGAATAATTTTGCACTATTTTTCCGGCTGACTGTACGAATATCCACGGCTTAAATAGTTACAAGCTAACATCAATTCCATCCACTAGGCCTAGGGGCCTCCTAAGCCTAACTGGTACTTCTTCGGTTGGTAGGCCTATCCCCCAACTTTTTAACAAAGGGGTAAAGAAGATGGGGGGGGGGGCGCGAAGTGCGTATGTTTTAATACTGGTAATAATAATAATAATAATAATAATAACTTAGTGATAATAATATTGTAAAACATATGCGCTCCGCGCCCCCCCACTCCCCCTAACCTACTTTTCCCCTAATATTGCAGTGTTAAAAAGTTAGGGGATACCAACCATAGCTATCCTTTAAAAAAGCTAGCTAGGCTATCCCAAATTTTAGGCATTTGAAAGTCAATTAAGGTTAGGCGTATGTTTGCACGGAGTGCGAGTGGTCTAGCCTAGCCTGCCTAGGCTAGGGCGGAACTTCTTTGGTACCGGTACATGGGCCCCAAAAAAACAACTTGTTTTTTCTTGCTTTTTAGTAGGCTATTGTTTTTGTTTTTTAGTATCTTTTGTATAGTCTTAGTGTCATCTTGCACTGTATTGGTATTTCCCTATCTCACAACAGCGACTGTGGAATTGCTAGTATTTAATACTAGGCCGCGCGAACGCTTTTTCCAGTCGCGTTGATGGATGAGCTTTTTTGGAATATTTCTGTCTAATGATTACGTTTTTATGTGGAATCTCCTTACTTTTTCTTTAGTTACTTGACATTACTTGTTCATTATACACCTGTAAAAAGCTTATCTTAAAACCTTTATTTCTATGAATTTTGACCAACTTTTTCAACTTTTTCTTTCAAGAGGCACTACATCACCATAATCTTTATGTCAATGTAAAATATGAACGTTGTAGCCCCACCCGTTTGGTAAAAATTGGCCCAAATATCACGAAAATATCGTATTAAAAACCGGAGAAAAAATCGTAAATGAACGATTTTGAAAAGAAATATTTTTTCGAATGTCTCTTAAATCATGACATATGATTTCAGTGATTTTAAACGTTCCTATAAAGTTTCATCAATATCGGAGTAGCCATTTACCAAATATCACGAAAATATCGCACTAAAAATAGAAAAAAATCGTAAAAGTACGATATATATATGAGAAATATTTCTTCGATTGTACCTAAATCAATACAGCTCAAAGTTCAAAGATTTCGAAGGTCCCCTCTAATTTTCATCAAGATCGCTTATGCCGTTTGCCCGGTAGAGAGCGAACAAACAGACAAAAAACTACGGTAACAAAAACAAAACACCCGAGCTATTTTTCTTGGGGTAACGTACCAGTAAAAAACAAACAATAAAACACAAAGTCAAATTGAAGTTTTCGCTTCGCTTATCCAACAATCCACTCGGGTTCGAACCCCGATCGGGATGGATTTTTTAATTTCTGGATTGTACAGTATTAAATATTACTAGGAAACGCTCAGTTGGACGCGTTGATAAGCGAGCACGTGCTATAGCTAGACCCACATTGCACATTTTTTTAAATTTTAAGATTTGCGACGTTCGCTGTCCACAGGGCCATGTTTCCAATATTATTTATTATTGCCAAGGTATTTGGGTAAACCCGTGTGTAAACCTTTACTTTGTGAATAAAATCCACCGCCATCTAGAGGACCTTGACTCCTTGGGAAAACTATTTAAACTCTTTGGTGACAAATAATACACTGCTCCCTCGAAAGTATTTTGATTACTTCTAGGTGGCAGTGCATTAGAAACTTCGCGCGTCTTTTCGTTGCCATGGCAACGTTACTTTTGTTATAATGTAATTTCCATCTACACTACTTATCGGATCAAAATAAAATTAACATATTCGTGACCGGACGGACATTCTAAATGATTTGGCTATCTCAGATTTTGTCCCCGTTAAGTTTTAGAAAAAAACTTTCGATTAACTTTAATGTAACTTTTTAACTTTTTGAACGATTTTGCCACAAAACTAATGGCATTCAATCGAGAACGAAGCTTGCGGATGGTCAAAATTCCAACTCGATCCGAGCCTCCGTTCGAACGTTATGGCGAGACAACAAACAAAAAAAAAAAAAAAAAAAAAAAAAAAAAAAAACAGTGACTAATTTTTCCGGCAGAGTCAAATGGAAACGCTCGCTTCGCTCGCTTAAACAATTCCACCTACGGGAGTGTTTCCCGACCATCTAAATCAAGAAATATACCCTCGCTCATACCTGCGTAAGGTACCTAATGAGGAATGACATAAATATGTTTGATTGGTCAATTCAACAGCAACAGTTTTTCGATGCTTTATTTTTCCATCCATTCAAGTTCTATAATGTAACGACAATACAGAAGTTAAATAGTTGCCGTCTCGGTGGTCTAGTTGGCTAAGGCGTCCACCCGGAAAGTGGGAGACTCGGGTTCAAACGCCGATCGGGATGGATTTTTTATTTCTGGATTGTATTAAATATTAACAATTCCACCTACGGGAGTGTTTCCCGACCATCCAAATCGAGAAATATACCCTCGCTCATACCTATGTAAGGTAAAGGTAATGACATAAATATGTTTGTTTGGTCAATTCAACAGCAACAGTTTTTTGATGATTTATTGTTCCATCCATTCAAGTTCTATAATGTAACGACAATACAGAAGTTAAATAGTTACCGTCTCGGTGGTCTAGTTGGCTAAGGCGTCCACCCGGAAAGTGGGAGACTCAGGTTCGAACCCCGATCGGGATGGATTTTTTAATTTCTGGATTGTATTAAATATTAACAAATCCACCTATGGGAGTGTTTCCCGACCATCTTAATCAAGAAATATACCCTCGCTCATACCTGCGTAAGGTACCTAATGAGGCATGACATTATAAATATGTTTGATTGGTCAATTCAACAGCAACAATTTTTCGATGCTTTATTGTTCCATCCATTCAAGTTCTATAATGTAATGACAATACAGAAGTTAAATAGTTACCGTCTCGGTGGTCTAGTTGGCTAAGGCGTCCACCCGGAAAGTGGGAGACTCGGGTTCGAACCCCGATCGGGATGGATTTTTTATTTCTGGATTGTATTAAATATTAACAATTCCACCTACGGGAGTGTTTCCCGACCATCCCAATCGAGAAATATACCCTCGCTCATACCTATGGCACCATATGAACATGCACTTCATTATTCTATCCGTTTACCGATCTCCTCTAGGCGACTTAAATATATTTCTCCTCAAGCTAGACGAGGTACTCATCTTTATCACCAAGAAATTTCCAAAAGCAGATATCATTTTATGTAGTGATCATAATGTAGACTTTCTAAAACAATCCCCAGCTCAATCGAAACTGCTCGATTTAGTTCACTCATTTAATATCAAGGAGACCATTGTCACACCAACCCACGTCACTGATACAAGTTGTTCCCTTATTGACAACATCTTCACAACTATTGACCAATGATGTTCTCGGCAAGCTCAACAGACACAGGTCTGTCTGATCACCATCTCCTCATGCTCAACATTTCCCTCTCTAACAATAACCCTTCCTCCAAATTAAAAAAATGAACGTTTTTTTCAATACCAAAAATACAGCCAACTTTCAGACAATGCTAAGTACTGAAAATTGGCAGTCGCTGTCCCTTCCTGGAAATGTGGACGAACTCCTCTCAAGATTCCATTCCACATTCCTATGTCATTTTAACAAATCATTTCCGCTAAAAGGTTGTCCTCTTAACTAACCTAAAGTCAACCCCTGGATCTCGCACGATCTGCGATGTGAAGCCCAGACCTTGAGATCCCTCCATTCTAAACTGAAGTCTTCGAACAACCCAATACATAAAGAACAATATCGTGACTTAAAAAAGTCCCATGCTAAAAATATACGTCAAGCTAAACTTCACTATAATGACTCCAAAATCTCTGAATCTAGGAACACCTCAAAAGCAATTTGGTCCATGATCAAATCACAGACCACTGCCTCTAAACCCAAATGCGACCTCACGCTAACCATTAATGGTGAATTTATATCAGATGCATCTTCTCAATGCGAACTTTTTAATGAATTCTTCATCAACTCATGTAATATTGGTAAAACCAATGTGCCAATCATACTCCCCTCCCTCGTAAACCCTTGCCACCTCCGTTAGGCCATACCATCTTTCTCTATCCTACCACTCCTCTTGAAGTAGCTATGGTATTAGGAAATTTGGTTCCAAACACTCATATGGACTAGATGAAGTGCCAGGCTCTCTTCTATCCAAGTGTACGGACTTTCTCTCTGGCCCACTAGCCTACATTATTAACCGATCCTTCTCTGAAGGCATTTTCCCCTCCAAGCTAAAGGCAGCAAAAATTATACCTATTTATAAACACAAAGGTAAAAAATCTGAAATGACAAACTATCGTCCCATCTCCCTCCTTTCATCTTTTCCCAAAATATTTGAATATATCATGCACGATCGTCTAATATCATTTCTAAATCACCACAACATTATCTCCCCTAGTCAACACGGTTTCTTGAAAAACAAATCCACCACCAGTGCAATCTACAGTTTTCTGTCCCCCCTCTATTCTGCTCTCGACAAAGGCGACCAAGCTGTAGGATTGTTCTACGACATGACCAAGGCTTTCGACACCATTGATCACAAAATTCTTCTCGACAAACTACATTCTTACGGTATCCGTGGGGTAGCTCTTGATTGGATTTCCTCTTTTTGTCTGGCCGTACCCAAGTAGTAGAACTCCAAACATCTAATAGTCAATCCGTCACCACAACCCGCTCTAAACCTCTGCCAATAGTCTGCGGGGTTCCCCAGGGATCAATTTTGGGACCATTAGCCTATATCCTTTATGTCAACGACCAGTCCGCCTACTTAAAAGAGGCACTCTCCCCCCAATATGCTGATGACTCCAGCCAACTGCTGACACTACCCAAACTCCAACCCATTCAGGACCTTCCCCCCTTAATAAACAATCAAGTTACGTTAATGTCATCATACTGCCTCGGCAAACAACTCACCATCTCACGCTCTAAAACTGTTTATCTATACTTTCACACCCCTTATAAGATCCCTACTGCCAGTCCCCTTGTTCGTCTTGACTCTGATACTATCCCCCGCGCTCACACAGTCAAAGTCCTAGGCCTTGCACTAACTGATAATCTAGACTGGTCCATCCATGTAAACCACGTTGCCAGCAAAATATTATCTGGCTGCTACTCAATCAGAAAGCTCAAACAAATAGTTCACCCCCACATCCTATTGCTAGTTTACTTTGCACACATTCACTCTCACTTATCATATGGCCTGCTATTTGGGGAGCTTCCCCCCATGCGAACAGAATATTCATTCTCCAAAAGAGAGCGGTTCGTATCATAGCTGGCTGGTGTCTCCAGAAGACACTCATGTAGAGAACTTTCAAGGAACTTGGTATTCTTACTCTAGCATGTACCCTTATCCAATCAGCCGCATTATTCGTTCACACCAACCGTAACCTCTTCCATCTAAATGCTTCTGTGCACTCCCATAACACTAGAGCCAACCTTCACATACACAGGCCCTCCCACAATCTGCGCCTCTTTTTCACAAGGCCCTGAATATCTATCTTCCACCCTCTACAATAAGCTCCCTGACCACATCAAAACCTCTCCCACCCTGTCTTCCTTTAAACATAAGTTGAAATCATATCTTACAGCAAACAGCTTTTACTCCATCAATGACTACCTCTCCATGTAAATATTTGCAGTTAATTCATTTTTTCATTATAATATTTACAAATTATCTAGAGTATAACCACAAACAAGCACTGTAATTTAAAATTTTCAAATGTTCCCTTAGCCGAAATGATGTAACAAACTTCTATATATAATATGTGCTTACACGCTTCCTTGGATTGTGCAGGTATATAAGACACATTCTGCTGTACATCCTCCAATTGCTGTATTCTGTGCCAGCAGCAAGTCTCATTTATATCCAACTTTTCTTCACATCAATATTTATATCCAACTTTTCTTTATTCTATATGAATTCTTAATCTAGTAGGGCATTCTATTATTTTGCATCTACTTTACTTTAACATAAACACTAATCAATCAATCATCACACACATATATATATACATATATATCAATTATATATTATAGACACATTCTACTGTACATCATTGCTGTTTTCTGTGACATTAGCAATTCTTATCACAATATCATATCAATTATTGCTTTATATCCAATTTTTCTTTATTCTATATGAATTCTTAATCTAGTAGGGCATATTTTCCATCTACTCTACTTTACCATAAACACTAATCAATCAATCAATCATCATATATATACTAGACACATTCTCCTGTACATCATTGCTGTTTTCTGTGCCATCAGCAATTATTATCACAATATCACATCAAAAATTGCTTTATATCCAACTTTTCTATGAGTTCTTAATCTATAATAGCGCATGCTATTGTTTTGCATCTACTCTACTTTAACATAAACACTGTGTTTATCATTATTAATCAATTAATGAATCATCATAATATATATATACATATATATATATATCAATATTATCAATCATCATACATATCAATATCAATATCCATATCAATTATCATTTATGCTTTATATTCAACTATTCTTTCTTCTAACACTGTGTATATCATTATAATTACTATCACTTTTATTATTAATTATTAATTATAGACTATTCACTTTCTCTGCAAAGAGTTATACTTGTACACTGTACTAGTCTAAGGTCCAGAATTTCAATGTCTAGTTAAAATTTATCTGCCAGTTAGTCCTCTCAGTAAATATTTACAAGGCTTCTGATTGGTGGTTGCCATAGAGAAAACAAGTTATATGTCAGTTAAATTTACTTGCCACTTTAACTGGACATAGAAATACCGGCCTAAGTGAATAAAAAATATCTATCTATGTAAAAGTCTCGTTACTCTATCAACTTATTGACGCAACTTGTTGGCTCAACTTGTTGATAAGACTACCCTCTGTGTGTGTCACCTCCATCAACATGTTGACGGACATTTGGAACATTCCGTCGAGAGAACTGCCACTTCGAAACTGTTTCATACCAAAATAGATAGTAATTACGTACATATGCCATATACAGCTGTGAATAACATTAAAAAAGTATTGGAATATCGATATAAAAGAGTTAAAAGTGTCGTAATTGCCATCCCGAAGCTTTTATGTTCATCTCGAGTCTGCGTGTGTATCTGATGGGCTAATGAGTACCACTCTAAGCGGCGCAGGATTCCAGTTTGCTGCTGGCTCAACGGTGAGAGCGCTCGGCTACCACGCAAAGGGTCCCCGGTTCGAGTCTCGTTTGGGAAAACTTTTTTACCATTTTTTACTCACCCAATCATTATTGTTTGTGTCTTATCTGAAACGGGTACGATTTTTATAACTTTTCAGTGTAAATTATTCGCATAAATAATTCTTTTCTTCCACAAAATTTGCTTTATAATAGCCCACACCATGGATCAACTAAACGAAATGATCACGTGACAAAATATCGGTCAGCCATTGGTTGAACGTCGTCAACATCTGGTCAACATTTCTCAAAAGTTGAACTTGTTCAACTTCTTGTCAACATATTGCCGTAGTCGTCAATGTTGAGTCAACATATTTCAGTGTGTGACAGCAGCATCACATTTCATTTCAATGCTATCTACATCTGGTCAACAAGTTGAGTCAACATGTTGCGTCAACATGTTGCGTCAACTAGTGTAACAAGACTTTAAGGTAATGACATAAATATGTTTGTTTGGTCAATTCAACAGCAACAGTTTTTCGATGCTTTATTGTTCCATCCATTCAAGTTCTATAATGAAACGACAATACAGAAGTTAAATAGTTACCGTCTCGGTGGTCTAGTTGGCTAAGGCGTCCACCCGGAAAGTGGGAGACTCGGGTTCGAACCCCGATCGGGATGGATTTTTTAATTTCTGGATTGTATTAAATATTAATAATTTAATTTCTTATCGTGTGAAGACTGACTTTGCACAAAAAGAAATTTGATACCAGGAAGTCTTGACAAACTGACATAGTAAATGCAATTAGGCCCTATGCCCTATCATAGTTAGGTTGCGCCCTCCTTATATTTTTCTTCAATCTATCACACTAATTTTCCCCCCTTGGATACGCCACTGGCAACCTATGATCCCCATCTAGTCCTACACTTGGGATGATCATCACATCCTGCAGCCTCCTGTGCTTGTCTTTAACAACCACATAGTCTAATCTAGCCTATGTCTTCTGTTGCCCATTCCAACTATACCTGGTAATTTTTGTGGCTGTCCCTTTTCTGGATTCACGTGTTTCCAATTACCATGCCGTTTCTAGCACACAGGTCTAACAGCCTTCCTCCCTCTGTGTTTCTTCTACCATATCCATACTTTCCAATTACTTCCTCGATCCTCGTAAGTCGTAACTCGTAACCCTGTCTTTCGTCACCAACCTGTTCATTGAAATCTCCCAGAATGATTAGGTATAATATCTTCTACCAATCAGCCCTTCCAGATGTTCTTCAAACTCTTCCTTTGCTTCCTGATCGCACCCTACTTGTGGGGCATATATTTAGCTCTCCCATACCTCATTTTTACTTTTATCCTAAAGTTATCTTTATTATCCTGTCTTCTTCTTCCGTTTTGGGCTTACTATTATCCCCACTCCATTTCTTCGTGCTTCTTTATTTCCGCTCCACCATAGCCTGTACCCACCATTCAACTCTAATTTTCCTTCATCCTTCCACTTCACTTTGCTCAACCCCAAGAAGTCAATGTCACCATAACATCCACCACCTCATTCACCTTACCCAAGAGGGTGATGAGGTTGATGGTGCCTATTCTAATTCCATTACTTTCTTCACTCTTATCGTTCAGTGATCTACTTCTCACACTACTCCCCTGGTCGCCTAGGTGCAGCGCGTCGCTTGCTGCGGGGGACGCCCTAGCCGCTTTTCATTCATATTTGGTTGTGTACCCATGAGTATATTTTTAGCCATGGGAAACAATATAAATATAATACATAGATATTCAATTAGGCAGCAGAAAAACTATTAACTGAAATGGGTCTTGGCCAGGGGTGCTACAATGGGTAGGCCTAGGCCGAATGGGAGGATGAATTTTAATGAACATTACTGTTACAGCTGTTACGGTTAAACCAAGTAGGCCTATTTTAATCCGTGGCAGGTTGAGGCCTACCGGTATTTCCGTATACTAGCGCATTTTCCTGCTGCCATATTTGGAAGTACCAACCGGGCAAAAACCCAAGGCTTTCCAGCTTCTTTTTTGGAGACTGGGGGGATCGTGCAAAGCGTGTTGCTTTCTTTTTAATATGGTATAGATACTAGACAATTTGCTAAAATCCTTTTCGAGTAACATGCATCTAAAGTATGTTCTTGTGTTTGTAGAGTTTACACCGCGCGGTGGGGGATTCCGTGGTCGCGGAAGCCCGGGTGGACGTGGTGGGTCTGGTGGCCGTGGAGGGTTTGGGCGCGGAGGCGGAGGTGGAAGTGGGGGATTCCGAGGAGGTGGCCGAGGAGGATTCTCAAAGAGCCCCGGCCGTGGCGGTGGGCGTGGTAGAGGAGGTAAGCTAAGCCAACTTTATTTTAAATATGCCTACTGTACACTTACTAAGCGCGCCGGTACACACAGAAACGTAAACACAAAGAATTTAGGCCAAGCTATGTCAGTACTCGGTTGTCTTCTAAGTTCTTTGCAGCTAGTGAACAGAGAGAACTTTGATTGAAGAAGGATTCAAAGGTAAGCCCTTCAGGCTGGGATTTATGTTTTCTTTGCTTTCCCAACCTGTCAACCCTTCTCCAATCTTTATATTAAGGATTATTATTATTAATAATATAATTTTTCCCATCGATGTTGATACATAATTATGCAAATAATGCTCCAAGTCCTGCCAACTTTATATATTTATTATGGAAGCGTAGTTGACTGTAGTAGTCAAGCATTTCAAAGTAGATGTTAGTTTGACTCAACTTTTTCGTACGTAGGCTAAGCATGGTTTTGTCGTAAAGTTGGAAATTGTTTAACTTTCTTACACTTTAAAACTGTCTTATGCGTTAAAACTATGTACCGTCTTCAAACTAGTGCATTTGTGTGAACGCCTGTATGTGTTTCCTATGTTCCAACATTACGACTACGCGTTGTCACCTTATTCCTAAGCCTAGACGTGTTATGTTTTATGTGGATCCGCCTTAAGAAGATGAGGTCCGTATCAAGCTTGGCAGGCCGGTGCTGAATCCTTACCAAAGATCAATGGTGGAAATATACCACTTAATCCAACAAAATTATGTTGGAACAAAGTGAATCCATAGGACCTATATTTTTATATTTCAGATTGTAGGCCTAATCAAGTTTTATATTTTGCAGGAGGTGGTGGTATGAGGGGTGGGAAAAATGTGGTTATTGAACCTCATCGTCATGAAGGCATATTCATTGCTCGTGGCAAGGAAGATGCATTGGTCACTTTAAATATGGTACCTGGTGAAGCTGTTTATGGAGAAAAGAGAATCTCAGTTGAGGTAAGGTATAATTCATGCACATGTAGAAATAGAGTTTGTGAAAATTGTTGAATATGCCTCTCCTTGGTATTGGCTTTGAGCCCAAATTCATGAGTTGGTCCCTATTATAATTAGTGACCTACGCTTAGTCCCCGAGTTCCTCTAATAACTTTTGACTAATGAGTAGAGGTAGTGAAAAATGGTGATAACGAAATTTGAGATTTTTTTTTTAAATATCCATTTTATTGCCTAAAATTTAATATTGTCGACAAATTACATCATTTTAGAGATGGAAAAACCACATTTTGAAAACGCTAATTTTGCGAAATCTCGTGCATAGCGCGAAATAACTAACAAAATTGAATAAAACTGGTCAAAATGCGAATTAACTCGCGAAATTAAACATTTTAGTGCTCAAAATGTGGGGGGATGGTGGAGGTGCCGGTCCAGAAGTTTCGCGAATTTTGATGGAGGTGCCGGTCCAGACGGAACATTACGCGCGCGGCGGCAATACATCGTTTCGTGACGTCACATGCTCCACGGAAACAGACCGCCAAAATAACGGCGCTTGTCACGGACTCCGCGGCAATAGTCCACCAAAATAATGGCGCGTATAAATATTTATTTTTGTCTTGGGAATCGATTCTGAATAGATTTTTGGGTCACAATGATCGATTCTAACTTGTTGGAATCGATGTCGTCCCTACTAAAGGGCTCCTTTAAAAGATGGATTTTTTTGTTAGATGATTTTTTTTAATGTATGTTTTTGACAATTTAAATAAAATCGCGAAAAACGCGAAATTTGGGTTTACTAAAACGAAATTTGGGTTTTTATATCACCATTTCTCATTACCTCTACTAATGAGGCATAGATATATATTATTACTTTGGTACTAATTATGTGTAAAGAAAACTACTAAATGCATGCTTGTCAACATTTTCAGAATGGTGACAACAAGGTTGAGTACAGAGTGTGGAACCCATTCCGATCAAAACTGGCCGCAGCCATCCTAGGAGGAGTCGACCAGATATACATGCCTCCTGGAAGCAAGGTGTTGTATCTTGGAGCTGCTTCGGGGACAACAGTATCTCACGTTTCTGATGTTGTGGGCCCGGTAAGTTATTTCTTTGTTCCCAGAGTTTTCGCACGATGCATGATACCCTTTAAATATCATCAAGAGCAGAGTAGTAGCCGTTTGTCCCCCCAATCAAGACGGAATTTGTGAACGTACCCTTTAAAATTCATTTGATTTGATTTAACAGCCTACTACTACTATTAACTAAGATGCACAAGATCAAAGATACTTTTTACCGGACGACAACAGTGATATAGATTGAATGTCTCACTACACTAAGGCAACTCCAAATTTTTACTGGCAGAAATAGCTGTGTGTAATCTTCCTGTCACCATAATAGGGTATTTGCATAAACTTATTTTATAGTTGTACTAGCTTTAGAGTTCAGACAGCCTTCCTGAACACAAAAATATCAAATTTTTATGATTTCGAAATAATTTTCATTCATAAAATTTGTTTGAAAGTTCACTAAATATTTTGGCGGGAAAAAACGGGTCCATATGTCACCAACCATCATGATGCCAATCCCCCAATCACGTAATGACTAATAAAATAACTTTGAACAGAACATAAACAATAAGCCATTGTTGTATGAACAAATGACAATTGGCTTGTTCACGCAAAACTCCGCGCAGATCGCGCCACTGCACTAGGCCTATCCCCCTAAACCAGGGTCCACTAGATACTTATTCCGAGCTGCTTGTTAGGTATCTAGTGGACCCTGCCCTAGACTGTGGCGGCGTTTGAAATAAACTATGTATAGCAGGCTCTGCATTGTCAAATCTGTATGCTTCCTCGATTGTTTGTTTACGTATTGTTTTACGTACCGGTAAGTAGTCGTACGGTCTATTTCAAGTAATTTTATTCAATAGCATATTTTGTTTGTGTTTAAACTTTTAAACAATGGAAACGTGGACGATAGGAAAATTAAAAGAAGAACTGAAAGCACATGGCGCCGTTGAAGTCTAAACCTAGGGCCTCTAGCACTGTTATTGAGATTAGACCTAGGCCTACTTGGAATAAGGCTACTAAGGACTAGGGCCTAGGCTTTACTTCAGCATTAGATGTAGACCTAGGCATATCAATATCATGGCAAGTATAGGCCTAGGCCCTACTTGCATACGCCTCGGCAAAGCCTAGGGCTTAGGCCTAGCCAGTGTTGATTTGTTGACATGAGAGAGGTTACGTAGGCAGGAGTCCGAATACAGACACATGTCAGTATATTATGTGTGATAGTATTTATTTGTAGTAATAAAGACGACAGTATGCCCTCCTCTCTCCTTACACGAATACACACAGCAATTGGGCATTTTGCTTTCAACATAAAACTATGCAAACTGACAGTAAAATCAGTAGGCTGCTGACAGCTATGAGCAGCTATGACACCCGCAAGCTGGGCTATCACCGCCGTCTACATCCACCTTTAAAGTCTATTCGCTGAAAGAAGCAGCAGCCGGGTTTTTGAAAAGATTTAGGTTTCAATGGAAGCGATTGACAAGCAATCATGTAAAGAGTTATATCCTCCTTTGTGCAATCCTTGCTTGACATCGTCGGTTTGTCCCGCGCGGTTGCCACTTTTGCTATATGACTGAACACCCGATCTATCCCGCCCTTACTTTTATATTCTATTTTAATGTTATTATTTTTAACCTTGGCAACCCTGTCTGCGATAGTCGCAAAAGCGTGGCGCGTGCCATGCAGGTCCAACCCTTCGCTATGCTTCGGCTCCTTTATGGCATTGTGTGGCTAATAGCTGACCAATTTCGGATCTATTCACGGCCGTTCTTTCCAAAACCCCGGCTGCTGTTTCTTTCAGCGGATAGACTGTACATGCATCCAGACGGCGGTGGGGGGATAGTACAGCAGCGCAGCGTGGTGAGTAGAAGTCGCCGTGAACAAGCCAATAGACGATTTTCAAAATCACCAGCGCCCTCTATATCGCGCGCGCAAAGCATTATGGGAGAAAGGTCATTCACATGCTAAATGCCATATGCTCGGATGTGTGGAGAACTGCGTTTCCAACAATGGCAGTGCAGTCAGCCACAATCCCAATCATATGACATTTAGCATGTAAATAAACCTTTCTCCCATAATGCTTTGCAACGGAGCGCGCATGCGCAGTTAATTCTGAAAATGGTCTATTGCAGTGCTCACTCAATGCGCCCAACGCTATCGCTAGGAAGGGAATTTCAACGTGTTTCTATGCGGCCGTGGCCATATGTGGCCGATGACGTAAGCAGTCGTTTAAAAATAAATGTGCGGCAAATTTATAATGTAAAACTTTGAGCTTCAATAAATATGTAGGTAGGGGCTATGTATTAATTTTATAAAATTAAAATTAGCATTTTTGTGACTTTTAGATGAATATCCATGTATTGCATAATATACTTTCACTGATTGCGTCGGGGCCTACAGGGTTGGCTTGGTCGCTTTGATTTAAAGTCCTCCACTGAAAATCAGTTATATAACTGAGTGGATAGACTCTAAATACAATTTAAATTTAAATTTATTTATTTTATTTATTTATTTATATCGGGAACTGATGCAAATACCCTATTGCATAAAATGTTATAATTATTTTTATTATTATTGGCAATGAATTGAATACTCCGTGGTATTAGGTAATGTCTGCGTAAGCTACGCGATATTATGAATGTATTTTGTACAAGTTTTTTTTAGAAATCATGATACATATTTGATATTATTTCCATTATCAATTACCCGTAAAGCCTACCAAAATGTTATTCAGTATTGATTATTGCACACGTGCAATCGTGCATTCTTAGTATTAACCATCTGTGATGACAATGGTCCCAATAATTAAATATTATTGTGAAGGCTGGTATTGCAGGAGTCACTTTTTTAATGTGTGTACAGTAGGGTTGTGCGAACCTGGTTTTTTCCACTTCGAACCGAACTCGAACTTTCAAGTAGGTTGCCCTTCGAACTTCGAACTTGCAAAAAAGTCCGAACTCGAACCGAACCTAAAATAAAAATTATTTTGCTTTGACTTTTTCTTTTCCTTCTCAATTTCCTTTTCGTCGTGTTCCTTTGAATATGCCTCCAAATTCGCACTCTCATTATAATATTCGCGGTCTAGGCATCTCCAATGCTATTTCAGCACATTTGAATATTCCGCGCCCTTGAATGGAACTAGTTTTCAGCAGAGCCGATAAAGAAGTTTCCCTAGCTTTTATCGACTCTAGTTCTAGCGATGGCCGACAGAGCGCGCCACGCGTGCCCTGGGCGAGTTTGACCTTCAAGCTTAGCGTCGTCAAAGCAAAGATGGAAAATTGAAGGAAGATACATAAAATATGTCAAAGTACGCCAACTACGATTTTAAAATACGTAAAAAGTGCATTAATAGAATATTCACCGGCATTCTTTCTTCTCGAAAGTTGATCGGAAATATTAGTGGTATAGACGCAACGAAACCAATAAAGGATTATTGTTTTCGACGCCGTGTAGGCCTAGCCCTAAGCCTATTCCCGCATCAAAGTCTCCTTTGTTGTTTATCGTAATAATTTTGAAAGCACGCAGTCTCTAGGGCCAAGGCCTACTTTTTGCCGTCACAGTACACACGTAGTAGGCCTAGGCCTAGGTTGTTACAAGCCTAGGCCCGGACCTCTGAACGCAGGCCTAGCCCTTCTGTGATGATGGTTCTTTTCAGTTTTCATAGGATTTCATGTGTTTAAAACTCGGTTGGCTGCACTGCACTTCGAATTTCGACAGCTCGCTGCGCGCGCGCATCGCGGCGACTCGCGTAGTTACGATATCGAGCGGGAAGTTCGAATTTCCCGAACTTTGATATTTTCGAACTCGAACACTATTTTTCAATTTTCCCGAACTTTGATATTTTCGAACTCGAACACTATTTTTCAATTTCGAACCCGAACCGAACTTCTCTAAAGTTCGAGTTCAAAATTCGTAAGTTCGCACAACCCTAGTGTACAGTGTTGTGCTTACATTTATAGGTCGATGTACAGGTAATTGCAATGCATGTTCTAATATTTCAGGAGGGGCTAGTTTATGCTGTTGAATTCTCCCATCGCTCTGGCCGTGACTTAATCAACATGGCAAAGAAAAGGACCAACATTATTCCAATAATCGAAGATGCTCGTCATCCACACAAATACCGAATGCTTGTTGGTATGGTGGACACCGTTTTTGCTGATGTAGCGCAACCTGACCAAGCTAGAATTGTCGCACTGAACTCCCATTATTTCCTAAAAAATGGTGGCCATTTTGTTATGTCAATTAAGGTGAGTTGAGTAGTAATAAGAGTTGTAATGGCTACGTCAATGATTTATATATATTACTGATCATCGATTCTGGATGACTTAATAGATTCTTGATCGTTTTGGTTTTGGGAAATAATTGTATTGATTATGAAACAGCATCCCTACATAAAATATTAGTAGGCTACCGGCACAACAACTTAAGCTAGCTACTGTGGGTATTAATTTACTTGATTATAGACCGCCTTTGGGTAATGGCACTAAATTTAAACGGTATGACATACCACCAAGACTGCTTTAAACAAGTTTTCTCGTTTAAAAATTCGCGCTCAAAATTGCCATATACAAGTTAACTCGTGTAAGCACTGAGCTATTAGTTCCACATAGCGCCAAGAGATTGCCTACCATGTTCAAAGTGCTCTGCGCTTAAACGAGTAAAGTGTAAGTTATGGTGATTTTGAGCACAAATTTTAAAACGAGAAAACATGTGTGGCATACAATGTGTAAATTATTTATTTAACTCATTCCCTGCTTGACAAGAGGACAGTTGATTAGTCCTACTCTGCATGGCAGTGAAGGAGTTTGGCAAATGGTTTTGCATTGTGGCCGCATCCCACTTTGTTAATTAAGTACCGTACTTGAGACCCTATTTGCATAAATACAGAAGGCCTACCTGTACATAAAATAATCAAGATTTATAAATGCATATGATATGATATGATATTTATTGGTATTGTCATAGATATTTACATAATTCATGTAGATAATTAGACCCAATTAAAACAAGATACATATTACTATGCATTTTTAAGTAACATAAAAATAGCACTTGCAAGTCAGTTTATACATGGTTTGTCACCCATATTACATGCTTTCTACGTAATGAATATTTACAATGTGCAAATGCTGTAGTAAGAATAAAATGTTAGTACCTATACATAAAAAAAATCTGGCAATAGGCCTATTGCTTCTAGGCGTACTTAGCTACAGGTTGTCCTCTAGATATTCCCTTATCAAGTAGTAGGCTTTATCTTTTAAGAATTTTTCTACTTTATATTTAAAATTTGTAATGGTTGTATTTTTTATCTCTTTGAGAAGTTTATTAAAAAGTTTAATTTTCATATAGTTGGAATTGTTTTGGGCTAATGTAGTATTATGGTGTTGTGTATGGACGTCATTATGTTGTCTTGTATGGTGTGAGTGGTATGTGTGATTTTTGTCCAGTGAATGAAAGTTTTTTTTTTACAAATAATACTGATTTAAGAATTTATATACAGTATAAGGTAAGAATTTTTAGATTTTTAAATAAAGGTTGTGTGTGAGTTCTTGGATGCGCCTTTACAATGTTTCTGATTGCACGTTTTTGTATTTTAAATACCTTGTCATGTTGTGTGGAATGTCCCCAAATTTCTGTTCCATATCTTAATAGGCTTTCAAAGAGTGCATAATAAACTACTTTAGATGTACTCATATTTGTTGAATTTCTTATCAATCTAATTGAGTAGCACGCTGAGTTTAGTTTTCCTATTAGAACAGTTATATGTTTGTTCCATGTTATGTTTTCATCTAGAAAAATTCCTAATAATTCAACTTCCGGTATCCTTGAAATGATATGAGTAACACTTCCGTTTACTTGAATCATTAGTTCTTGGATTGGTTCAAAATGTCTTGATCTTTGTGTGGAATGAAAGTGGATTAGTTTAGTTTTTGACGAGTTTGGGATTAACTTATTACTTGGAAACCAATTTATAGTTGTCGCTGCCTTTTCTATTGCTTTTTGGATGAGCGTAGCGAGCGTAGCGAGCGAAGCGAAGATTCCATTCTACTACACTGGAGAAAAAAATCCGGAATGTTTTTTTTTCTTTTTTTTTTTTTTTTTTTTTTGTATTTTTGTCTGTTTGTTAGCACGATTCCGGCTAAACCGATACTCCGATTGCGATGAAATTTTATGGAGACCTTCGAAATCTCTGAACTTAGAACTGCCACGTTTTTGAGCGCAATCGGGAATTTTTTTCTTATAAAAAACGCAATTTTACGAATTTTTTCGATTTTTTAAAAATTTCTTCGACTTATAACACCTACACGCTTTATCCGATTGTAATGATTTTTTCACATAACCTTAATTTTATGAATTAAGATATTCGTGTGAAATTTGAGCGTAATCGAAAAATTATTTTCTCATGAAAATCGAAATTTTACGGGTTTTTTCTTTTTTAAAACGATTCTTTGACTTATTACACCTACATGCTTTATCCTATTGTAATGATTTTTTCACAGAACCTTAATTTTATCAATTTATATACTCGTGTTAAATTTGAGCGCAATCGAATAATTATTTCTTATGAAAATTGCAATTTTACGATTTTTTTTTTTTAATTACGATTTATTAAAAAAATTAAGTTAATTTTTTTTTATTTAATTTAATTTAAAAAAATCTTCGACTAAGCAATAATTTTTTCACAGAACAACAGAAAATCAGCATAACACATGGCAGCTCAATGCACCAATTACGCTCATCCAACAACGCGGCGGGACTTAAGCGTTTTCCTAGTGGTATTAAATCTTCTATCAAGAGTGCATCGATTAAAGAGGAAGCATCATCTGCAAAAAGTTCAATTTCATCTATACAAAAGGGTAGATCATTTATGAAAATAATGAAGAATAGTGGACCAACAATGGACCCTTGAGGTACACCACATGTGTTATTCAGTCTCTGAGATATGGTTTTGATCTCATTTCCTTTTATATCAAGTGTTACTAATTTTACATATTGATATCTATTGCTTAAGTACGATTTTATTGGATGAGCGTAGCGAGCGAAGCGAAGATTCCATTTCACTACACTGGAGAAAAAAATCCGGAATGTTTTTTTTTCTTTTTTTTTTTGTATTTTTGTCTGTTTGTTAGCACGATTCCGGCTAAACCAATACTCCGATTGTGATGAAATTTTATGGAGGCCTTCGAAATCTCTGAACTAAGAACTGCCAAGTTTTTTAGCACAATCGGGAAATTATTTCTCATGAAAATCGCAATTTTACGATTTTTTTCGATTTTTTAAAAATTTCTTCGACTTATAACACCTACATGCTTTATCCGAATTTAAGATTTTTTCACAGAACCATAATTTTATGAATTAAGATATTCGTGTAAAATTTGAGCGCAATCGAAAAATTATTTCTTATGAAAATCAAAATTTTACGGGTTTTTTCTTTATTAAAACAATTCTTTGACTTATAACACCTACATGCTTTATCCGATTGTAATGATTTTTTCACAGAACCTTAATTTTATGAATTAATATATATATTCGTGTGAAATTTGAGAACAATCAATTAATTATTTCTTATGAAAATCGAAAATTTACGATTTTTTTCTTTTTTAAAATTACGATTAATTAAAAAAATTAAAGATTAAAGTTTATTTTTTTATTTAATTTAAATTAATTTTTAAAAAAACCTTCAACTTAGTAATGATTTTTTCACAGAACAACAGAAAATCCACATAACACATGGTAGCTCAATGCACATATTACGCTCATCCATCAACGCGGCGGGACTTTAGCGTTTTCCTCAATGACATAATATAAGCTAAGCGCTAGACACACAGTATAGCCGTGGGGAGCATAACAATTTGAACCTGTCTTGAGTAGGGAAAAACCCACCGCCGTCTAAATGTATCGTACCCTTAAATTTAACAGCCTTTGTGTTAACCCATTGAGCCACCAGTTGATTTTGCTTATTTTGCCCGTACGGATCCAGTTAAATCCGTATTACGGGGGATGGCACCCCGCCGCACCCTGCCTACGGGCCGAAATCGCATGAATGCACAAAGTTGAAGGCCTAGGCCTATTGTTTTTAGTTCATATGCTTTGCTTTTCTAGTGTATATTCCCGCCAGCACAAGGCCTAACCCTACTTGTGGCATCGTCTTATTTTATCTTGGTTAGAAGTACTCTAGTCTTCATCCACATCATTATTATCGCTTGCATCATTTGCAAGCTAATCAACAACACTTCCTGAATATCACAATATATCACGCTCATTGGAAATTCAGCACAATCGCCTTCAGATTCGCCATCTCGTAACATTCAGGAGCTTTACGTCAGTTTTACGAAGTAAACAACAGCTGAGAAGCCTATTTCTGTTACGGCGCACCGCCTTGATAATTTGTAGGCCTTCATATTATTTGTAGTCGTCTGTGAAATGGCCGTGTTCGAGAATTTATCGGGGAAAAAAGTCGACCACGTCGGTAAAAGAGTCAGCCTCCATATAGTGCTGATTTACTGAACTACGCCAGTTTAGCGCGAATTGAAAGACGAACTGAACGGACACGGAACTGTTCCGTATGTAAATTTTTGGGCCATACTCGTGAAATACGGAACGGTTCCGTAAGTCAGCGCCAATGGGTTAACAAGCGGTGTAAAATCAAAACCGCAAGATGGCGATTTCTCGTTATTATTGAAGAAAAACAGTCTTTCTTCCTCAAATCTCTCAGTTACTCCGATTTCCGAACAAAGCAATTCAAGTTGGTGGACTATCATACTATTGTCTATCTGCATTAGGCTTTTAGTAATCAAAACTAGTTATTTGTGCGGAATATGTGTCTGAACAAGGTCGTGCAGGTCTAGGGTTGCCTAGGAGAGGCCTAGGGCTTGTCAAACGTGTAATGTTAGCATTAATTGAATGTAGTTCTATAGCCTAATGGAACTAAAGGCTTACACTGTTGTATTATAAAAAAAATTCTTTATCTGGGCCTAGGCCCGGGACGGTTTCTGGTTTGTTTTATGAAAGTAATGACAATTTTTCTCGTTTCACACATAGAAGCAAAATTTAAAATGTCCGCCATTTGTTTACGTATTTGTTTATCCCCGCGACGTTCAAATAATCCACTGCATCTTAGTTTATTCAACTAGATGAAGTATCTATGTTGCAGTGAAGTGATTTTTCCCTACTCGAGAGGCTTCAAATTGTTACGCTAGCGCTCGTTTGGAAGGATAGGAGACTGAGCGTCTAGCGCTTTGCTACGCAAAGCTTATGTACGTCATTGGTTTTCCTAGTTAGATCTAATGCTACCCCCCTTATACCATAATAATGCAGTTTTTCTAAGAGAATTTCATGATCAATGCAGTCGAAAGCTTTTGATAAGTCATAAAATATTCCAATGACATGATGCTTATTTTCTAGAGCTTCAACCAGTTTTACCAGAAACCTATTTATTGTTGTACAGATTGATCTATTTTTCCTAAAACCACTTTGGTTGTCTAAAAAAAGTTGTTTTCCTTCAAAGAAATTAGAAATTCTCGAGTGTAAAAAAAATGGTTCTATTGTTATTTTGCAGGCCAGTTGCATTGATTCAACCGCCCAGCCAGAAGCGGTGTTTGCTGCTGAAGTAAAGAAGTTACAGGCTGACAAACTGAAGCCACAAGAGCAAATCACTCTAGAACCCTATGAGAGAGATCATGCAGTAGTAGTTGGTGTCTTCAGACCGCCTGCAAAAGTCAAGGAAGCAATTGAATAGGCCTTGGTGACAACATTCAGATTTAAAAAATATATATCAATATCATACAGCATTCTTTTTTTTTTACCAAGTTCTGTGTTAAGTTTAGTACGCAAATACATTATGGATAATTTCTATTAACAATAACAACTTGTGCTAGTACTACTAGTGTGCAATTACAATTTGTAGTAAGTTACACATGCTCATACTATTTAAAGTAGTAGTTCTAACCAAGTTGTAAGTACAACATTGTTACTGCCAACTGCTATATTGATCTGTTATATGTAAGATCATGTTCATAACATAATATACCGTTTTTTCTGAAAATACAATCTCAAAAACAGCATTCGCGTTATTTCCGAGCGCTTGCATTTGAAATAGCGCCTGAACATAGGCCACGCCTCTATACAACTCCCGCGCAGCGTCTGCTGCGCTTCGCCACGCCTCTATACAACTCCCGCGCAGCGTCTGCTGCGCTTCGCCCCGCCCACCCACTCGATGCCACTGAACTCGGCCGAACCGTGGGCGAAACTGTCTGCTAGTCGTCAGAATCCTTGGCCGTGATCACATCGTGACCTAGCTTGACCTACATAGATTTTTTTCGTCGGGGTTGTCTATCTACGTTGCTAAGAGTCTACGTAACGTAATAATGAGTGATGAAGGAGAAGATGAAATGGCTCAAAATGAACAAATTAAGACTGCTGATCGCGTGGAAAAGAAAGGTTCCTCTGCCTTACAAATCAGCAAGGGATTGCGAAGGAGCTAGGCCTAGGCCTACGACGTAAACATTGAAGACCATGAATCAGACTGGTGAACTGCGGTTGACATGTGAGCTTGTGCTTGGCCCTACCCTGTTAAAAACCATAGGCCTAGGCCCTAACATTGTTCAAAATGTTTTGTTGTAAGTGTTTCATGCACATTTTAATTTTCTTTGATTTTTTTCTTTTTTCTTGAAATGATTCTGAAAAATTGGGGGTCGTGTTATATTCGAGGTCGTGCTATATTCGGAACAATACGGTACTATCGAGTCCCACTTTCCAATCAATTGAGCTCTTAAATACAAGGCCGTTTTTTGGAAAAAAACAAAAAGTGATGGTGCACTGAACTGTATGATCTGTAAGCCTGTTATTTTACATGTTGGAACTAGGTAGGTTATGTTATAAATGTTATTGAAGATTTAACTGTAACCTTCTTACAGTCCCAAGTAACAATTAGGAAGTGATCTTGAGGACTATGAATAGTACTTCTATTCTACATTACAAACTTGTGTTGCTTTATTTTACTGTTGCGCTGACTTTTATTTTGAGTCAATACCGTACAGGGGTCTTTTAAAGAAAGAACTACTGATGGCTAGTGGCTTATAAATAAATAACCTTGTACTTGCATTTTAAATGTGTTTTTTTTTCCATTAACCTCTTTTGATACGTGCACATGGTAGTGAAAAAGAAGAAATTAGAAGATTTCTCAGATATTTTTCTGTTGGTCACAACAATATCGAGACAATGAAGAATCGCACTGGCGAACTCTTTCTTAAGTTGCCTTGTAATTTCTTCAGGAATCTCATCGAGCCGAAATTGTACACCCTCGACCAGAATACAGTGGAACTTTAAATTTACCTCCTTGAATCACCGAATTCCTTAATTGTGTCAAGTTTTTTGATGGTCCCAAAAATTTTCCCATAAGGACAATGTTAAATATTCCTTGAACTAATGTACCTTGTACCTACATATTACGTGACTTTACGTATCATATTTCAAGTCCCGAGTCATAATATATGGCCTCGAATTTTCGTATTATTATTACAACACATCTCGTTTTAGGTGTTGCGACATACTTGCACTTCGTTAAAAACAAATACAGAGTAATTTACTTTTTTGTGTTAATATTCTTATCCATACCGATTACCTTGTTACATTCGTCTTTATCAAGAATGCGCTTTGGTCTCGTAACATTTTGTTTATTTACTTTTTTTTTATAATTCCATTTACATATTTATTTTTGTAGAAGAAATACATCACACATACACAATAAGGAATGACTCATAGAGCCCACAAAGCCAGAACATGGCTTAGCTGTGGGAAGTATTTTAGGAAGTAATGAGGTAAGTTCAACAGTAACAAAAAACGGAACGTTCACAAAACAGAAAAATACAAAAGGGAAAGAAAAATTTGTGTATACAAGGAGTGAGACATATCATGGAAATTTTGAACAAAAACTTAAGTAAATAACAGTTAAAATAGGAACAGCAAAAATTATGAGAAACATTTACATGCTAAAGGTGTCAGAGAGAAGATGCGTTTTTAGATCTGTTTTAATTTAAGAAATGGACGACTGGGTTCTAAGTGAAGACGGTAGATTATTGAATATAGAAGGGACCGAATAAGACAGGGCACGTAGGCCATACTTGTTAAAATTTGGAAATTTTAAGGCACCCGCGACTTTGAGCCTTGTCTCCTTAACAGGTGTCCATAGGGAACTTAAAATCTGATTTAAAGTAAAAGTACAATAGAAATCTGTATATGAATAATGAGTGAATTGGCAACACGTGACAAAAGGAAAATATTTGATTACTAGTGAATGTAGATTCGATATTGATGTCACACATTACCATTTTTAACATTCTCAATTGTAAAGCTTCAACCCTTTGCGTGTGACACCGCGAAGCATTACCCCATGCTAGAATTCCATATAAAATTAACGATTCAGCCAATGATTGATAGACGGTTCTGAGTAGTGTAAATGGGAGAATATATTTAAGAGCATACATCCGGGAAGAGCAAGAGCGTAGTTTATTACATAATTTATCAATATGGCATTTCCAGGAAAAGTGCCTATCAACTATCAAGCCCAGGTACTCATAATTATCAACACATTCTATTTTAAGACTGCAATTGCAATTAGGCACTTCACCCACATTATGAAGGCAGTGTACATCATGGTATATAATATTTATAGGAAAGTCTCTTTCACGATTGAGGGGAGAGCAAATATGAACAGTTTTAGACGCGTACCAGTTCTTTATCATGATTCCATCGCAAAAGACTTTTGAAATCTGTTTGTAGCATTACATGTGCAATACGAATATTAAGGTGCACGGCAAGTAAGACAGTATCATCAGCATAAGAATATATAATGCAATAAATAAGACACTTGGACATAAAATTTACATAAATCAAAAATAACGTGGGACCCAAAATAGACCCTTGCGGGACCCCAGAATCACAACGTCTTTCATCACTTGATTGGCCATTTACATGAACTTGCATGGATCTATTAGTTAAATAGTTCCTGAACCAATCTAACGCAAGACCGCGAATGCCAATTGACTCTAAAGCTCGTAAAAGTTTCTGATTGTGATTGACACCATAATATCATAGATATTACCGAACGCTGTGGGAAACGAGCGATGTTGTCATTTACTGGTCCAAGTGCCACCTGCTTTGACAGCTCAACACGTGCCGCCGACCGCATGGGTAATGCAGTCCCTTTCCTGCCCCCGCATTAGCAGCAGTCTGTCAATGTAAGAAGGTCGAGTGGCTCTCCCTTCCCACCCATACGATCGTAGTATTTCAGCACTGCCGACAAACGCAACCCGATACTCAGGGTTTGGGTCAGTAGAAAATTACGCGTAGAAAATGCGTAATCTACGCGTATATTCTACTGTAGAGTATGTAATGTAGAATATTTGAATATTCTACACGTAAATTTTTTTTTTCATTTACAGCTAATAAATGATCTGAGTGAGAATTTTTTATTAACATAGTCTCTATCACTTGGTCACTCCACCTGCAATGCTGTGGTCTACCTACCATTTTAAAAACTGAGGAAACAAGTCAAGCAATTGGTTATGGGATTTATGGCTTACCGTAATAACCACTGACGGTGATTGGCTATTATTGTCTTTATAGTTTATGGTGGTAAATTTGAATTATTTGTTATCATTGCTAACATTCAATAGACCTACTAGCCTAGTAGGCATATGCACTCATATCATTGGCTCATACAACTCAAAATTATGCAACTTGAAATTATATTATTAATTAGGTAGGGTACTAATTAGTATTAGGGTAGGCCTTTTAATTTTATTGTTTTATTTATTTTTTATTAGATATCCATACAAGTTAAATGATTTCTTTACAAGAAATCACCCAATTAAAGTATTAAAATAATAGGTAAGCCTAGCAAAGGTGTGAATTATGTCTGCTCCATACCTAATTTTTGTTTTTAACTTTTTTCTTGCATATAAATAAAAAACAGTTAACAAATAAATTTTTATTCTACATATTCTACACAATATTTTATATATTCTTCACTATTTTCTACGTGTAATGACCCAACCCTGCAGCAATACTTGACCTGGCCTAATGATGCCGAGTTGTTTGCTGATGACTTTACTACTAGCGTAACGGCTGCGAATACAGTTTTACTCAAAGAAAAGGGAGAAAAAAGACTTACTGAGTCTATTGAATGGTTTACAATGAACAAACTATTGCTTAATTCTCTAAAAACTAACTTTATCCAGTTCCATTCAATTCAAAAAAAGAAATCACTAAACTTCATACATTGCCTAGCAAATTCAAATGACAAATCAGTTGTAAACTCAGTTGAACAAACAAACTTTCTAGGTCTAACAATAGATAAAAACTTAACATGGCATGCTCACATTAAGATACTGATAAAAAAAACTCAGCTCTGCTTGTTTTGCAATTAAAAGCATCAAACATATAAGCAATGTATCAACTGCTAAAGTATGCTACTTTTCTCTATTTGAATCACATCTAAGATATGGGATAGAATTTTGGGGAATGTCAACTCACATTGATAAAGTTTTCATTGTACAAAAACGAGCAATTAGAGCATTATATTCCCTTGGGCAAATGGAGCATTGTAAACCTTACTTTATTGCTCTGAACATTCTTACAGTTCCATGTCTTTACATTCTTAAATCAGTCTTAAGCATTAAGAAAAACATCCAAATCCTTGCAGTTAATGCGAATGTACATACTCACAACACAAGGCAAAAACATGATCTCCATCTTAGCCAATGTTCTACAAACCTTGGCCAGAAAAACTCTGATTATATAAATAAAATTCTCTACAACCTTGTTCCAAAAGAAATCAAAGATATACCTCAATACATTAAATTTAAAAATGAGCTGACAAAATTTTTATTACAAAAAGCTTACTACAGTGTAAATGACTTTATCACATCAACTGACCTACCATAATTTTCAATCAGTTGGTTGTTAAATGTTACAATATTTGAAATTTGGAAATTAATGTTCTTATTCATTTCTCTTTATCCAAGTTAATTAACAATGTAATATTGTAAACTTGCACTGTATCATTGGCTTTTGGTAGTTAGCCTATATATTACCTAATATGAGAGACAATGTAATGAAAGATGATTATTTGTTAGTGTAGTGTATTTTGTATTATTAGTAGTGTATTTTGTTATTAGTAGATGTACTGTATGTATAGTATTTATACATATACTATTGTGTAAACTTCATTAAGTTTAATAATTGTGTACAACTAAAATGGACTACACGGTGAAAACTGTTGAAACCTGTAACTATTGTTATTTGTTGTTGTCCAAAAATAAATTGAATTGAAATACCGGCCTCTTTTCCCGACGAGCTTGAATGAGCATATGCAAGCACATGTTTCTATGCCATGTGATCATTTTATCAGTCTTGGGGAGGAACGCGTTACTTTTTCAGGAACTTTTGTGGGAACGCGTTCCTTTTCTTAGATCAGGAACTTATAACGTCAAAGTTACTATTTCGTGTGAACTTGGAACGAATTTAACGTTCCTTTATTATAAGTTCCTTTCGCCGTCGTAATCCCGTCGAATTACAGTACCTGATATCGTAAAATGCAGTATGAAAAATATATTGCGACATTTTGTGTTTTCAAAAAATGGTGCGCCACCCTTGTCAGATGGCCTGGGACTCATTTAAATAAATAATAATAATGATAAATTAACTCCAATCACATTTATTATTATTTAAATCAGTGATGGTATGAGGAACGTGAAAAGAACTAAGTTCCTTTTTGAGGAACGAGGAACATTTCAGTTCCTTTTTTAAAAAAAGGAACGTCTCGGTTACAGGCAGAAGTAACTTAACTTTTCAAAGTTCCTTTTTGGGGGGAACGTGCCCAAGACTGCATTTTATTGTATGTGATGAAACCAACTGCAGTCTTGAGTAGCCAGCCTCAGTTTAACAAGTGTTGTATTGACAGCATCCAGTGGCGTGGCGAACTACTAAGAGGATCGGTGCCTACAATATTTTAACTATACCCACCCCCTACTTTCGTTGGCAACAAGGGGGTCTGGGGGCGAGCCCCCAGTTTAGCCCCGCTGGGAATTTTTTCAATTTTGATGATCCTAGAATGGATTTGGTGCGTTTTACCATCAATTAATATGATTTTATAGATGTTGATAGCCTCATTTTTATGTAATGAAATTTTAACGAAATGGCTGAATTTTTTTTCTGTTGAACTCATAAAACCAACAGTTTATCATTTTTTTAGTTTTCCAGAGTTTAGCCCCGCAGGGAATTTTTTCAATTTTGGTCATCCTAGAATGGATTTGGTGCGTTTTACCAGCAATTAATATGATTTTATGGATTTTGATAGCCTCATTTTTATGTAATGAAATTTTTACTGAAATCGCTGAAAATATTATAGTTTTTTTTGAACTCATAAAGCCGACGGTTTGTAATTCTTTTTTGTCTACCCCAGATTAGCCCCGCAGGGAATTTTTTTAATTCTGGTGATCCTAGAATGGATTTGGTGCTTTTTACCGGCAATTAATATGATTTTATTAGAAGAGTAAGCAAAGCGAATGAGGATTACTATTCAAGATAAACGGCGCTTATTCTGTGACTCTGTGCGTGTGTGTGCTAGTGTGAACTTTAAAAATCAGCCGAGTCGCTGAACAGATTGCGCTTATGTTTTAATTGTTGAACTCATAAAGCCAACGGTGTATTATTCCTCTTCGCCTCCTCGTAGCGGCATAGCCAGAATTTGGGAAAAAATACACATTATGAAAGTAAACAATGAAGAATTTAGTACCTACAAGAGGAATCCGGGGGCCTTCCCATTTGAAAAAAAATTGTGTGTCCTAGATCGTTAGATAATCTGTGCATTTTGGAAATTAATTTGGTTATTTTGTTTGTTTTCTCCGTTTATTGGCAGAGCCATTATTTGGGATTTAGGAAAACTACTGAAACGCATAATAATGAAAACTAGGGGCTACGTGAGCTTGCCCCCGGGAAAATGATTATTTAAGGTTATTAGGTACAAATCTGTGAGTTTTGAAGAAATACTTTGTTTGCAATATTTGAAGAGAAAAGATACGATTTTATTATTTTACGGACAAACTTACTGTCTCGATTTTATTGAAATCAATGCATTTTTATCTAGAAATTGTACTGGAAATACTTCAATTCAAATAGGTCCAAGAATGTTCTTCTTATTGCATTCACGACGTCGATAATCCTGCTTCATATCATAAGACGGTAATTTAAAAATGAAAAAAAAAAACTCGAAAATGTTCTAGACTTCCTCCATGCCACCAGCTGTATTTTATTTTATAAATTCCTCAAATCAATCTATTCAATCAAATGAAATAAGTTATAGTATAACGAACGTGTCTATTCATTTAGCAGAATTTTTTAATTGCTACCTGTTATTAGTTGAGTTGAGAACTACTGGATGAATATCCATCATGCATGTTGTCTGCACTTTTACTAAATCATGATTCATGACAAACTTTTACATCAGTCCAGTAAAACTCTAATGTAAGTAAAGAGCTGTAGCCATACAATTCAGTAGGTGTGATTATAACAATTAAAATAATTATATATAATATTGTGTTTCATTAAAAAGTAAGGGGTGGGTGGGTCCCTGGGGGACCACCCACCCACCCCTTTTGGTATCGGTGCCTGGGCTCCGATTTGGTATGTTCGCCACGCCACTGACAGCATCATTGATTAAAAACAATGATCTTGAACTTTTCAAAGTTCCTTTTTGGGGGGAATGTGCCCAAGGCTGCATTTTATTGTATGTGATGAAACCAACTGCAGTCTTGAGTAGCCAGCCTCAGTTTAACAAGTGTTGTATTGACAGCATCATTGATTAAAAACAATAATTTTGCAATTGTTATCGCATAAGAAAAACAATGCACTGCTGGTAGTGTCCCAAGCTGGCTGGCCGGCCGGCAACCTGAGTGGAAGCGGAGGGGTAACCGGTCTCGTAGGCAGCGGGCGGGGTGGGGAAGTGAACCTGACACACGGCTTCACAAAACATCGCGCTCGCTGGTATGAAATAGTGCTTCCTCATCGATCGGTGTTCATAAAAGGCGAAAATGATGCACTAGGGTAAATTTAAAATTGAGAAACACAACATCTTGAACGATACGGTGAGGGGAAACGATCGATTGAGCAACAGTGGATGCGAGAATATTTAACTTTGTGTAAATGGGTACATAAGAGAATTTCTGCATTTTATTTACTACTACATAATAAACTTGGCGTGTGCATATTGAAAAGTTATTAAAAATTTAAAATGTTTGTAGTTTATTTTTGTTTTTTTACGTCACAAAGATTTGATGGAATTTCCATCTGTTTAAAATGGTTTTTCCGCTCGCACGATTTATTTCACGGAACAGATAATACACAGTATAATTAACCCTCCCCCTCCCGCGCGAGGCCGGCCGCCGTGATGTCGCATAAACAATGCTGGCTACACTACACTCATCTTTGGCAGTCTTTGTGAAGGTGAGGGTCGTTTTTCGCGTAAGTCTTGTCTATGTGAAGTTCAATTTCAGTATGTTTTTAAGATTCAGCGGCGTTATTTAAGTGTCCAATATTTTATTACAATGACACTGACGGCATTCGAAGATAAAATACATAGCGGGCGGGCGCTAGCACTAATGAATAAACTGATTACGTAAGTTCGGCATGGGGGGGGGGACTGAGATAGCGATGAGGCAATTGACCTAGAGCTGCCTACGATCCGATATCGGTTACACTACGCAGATATGCCACATAAACAATTTCGTAATCGGTGCTTGATGTTACTCATGCTTGCGATTGCACAACACGGAGCGAGCGCTTAGGTGACGATGTCTTAACATCCAATGCCACCTATAAACAAACAAACTCACTTCCTGCAACCTTACATGCTCATAATCCAGCATAGGTGCTATCTAGGAGTAGTTTGAAGTATTCAAGTTGATGTCACTTTGTTGGGACAGTAGGCGGCAATTTTGAAGTTTTTTTTAATTACGAATTCCTTGACTTTTATGTATTTTTTTTTTTTTTGCCTCTAGTTAAATTCGTAAATTCAAAGTTCCACTGTAGTAGACGACTTTGGAAATTACTAGCGCACTCTTTGAGTATGTGAACTAACGCGTTCCTCAACCGTGTTACGCCCCGGGCGCTCTTCAGACTCGATATATGTTCCGTACTAGGGTGAGCTACTGCCGCACTGTAAAATCTGGAAATAATTAGTAATCTCACAAAGATAATAATTGCCATTATGCAATGTTTCAATCAGGTGTTCGGTTACCAACATACTGTACATACAAGAAAATAAATAAATAAATTGTATTTAGCTAGAGTCTACCCACTCAGTTATATAACTGATTTTCAGTGGGGGACAGTAAATCAAAGCAACCAAGCCAACCTTGTAGGCTCCGACGCAATCGACGAGTGAGCGATAACTAACCAAAGATCGATATTTTTAATAGGAAATATAGCAATCAGTGATATGGATAGTGCGAACACCCGCGAGTCAACACCAGAATCAACAAGGCCGATTTAGAACAACTCTGAATTTTTTATGTGCTTCGTTGCTAGGACGGCTCCAAAGTCACCGTTTACAAACTCTTACAAGAACAGATGGACTTAAGTCCAAATCAGAAGTTAAAAAACTTCTGACTTTGGCGGGAATCGGACCCCTGGACCTCTGCATTGGAAGCAGATACGCTAACCAGAAGACCAACGAGCCACACAATACAAGTTCCTAGGGTTAATTTTCAATAGCCCGTTTTTATATCGCACTGGCGACCTCTCCCTGTTTGGAAAGATAACTCAATAGGACTGTCCAATTGCAATTTGGTGTTGTATCCAAAGTCCAAACGGACAACATTTTAAACACCATCGACAAAGCAACGCCACAAAACATAGTTGTTTACATAAAAAATATTAAATTAGGTTATGTTTTACGACCCTTTGTATGACGCAGGCACAGGGATATATAATAATTTTCGATTCCGACAAATAGAACCCATTATCCACACCTAAATTAACAACGTTTGTGGTCTACTGACACACAGCCACATAGGCCTGTTCGGTATGGAAATTTTCGTACCGGTATCTGGCATCTGAAAATACCGGTATTGGTGTCGGTAAACGGTCAAAATACCGATACCGTTTATTGGGTATATACCGGTTCACCGGATGTCCGGTATTTACCGGTATACCAGTTTAAACAATAACCGGTATAACGGTATCAACCGGTTTATATAGAACTGGTTTACGTTAAATAACTGATATACCGGTTTATACTGAACAACCAATCAATCGAATTCGATGCAACCTAATTGCATACATCGACGATGCTCTATAGTAAGCCCTTCTATCTATACTATATTCCCGATTAGCAGGTTACTATTATATTGTTTTTACATATTTGAAAAATACCTCCGTCCGCCGTCGCACATGCCAAGCAAATCAGTCCCACCCTTCGATTATTTTTTACGACGTCACAATGCACCGACGCAGACGGTGTTGACAATGGTCATAACATAATGTAACATACACCCGCACGGTGCATTGCATTTTGTTACAATTCTATGATCGTTGGTAGCTTTTTATTTTATTTTATTTATTTATGATTTAAAAAGGAGGACAACTAAATAAAACTAATTAGATTTTTGAGTACACAACAATGATCTACAGTTAAGGGAATCCCTAGACCCAAATATGATTTCTAAAGAATGCAGTAAAGACGTCTGAAAAGTAAGTAGAATGTAAGGGGCTTAATAAAAGAGCGGATAATTTTTTTGAATTTTTTTTGACGGGACATAACCTCAGAATCAACAATTGTATTCAAATTACTGGAATCAGTTGCTCAAGTTCAAAATTGAATTTTTAGCAGCGGTTTTTTGTATATTATTTCTACACACCTTTATCTACAACCTAAATATAAGTATTTTTGGTTTTATATGGTTTCTGGCGTTGCACGATTTTTTCCGTTAAACGGTACAAAATTTGAAATTGTACCGGCAGGCGAAAAAAATTGTGCAACGCAACAAACCATATAAATCCAAAAATCCTTTTATTTAGGTTGTAGATAAAGGAGTGTAGAAATAATATACAAAAAATCGCTGCTAAAAATTCAATTTTGAACTTGAGCAACTGATTCCAGTAATTTGAATACAATTGTTGATTCTGAGGTTATGTCCCGTCAAAAAATTTCAAAAAAATAATCCGCTCATTTATTAAGCCCTCTTACATTCTACTTACTTTTCAGACGTTCTTTACTGCATTCTTAAGAAATCATATTTGGCTCTAGGGATTCCCCTTAAGTAAATATTTGAAATAGTAACATTACAACAACAATGCATTTAAACAAGCTGTTCAAAAGCTCAATTGGTATGCTGACGCACATTTCTGTAAAGTGATACTGTTTCATTGATTTCCGAATCAACCGGTATCACAGACTATCTGTTTAGCGGTTTAAACCGACAATCGTTATACCAAACCTGTTCACACCGAAAACCGAAAGTGGTAGAATAACCGGTCATATACCAAAACTTGGTTTATATCGAAAATCGGTATATCGGTTTTTACTGACAACCGGTTAATACCAAAAACCGGTATAAAACCCGTATACCGGTTAACACAAAAAACGGTATACCTGCTAATACCGGTTTGTCAGTATACAAAATAACCAGTTATTTAACCGGTATACCGAATTACCAAACAGGCCTACAGCCACACTCTTCAGTCACCGATGTTGACAAACCTTGCATCTGTTATTTGCTAATTATCACTCGCATTTATACGATTTTTAACTGGTTTTCCGAGTGAGAGGTTTCTCTGGCAGCCTCTAGAAAACCAGTTGAAAATTAATGTCACAAAAACACAACACCCTATGTCGAATGGTGTGCCTTGGTGAATTGTAGTTTGAAATTATTTTGAGGTGGCGATATTGGCCGTGTACCAGATCAGAAAATTTAAAAAAAATAGTTTTCATTTTCTAAAAGAGCCAGGTTTCAAAGCCATTCACTATATTTTGACTTTGTAGCATATTTTGGAGAATAGAAAAACGTGGTCGAATAGCCTTAAAAAATTATATGTTGAAACTGTGATTTACACACATTTTTCATTTTTTTATCCAGAAATTGCGTTTTGGGAAATTTCTTAAATCGGCTTTAACCTGCTTCTTTATGTTCCACATAGATACTAAAGCATAGTACCAAACCAATCTAAAATGGCCCTTTTTAACACATCGTGCTTTGAAACTGTGCACAAATATACACTCAAACACGAAATAATATGCTCTCCAAATTCACACCCCATCTTGGTTAACAGCATATTTTGACCGAAACACTTGCCCAAATTACAATACGAAATATAGAAAAAGCTGTAGTGTACATCAATAATGGCCAATACCTTTTTGGATCAAAATCCTCCAAGGTCATGTGGAGCATAAAGATCGTCCTCATGTTATTTATTATGGGAGATTTTTGCTGATGGGACCTAGCTGGAAATATACCAGGTTCGAGAAATTTTTTCAGGTCTAGGTGTACCCAATATTTTTTCTGTTAATTTCTAAATTCATAACTGAACTGAATGGAATATATTTTTTGAGTTTAGCGGATGACTACCCCTTTAATCACGATTAGTAATCAAGAGAGTGTAGGACATGCGTTTGAGGCGAATTGCTGTTTGCTCGGCCAACTGACACCACAGGTGTCTGAAATTCTCAACATATGTCACAAATGTGGAATTATAGGGCTCTGCAGTAACACATTTTTAAATTTTGTTTTAAAATAATTTGTAAAAATTAAATTAGTTTTCACAAATTTTGATTTTGTTAAAAACTCCAAAATTGACCATATTCGTGATTTTTTCTGACTGTAAGTCAAAATTTGGAAACCTATGACCACAGGGCTGTCTATGTATGCTTTATTGACAACTTTGCAAAGTTTTATATACGACGGATGCATCTTGGCCGAACGAATAGCTATTTGCTAACAGCCAAATGTGTCCCATTCCCTCTTAATGGAACTCCAGTGTAAAAAAAAATTGGATTGGGAACGCTCACTAAGCTAAAATATTGGCACGGTGAACAGATTGGATAAAAATTAGAAAGTAATTAAAAACACTGTTCCGGCAATTTACTTATTAAATTATATTTTAATTATTACAGTAGTACTAGAAGTACAAAGGGTTAAATATTAACACATAGCAAGTTTAATTGCATTGCTCAACCTCTCGTGTAAGTTTCACACATCGCTTATCAAGCGACAGTTACAATTCTACGTAGCTTATTTTGTACAAGGTGATTAGTGTTACGTTTTAAAAGTAGATAGTTGTAGGTACGGTATGCGAGGTGTTTCTTTAGACGTCGGTGGTCTTATAGTGAAATTCATCAATTGTGGAATAAATATGTCCCTCACCAGTAAGAAACTCCAGGATCGGTCTGGGGGAAAAAACAGAAAGTAGTTTAGTTAATATTTGAGCACCAATCACTTCAGTCCAAAAAATAGACTATGAGTATGACTAATTTCCAATTTCCAATTTCCAAAAGAAATCAAAGATATACCTCAATATATTAAATTTAAAAATGAGCTGACAAAATTTTTATTACAAAAAGCTTACTACAGTGTAAATGACTTTATCACATCAACTGACCTACCATAATTTTAAATCAGTTGGTTGTTAAATGTTACTATATTTGAAATTTGTAAATTAATGTTCTTATTCATTTCTCTTTATCCAAGTTAATTAATAATGTAATATTGTAAACTTGCACTGTATCATTGGCTTTTGGTAGTAGCCTATATATTACCTAATATGAGAGACAATGTGATGAAAGATGATTATTTGTTAGTGTAGTGTATTTTGTATTATTAGTAGTGTATTTTATTATTAGTAGATGTACTGTATGTATAGTATTTATACATATACTATTTTGTAAACTTCATTAAGTTTAATACTAGTGTAAAACTAAAATGGACTACACGGTGAAAACTGTTGAAAACTGTAACTATTGTTATTTGTTGTTGTCCAAAATAAATTGAAAAAAAAAAATTGAAATGGTCAGTTTACGTAAATATAATATCCAATTTGATTTATGGATTCAAGGGTGCAAGGTATTTGCATTCATTTTCAATTCATCTTAGATAATATACATAAGCCTAATAGATCTTCTAGTATTGGCCGGCATCTTATGAAGCATCAATTGGACAATTGGTTATCAAAGTCCACCTCATGGTTTTGGCAAACAATAGACATCTCCCCCCCCCCCTCCCTCCTTCCCCAACAAGCAACGTGGTTTCTGAACTAGGGTGTCTGCAATCTTCAATTGACCAAGGCTGAATGTGTCCACAACAGGCCTTTCCCCATTGTGTGGGCTAATTCCACTTTCTATTCCTTAGGCTAGGTTCATCATTCATTTATATTATCACTCATCACTCTTCAATCTTAATAGCCCACCCTCTTAGTTTGAGTAGGGCCCAAGTGTATTGATATATGGGCTGGGCAAAAGAATCATTATTTCGATACGATATTGATAAGTGGAAATATTTTTGATGTCGATATTTGGCTTCATATCGAAATAGTATCAAAATTTACACAAAAAATGCTAAATTTTGTAATTTCGGTGGAGGTCCCGGGTAGGTAGTTGAAATTAAATTAACTTGGCTGGTGCATATGGTGGAGGTGCCGGGTCATAAAACGCGATTGTGAGATCGTAAAATAGTTAAATGGGTTCATGGTGATATCTTATCAACCCTATTTGGCCACAAAATTAATAATTTTTGTTTTTTTTACAAACAATTACATTTTGATACATATATCGATATTATATCGAAATTTTTCGTGTGATATCGATAATTGAATAATATGTCATAGCCCAGCACTAATTAATATTTTTTTTTTTTTGGGCGGACTTTTTTAATTTCTGAATTGTAGTAAATAAAAACAATTACACCCACGGGAGTGTTTCCCGATTAACCAAATCGAGAAACTAATTAATATGATAAGTCAAACCCAATTTCAATCAATCAATCTATCATTGAAGCATATACTAAGCTACTATCTTCTAAGAAGTTAATTCCAAGATTTAAGACTATATACAAATTAGTTATCTCTAATATATATGCCTAGTAGCCTACCTAATAGTAATAAACATGAAACACTTCACTAAACCTTTGACCATGTGTGAATACTAGCCTTGTTTTGAATGTTTTCCTATAGTTTATTGTTAAATCTGGAATCTAATACACTTGAGCAGACTGACCATAAGAAATTGAATAAGTATAGAACAACATTATTTAAACAACTTACTCAAGTTCTTTTCGAGAAATCTGGCTAGCTGGAATCGAGGAGGTATCAAGGCCAGATTCACCATTCGTATTCTGAAAAGCATGAAGATAAAATACATATATAAATTACCTAACAAACAGAAGTAGTCAAGACCCCCCCAAATACAAAAATTTGTAAAAAAAAAAAAAAAAAAACGGCAGCCAAGCTCTCCTTCCAAAGTCTTCGGCTGTGAATGCTGTGAGATATAGAAGTTGAGCCAAGCATTTCATTCTTTCTCCCTAGTTTTGCATTGAAAAGAAGTAAGATCATTTCGCCTGTTGACGAGCGCCAAGCCAACCATTTTCATGGTAAAAAAGTAAAAATTTTAAACTCAAAATCATAAAAAAATTACTTGGCCATTGACTTTTTAGAGTCCTCGTACCAAATTCAATGGCCAAGTAATTTTTTTGTGATTTTGAGTTCAAAATTTTTACTTTTTTTACCACGAAAATGATTGGCTTGGCGCTCGTCAACAGGCGAAATGATCTTACTTCTTTTCAATGCGAAACTAGGGAGAAAGAATGAAATGCTTGGCTCAACTTCTATATCTCACAGCATTCACAGCCAAAGACTTTGGAAGGAGAGCTTGGCTGCCGTTTTTTTTACAAATTGTATTTGGGGGGATATCACATCTTTTTGTTGTTTGTTTCATATCAAGGCGTGAAATACGTGTAAAGGTGGATACAGTGCCTTTAAAACAGATTGTCTAGAAACAAAAGCTACCATCTTTGTTTTTGTTTACAATCTGTAGTTGGCAATATACAATGTTTTTATTAAATTTCCTATTGTTAATGTCGTCTTGGGTTTTTGTGTGAATGATTTGTTGACCGGACTATAACACATTGACGCATAATTTTAATCAGCAATTAAAATATTAAAATTGTATTAAATACGACCTAACGTTTTTCCCAAAGTTAAGGGTGGTAGGGAACAGTGGGGGTGAAATATCGCTTGCCTTCTGGCGGATTATTATGTTTCATATTATTATGTACCATCATGTCAAATTTCATGATAATTTATTAGGTGCCTTCATGGTGAATGCTGAAAATCAAGGTAAAAATATAATATAAACTATTAGGGATGGGGGTTGACAAAATGTGGTTTATATAATGAGAATAGGTCAATTGGGTTAAAACACATTAGAACATAATTTTAATAACTAATTTGATTAAAAATTCAATTTTGGGTTAGAGTTATGAATTATTCCAATTTTAGGGGATGATTTAGGGGGTGTTGGGGGTGGAATATTGCTTGCCTCTTGGCAGAAGTATGTGAGTATGAGGTACATCCAAGTGTGGTCAAAGTTTCATAGTTCTAAAACGTACCGTTTTCTCTGTAGGCTCTTATTCCTCTGTCAGAATCTCCCCCCCCCCCCCCAACCAGCCAGCCGGAAGATTTTCGTCGATTTTTACGCACTTTTTTAACACAGAACGGGTTATCGGATCGGGCTGATTTTTTTTTTTTTTGGTATGTCATGGACCGCATATCAGGTCATATACCGAGTTTCAAGATTGTAAATCTTTCGGCACGGCGTGTGCAGATAGCTGAAAACCTCCCAACTCGGGTAGGAGTAAACAGGGTCGAATTATCATCGCCTACTACTACTAGCAGTCGCGTGCGCTTGGCTGCGGGCGAACGACCATCACCCTAGATAATAATAATAATCCTTTATTTCAGCTTGATCATAATATGTGGTTATGTGGTTAATTATACATAGTACAGATATGCACTACTCCAAAGAGAGTGTGAAATAGTAAATGAAGTGAGGTATATATTCTAGGAAGGGCCTACTTAAAATATGTAGGGGCCTATAATAAGTTAGTAACGTCTGGAACAAAGAATAAATAAAATTCAACGACAGTTAAGTGTTAAAACAATTGAATTAAAGAGAGAAGAATAGAGAAGATACAAAGTATAGTCAAGGGTAGGGTAGGTACTAGAAGAGCTGGACCGATTCCACTTTTTTGCCGATGCCAATTCAGATCCCAATTATTTACCGATTCTTCGCCAATTCTTACAAATGTCAATTCTTTTTCACTCTTTTGTCAAAAAATGGTAAAGAATAAATAATTGGATGAGCGTAGCGAGCGAAGCGAAGATTCCATTTCACTACACTGGAGAAAAAAATCCGGAATGTTTTTTTTTTCTTTCTTTCTTTCTGTATTTTTGTCTGTCTGTTAACACGATTCCGGCTAAACCGATACTCCAATTGCGATGAAATTTTATGGAGGCCTTCGAAATCTCTGAACTTAGAACTGCCACATTTTTGAGCGCAATCGAAAAATTATTTCTCATGAAAATCGCAATTTTACGATTTTTTTCGATTTTTTGAAAATTTATTTTACTTATAACAACTACATGCTTTATCCGATTTTAATGATTTTTTCACAGAAACTTAATTTTATGAATTAAGATATTCGTGTAAAATTTAAGTGCAATCGAAAATTTTTTTTTCATGAAAATAGAAATTTTGTGTTTTTTTTCTTTTTTAAGACAATTGTTTTACTTATTACACCTACATGCTTGATTCTATTGTAATAAGTTTTTCACAGAACCTTAATTTTATTAATTTATTCATTCGTGTGAAATTCGAGCGCAATCGAATAATTATTTCTTCTAAAAATCCCAATTTTTCGATTTTTTTCTTTTTTTAAAATTACGATTAATTAAAAAAAACTTTAATTTAAGTTTATTTTTTATTTAATTTATTTTAATAAAATAAAAATTGAACTTAGTTATAATTTTTTCACAGAACAACAGAAAATCCGCATAACACATGGCAGCTCAATGCACCAATTACGCTCATCCAACAACGCGGCGGGACTTAAGCGTTTTCCTAGTATTAATAATTGCACTACATTTTGTTCATTTATGTAATTATATTGGTACACTCACTTCATTTTTTTAAATTCAGTATAAGTAGGCTTACATAAAAATTGAAAACATTATTGGATGAGCGTAGCGAGCGAAGCGAAGATTCCATTTCACTACACTGGAGAAAAAAATCCGGAATGTTTTTTTTTCTTTTTTTTGTATTTTTGTGTCTGTTAACACGATTCCGGCTAAACCGATACTCCGATTGCGATGAAATTTTATGGAGGCCTTCGAAATCTCTGAACTTAGAACTGCCACGTTTTTGAGCGCAATCGGGAATTTTTTTCTCATAAAAAACACAATTTTACGATTTTTTTCGATTTTTAAAAAATGTCTTCGACTTATAACACCTACATGCTTTATCCGATTTTAATGATTTTTGCACAGAACCTTTATTTTATTAATTAAGATATTCTTGTGAAATTTGAGCGCAATTAAAAAAATATTTATCATAAAAATCGAAATTTTACGTTTTTTTTCTTTTTTTTTAACAATTCTTTGACTTATACCACCTACATGCTTTATCCGATTGAAATGATTTTTTCGCAGAACCTTAATTTTATGAATTAATATATTATTGTTAAATTTGAGCGCAATCGAGAAATTATTTCTTATAAAAATTTCAATTTTACGATTTGTTTTAAACAATTACGATGAATAAAATAAAAAAAATAAAGTTAATTTTTTATTTTATTTTATTTAATTTAAAAAAAAAATCAATTTAATAATGATTTTTCCACAGAACTACAGAAAATCTGCATAACACATGGCAGCTCAATGCAGCAATTACGCTCATCCAACAAGGCGGCGGGACTTAACGTTTTCCTAGTTAAATATTAATTATCGATTGATTTTAATTTTAATATGCATATCCAACATACGCGTTCTTGCACTTTGGACGACAGAAATAATAAATATACTTTTGCTGCGTAAGATGCGTTTTTCTTTTTACCAGCCGCGCTCCGCGTTTTTATCAGCCTTCCGTCTGTCCGTCCGCCGCCCAGCGAGAAAAGCCCATGCCTACGAGTATGAGTGTGAGAGAGACACAAGCGCAAACAACAAACACTTGGTTAGAGAGCCTAGAAGTTGCAGCGTCATGTGCAAATTAGATGCGAATTCGATTCAAATCACGGCGCTACGACGATGGGTCTACGTTGGAAAAGAATGTGAAATACGTTCAAAACTGCGTCTGCCTGTTTGGCCTATGTACGTTTGATCGCAGTCGCCACAGGGAACCTGGGAGCCACAGGGAGTTTATGAGGTTCTCTGTGGCGACTGCGATCAAACGTACATAGGCCAAACAGGCAGACGCATAGCAGTGAGGATAAATGAACACTCTAATGCTGTGAAAGCAGGTGACAAGAAATCAGCCCTGGCTCAACATGCTAAAGCTTACTCACATGTGATAGATTTTGACAAAACAAAAACTATTTGCCCTGTACAACAGCTCAAGCCACGTACCGTATTATCCGTGAATCTGTGGAAATTGAGAAACGGCCAAATAACATGAACAAAAGAGATGATAGCCAGAGCCTCCCTCTTGCTTGGAAACCTGCACTCATGCCTCGAAATGTAGTCCGTAGACCTATTCAGCCAAATCCCTCAGAGGTGGTGCAAATTTCAGATTCCATAATTCTAAGCATGAATAACATTTCAAAAGACAACCAATCAGGCCCTATGACAAGAAGCCGGACTAAAAAGGTTTCACTACAGTAAGCCGTGCTATTTTGTTTCTCAATTGCCACCATCCGTATATTTTTTCGATATGACATCGCCGCCCCGCACCTTTTCACGATATGACCTCGCCGCCCCGCACCTATTTTCTATATAACCTCGCCGCCCCGCACCTTCAGCCGAGGCTATATAAGGCGGGCGCTGCGTGCTTGCCAACCACTGTGACTCCAACCTCCGTAGAGTCACAGTCAACCTTGAAAATGTCTGACGTAGTACAGACGAAACGTCGGTGGACGCCCAGGTTCTGCCCTGGTTCATCTTATTTTCGACGCGGTTTTACCCAAGATCCTTGTTTTTATCATATAGATATATATAGTTCGTCCGTTTACGTTTTTGTTCACACCTCTTGACAAGATCATCTTTTTCTGGTTACACCGGGAAATAGTCTGGGAGATCCCCAGTGATTGACATATATATATTATAATGAATCGCAAACCTTTCGCCAAATCACTTAGTTTGGTTTCCATTATTGAAACTTCAGCCGGGCAACATTGACGACGGTCAGTGAAGACTGAATTTCAAATTACAACCCTCGTAATTGGTTAAAACAAGTGGCTTACATGTTCCCGCTGTGTCGGCGAAAAAGCCGAAATTCGGCAAATGTAAACGGATGAACTATACATACATACACAGATATTATGCAGTGACAGACCTGTAGATTTTATGTACATCAGGCACATTTTTCTAGATCCACATTAAAATTCATAGGCCTACAGTATGATTTACACAAATAATTCAATTAAAAATTCATAATAGAACATGTCAAAACACAATAGATACAGCATAATAAGTTTTTGTTGCTGTTACCTTAATTCACAATGTGTTTTGTCCTTCTGGGACTCGTGAAGCAGATGGCGGCTACATTAGAACATTAATTAATTACCTCTCATAAATTGTTGGGCCTATGCATCTGTTTTTACTTTTCTTCTCTACTAAGTAATAACAGAGTCGATAAAGAAGTTTCCCCTTTGGGGCAAGGTCCTCTAGATCTCCGCCACCTGGCGGAGGCTCGTCTAACTCGCTCGTGTGGCCACTAGGTTAGGTCGTCGCAACCCGTTCCACAATGTATAGCAGCCATATTGGTGACATGCACGAGAAATAGAGGGAATTTAAAAAATCAAAGTGAACGCGCGCCCTAAAACTTGACCACAAAATGACGATGTAGAGGCCAGAAAAGAATCGCGTGCATTTCGAGATAGTAAAATTGACAACCCAATAAAAATGAAGCTAGTAATTTGTTGTAATGTAATTAATAAAATTAAATAATATTAAATACCCTATGTTATAGCTTTGGGTTTGTTATAGTGTGATGTGTAGGATATCCATGAGCAATTTATCTTACGATTTTGAAATCTTATTTCTAAAAGCCTGTTTCTGATAATTGGATGAGCGTAGCGAGCGAAGCGAAGATTTCATTTCACTACACAGGAGAAAAAAATCCGGAATGTTTTTTTTTCATTTTTTTCGTATTTTTGTCTGTCAACTAACACGATTCCGGCTAAACCGATACTCCAATTGCGCTGAAATTAATGGAGGCCTTCGAAATCTCTGAACTTAGAACTGCCACGTTTTTGAGCGCAATCGAAAAAAATTTTCTCATGAAAATCGCAATTTTACGATTTTTTTCAATTTTTAAAAACTTTCTGCGACTTATAACACCTACATGCTTTATCCGATGGAAATGATTTTTTCACAGAACCTTAATTTTATGAATTCATATATTCGTGTGAAATTTGAGCGCAATCAAAAATTATTTCTTATGAAAATTGCAAATTTGTGATTTTTTTAAATTTTTAAAACATTTATTTATTTACCTTATTATTTTATTTATTATTTATTTAACGTCTATCCTATTCAGTTATAAAAACTGATTTACAAAGGAGGACAACTAAATAAATCTAATTACATAGATGCAGAAACTACAATAAACTACATTTAAGTACATATTTGAAATAGTAGCATTACAACAACTAGGGATGCACACGATAATCGATAACATCGACCGATAATCAATAATGGATATAATTTTGATAATCGATAACCAAAATTCAATATCGATTATCGAAATATCAAATAATTCGTCAATAGTGGCACGAACTAAACTCCAAAGACTGAGATTATCTTACGTTGTGCCATGCACTGGCTGGGCTGATTGTGTCACACTCGAGATTTATGTTTGGAAATGACCTTTCAGTCGATATCGATAGCCAAACACTAGACATCGAAGACAGCCAGGCAGTAAACGGAACTTGATTGTTTTGTTTTGACTTACACTTGCCACACCTGAGGTTCCACTTACAGGTAGTAACAGGCTTTGTTGACGATATCGATATTATCGATAATATCGATTCGATAATGACATTCCCATTTTGATAATCGATAATGAATCAAGTATTGATGAGCATCCCTAACAACAACAATGCATTTTAAACACAACAATTTTGTTAACAAATAAAAATGATATTAAATGTATTTAATGAATGAATCAAATACAAAAAAGGGTAGGACTGAAGCAAAGCTACCGTTCTTTGACATATAACACCTACATGCTTTATTCAATTGTAATAATTTTTCACAGAATCTTAATTTTATAGACTTATATATTCGTGTGAAATTTGATCGCAATCAAACAATTATTTCTCATAATAGTTGCAATTTTACGATTTAAACAGCGTTTTGATAAAAATGCTAAGGCTTTTATAATTTTCATTTATTTTTTTAAGGGAAAGGTTTTAGATTAATAAAACAATACAACTAAACATTCACTAGACGGATTTTATAATTTTCGTCTTGTTTGATAAATATGATTTTTTTCCTTTGCATTGTTGGAAAATGTATGTTTTTGGTAACAAATCTATATTTCCCATATTTTATTTAAAAAACTATAAATCTCATCAAAAATTTGTCAAATAAATTTTTCGGATAAGACTTGTGAGCATATCAAAAAAGAAATTATAAGTAACTTAATTCCTACTAAAAATTATATTAAACTGTAGAAGAAGTAGGAAAAAAATGCTAGAATAAAAGTTTTGAGATAATAGCATTACAAGTTTATTTATGGTGTTTTTTTTTTGGTAAATTTGAGTGTAATAATAGCCTAAAGGTTCAGTTAGTTTATTTTTACATGAATTCACTGGGCCTTTTATAACCTGTTAATCTAGGCTTCTTTAAAATTGGCTAAAAATGTTATAACACTCTATACAGCCCTAGATTAGGCCAAATATCAGTACTGGTAAGCCATTTTCCCATGTAAAATAGCATACAGTGCTCAAGAAAAAAAATCATTTTATGCTTTTAGCATTATATCAGCATAAAATAAATTTATGTATTCATTCAGGACATTCAGGACATCATTCAGACAAGGAAGGAGAAATGCTGTTGGAGATGTGCAGCCGAAACTCTCTAGTCATAGCAAATAGTATTTTTAAGAAGAAAGTAAAGCACAAGATCACTAGGTATGGTTGGGATGGGGAGACTGAGAGTGTGATAGACTATATCGTAGTCAGCAAAGAAATGATGCCGGTAGTTAGGGACGTGAAGGTTATTCCCAGCATTGCTTTGGACGGAGATCACAGACTACTGGTAGCAACAATAAAAGCTCAAAAACCGGGGAAAAATACAAAACTAAGCAGGACCAAGAAGCTGAAGATATGGCAACTACAAGAAGAAGAACTAAGAGAGCTGTTTAGAAAGAAAATACAAGAAAAAATACCTCAAGGAGACCTGAAAGATGTAGAAGAAGAATGGTGTGCTCTAAGAAACACACTAGTGAGGATTACAGAAGAACTATGTGGACGAGTGAGTGGGAAAAGAAAGCTGAAAGAGACACCATGGTGGAACGAAAATGTAAAAGCTGCTGTAAAACAGAAGAAAGAAACATGGAAGAAGAAGGAAGAAGACCGCTCCATTGAAAATATTTTGAAATATGAACAGAGCAAAAAAGAGGTAAAGGAGATTGTCAAGCTAGAAAACAAAAATCAATGGTTAAGCTGGCTGAAAAACTGAAAATTGACTTTGATGGGAACAAAAAGATGTTGTACGGTATGATCAAAAATAAACGTACAGACAGTGAACGCCCAAATTATCTTAAAAACAAAGACGGAGAACCAACACAAGAACCAAGTGAAATACAAGCTTTGTGGAAAGAGCATTTCTCCAACCTACTCAATGATACCAAAAATCAGGGCTGTGATGAAAGTATCAACATCTCTGTGGCGGAAAAACTGGAAGAATACTATGAAGAAGAGGAGGTAGAAATAACAAGAGAAGAAGTACGGCATGCTATTGGATATATGAAGAACGGAAGAGCAGCAGGGGTGGATGAAGTATACGTAGAAATGATTAAAGCAGCAGGACCAGCAGGGGGTGAATGGATGTACCGTGTGGTAAAAGCAGCCTGGCAACAGAAAGCAGTTCCCGAGGACTGGCGGAAAGGAGTAATTGTCCCACTTTTTAAAAAGGGTGACAGGAAGGATGTAAAAAACTACAGAGGCATCACCCTAATGAGCCAAGGAGCTAAATATATGAAAGAATAATACAAGCAAGATTAAATGAAATAATAGAACCACAGCTAAGGGAAGAGCAGTATGGGTTTCGGAGTGGAAGGTCAACCACTGATTTGATATTCGCAGTGCGACAAATCATGGAAACTAGATGGGAGGCAGGACAAACGGTGCACATAGTGTTTTTAGACCTAGAAAAAGCCTATGATCGCATGCCCCAAGGAAAAGTGTGGGAGTGCCTAAAAAAGAAGGGTGCTAGCAACGGCATGATCGAGAGAATAACTAGTATGTACCAACAATGTACAAGTTGTGTTCAAACAAACCATGGAAATACTGAGTGGTTCAACACTAACTCTGGCCTAAGGCAAGGCAGTGTAATATCCCCATTACTATTCTCAATAGTAATGGACGAAATTTTAAATAAGGTGGAACCAGAGACGGCAACTGGCACAAGGACAATGATTTATGCGGATGACATCCTAGTGTGGGGAGAGACAGCTGAAGAAGTGCAGACAAAAGTGAAGCAGTGGAAACTTGTAACAGAAGAATTTGGACAAAAGATCAGTGTAGGAAAAAGTAAAACTATTGTGATGGAAAAATCTAGAAAGAAAGGAACAAGTAAAGTAACTAGAGAGAAAATTAAAATTGGAGATGAGGAACTGGAAGAGGTAGAAGAGTTTGCGTACGTAGGTAGCATTATCACAAAGGAGGCAAAGATGGGAAGTGAGATCAGTAAAAGGGTGGCCCAGGCAGAATCCTTCTATCAGCAAGTAAGGAAGTTACTTTGGAACGAGGATTTCCCTAATGAATGCAAGGTGTTATTGTACAAGGTATACTATCTACCCATCCTTACATATGCTTCAGTGACTTGGACACTAGGAGCCGTAGATGCAAGTAGGATTCAAGCAGCTGAAATGAAGTTCGTAAGAAGCATAGCCGGAATATCGAAGTTAGACAAAATTAGAAGCCAAGAAATCAGGACAAAAGTTGGAGTTGAGAAGCTATTATTCAAAATTGGACGAGAAAGGTTGAGATGGTATGGACATGTCAGAAGAATGGGAGAAGAAAGAATTCCAAGGACAGAATTTGAAAGTGGGGACAAAGTTAAAAGACGAGTCGGTAGACCAAGAGAGAAGTGGAAAGATCAGATAAGGAATGATATACAGGAAAGAGGAGAGAAGTGGGAAGAAGTCGAAGCAAGAAAACTGTGGGAAGACAGAAGTGGATGGCGTGAGCTGGTGGGAAGAAGTGCGAGTGAACCTGAAGAGGACATGACAGGCCTGGCAAGCCGGTGTTAACAACTCATAAAAAGCCCTAGAAAATTGGTGGCTATAGCCACCCCCTGACCTAACTCAAGTTGGAAACAGGAGTCAGAAATATATATAATAATAATCAAACACCCCGGTTCCAACATAAGTCAGGTCGGGGGGTGACGTATCACCAATTTCTCCGGCTGTGGACTTTCAGTGTTTGCTAGCCAGGCTCAACACCTCCTCATCTACTTCGATGTCTTCTATGACAGGCATTTCTACCAGTTCTCTCCATTTCTTTCTATCCTCCCAGAGTCTTTCTTCATTAATTCTTTCCCATGATTTTCCTCTTTCTTCAATGTTCCATTTTATTTGGTCCCTCCATCTATCTCTTGGGCGTCCAACTCTTCTTACTCCCCCCCATGTGTGTTCAAATTCTCTTCTTGGTATTCTATCTTGTTTCATTCTTCGTACGTGCCCATACCATCGAAGTCGTTCTTTTCCTATTTTATTTCGTAAACTTTCCACTCCTAGTTTGTTTCTTATTGTTTTGCTCCGTACCTTGTCTATTTTTGTTAAGGCTACAGAACTCCTTAAAAATTTCATCTCTGCTGCTTGTAATCTGCTGTCTTCTTTTCCTCCTATTGTCCATGTCACGGATGCATATGATATTATTGGAAGGAAATACATTTTGTACAATAACATCTTGCACCTGGATGATATTTCTTCTTTCCATAATAGTTTACGTACACTTTGGTAAAATTTGTCTGCTAATATAATTCTCCTTGATATTTCAGCATCTATTTTTGCGTCCTTTGTTAGTATACTTCCGAGGTATTTAAATGCTTCTGCAATGGCCAACTCTTCACCCCGTAGTATTATCTTCTTTTGATTTTGTTTACTTTTCTTCGTTACTATTAATGTTTCACTCTTTTCAATGCTTATTTTCATGTTAAACTTCAGTGTTTCCTCATTCCATCTATCTACGCTCTTCTGTACTTCTTCAATGGTATCTCCCCATCTCACTATATCATCTGCAAATATCATAGTTTTAGATGTTTTCACTTTCTGTGGGTTCAACTTTACGCAGTATGTTATCCATAACAACGGTAAATAATGTAGGTGACATCACACTACCTTGCCGTAGCCCACCGTTTATTTCAAACCAAGTAGTTCTACCAAATGGTGTTTGAACACAGCTCTTTGTTGTGACATATGTGCTTTGAATTCTTGTTATTAGACTCTGTTCTACTTCTGCATCTTTTAAGCATTCCCAAGCTTTTGCTCTTGGGACACTGTCATATGCTTTTTTCTACATCCAAGAATACCATGAACATTTCTTCTCCCTTTTCCCACTTTTTTTCCATTATTTGTCTGAGCGCAAATATGAGATCTATGGTTGAGCGGCCAGCTCTAAACCCATATTGTTCCTCTCTCAAACTTGGCTCTACTTGTTGTCGTAGTCTCGATCTAGTATTTTCTCGTATATCTTTGCACACTAGCTCATCAGCGTTATTCCTCTATAATTTTTTACACTTCTTCCTGACCCCCTTTCTTAAATGTTAGCACTATAATTCCTTTCCCCCAGTCATCTGGTACCTTCTTTTCTTTCCAAGCTGCACTGGTCACTCTCCACATCCAATCTATGCCTGCATCCCCTGCAGCCTTGATCATCTCCACAACTATTTCATCCTCTCCCGAAGCTTTACCATTTTTCATGGCTTTTACTGCTTCAACTACTTCCCGTCTTGATATTTCATTTCCTATTATTTCTTCTATTTCTTCCTCATTGGTGTTCTGAAAGATTTCTATTGTTAGGTCCCCTTCCTGAGTTTGGTTATGGTTAGTATCAGGTAACCTAGGCATATTAAGTAGGTTTTTGAAATATTTCTTCCACATGTTTTTCACTTCTTCTGGGTCAGTATAAGAGATTCATTGTTGTTGGTCAGGTATCTTGTGATTTCTTCTGTTTTCCTTTTGCTTCTCATTAGTCCATACAATAATTTCTTATTTGTATCAAAGTCCTTCTCTAATTTGTCTGCAAATATTTCCATTGTATTTTTCTTTTCTTCCATTACTATTTTTTTAGCTTCATATTTATACTTTTTGTACTTTTCTTCATTTTCTTTAGTCCTGTTTTTATCCTTTTCCTTTCGGGCTACATTTTTGCGCCTGAAAAAGCGTTTGCGAAGCTTCCTAGTTTATTACCAACATTGCTTGTGCCCAAAGCAACACATGTGATAATAATAGTGTCTACACAAAATCATAAAAACACTAGTAAATGACGGTATTTTTCAAGGTGGCGTGTGAAAAATTATATATATAATTAAATAAAAAAGTAAACTTAAAAGCAATGAAAACAATAATAATGCAAAATTGCTGGTTTTTCATACATTTCCAGTAAAATAACCCCTTAAACAATAACGCTCATCCAACAACGCGCATGAAAAAGCGTTTGCGAAGCTTCCTAGTTTATTACCAACATTGCTTGTGCCCAAAGCAACACATGTGATAATAATAGTGTCTACACAAAATCATAAAAACACTAGTAAATGACGGTATTTTTCAAGGTGGCGTGTGAAAAATTACTATGTCGCCGAGAAATGCGAGTTTTAAAGGAAAACGACGACATGTCCAAACATAACCACTATATGACGTTATAGTGGCATTCATCCTGATTACTAACGTGGTATTGAAAGTCGTTGACAACCTCCAGTGTTTTAGGTAATAAAGTCACTAGTATGCAAAGTGCGTGAATAAGTACTAGTTACTAGGGATGGGAAACGATATAAAATCCATATCGATAATCGGTCTCCAGATCAAATTATTATCGCGAAAAATCGCGATAATATGGGCTCCAAAATTATCGTGCCGATAATCATTATCACGATCGCATCGCGATTTATCGCCAGAAACTTGAAATTGTTTTTTCTTTCTTTCGTCATCATGGCTTATCAAGCATCGTTTAGAGAAAACGAGAGATAAACGCGAGATAATAGGCTATGCAATATTTTCCTAGTGCTACGTATAAAGCACTAGGGGCGACGCGATATTGGCGGGTGGGGGGGGGGGAGGAGTTCCCGTACTACTGTCGGAAGCTCGCTGCGATTACGCAACGCAGCGGGGCTGCTGTTGCTGTCCCTGTCAAACAAAAAGTGATAGTTTTGAGCACAGATGCTATGTTATCTGTGCTTTGAGCATTGTTTGGAGTACAATGAAGGTCAAACTAAAACATAAAGATTACAAAATAAAATACAGTCTTACCTTAAGTAATCTAATCTCAGTCGTGACGTCTGTGAAGGTTCAATAATAATGTTTCTCCTTAACTGTGTCGAGACAAATAGTTTTATTTAATTAATTTCAAACACTTCACTGTGATTAAAGGTTAATTGTAAGAGAAGCCTCGGGCTTAACATTTGCCCTTTTTTATTATTATTATTATTATTATTATTATTATTATTATTATTATTATTATTATTACTATTATTATTATTATTATTATTATTATTTTTTTTACTATAGGCCTACTTTACGTGGACATTGATACTATTAAAAAAAAATAATTATAAATTTAGATTTATAAATATTCTAATATTTACAACCAAGCCCTACAGAACAATCTTCACTTGTCTGCATTGTTTTGTTTGTGTCCATAAGTGAAATAACTATGCAAGAACATCATGTCACTGATGTGCTCCCCTTTTAACCTGGCCCTGCTCTTGGTAGAAAACTCGCCCACCCTACTGAACATACGTTCACAGGGCACGCTCGTGCCGACAACACACAAGTATTTTTGGCCAGCTGGGCCACGTGTGGGTAGGATGCATTGTTCTGTTTCCACCACGTGAATGGATCAGTTCCCTCGGGCGGTTTCGCGTGCTCACATACGCTTGAAGTTTCGCGATCCAGTTTATCGCCCTCGGAAACCTCTTCTTCCGAATCACTCTCCACGTCGATCCCTGCACCACGCGATCTCTTTGGCGGCAAATCTTCGTCTTCCACATCTTCGTAATCCGAGTCGTTATTGGAAGGACGACCTCGAACATCCACAACTGGTGTTTTAGACTCTCCATCTCCCTTCTAATTAGTGTCCAGGCTCGTTTTCTTTTCGGCATTTTCTAAATACTTAAGCGCCTTATAGCGCGGGTGCAACGCAGCTACCAAACTGAGGATAGGGCTCATTTCTGAAAACGTTTTTCAAGATCGTTGTAAATGGCCGTCTTAAACGCGGTCATAAGAGTGTCTCCGTTCACAGGTGCCAACCCCTTTAAAAGATTTTTATAAATGGTCCCTACGATTGCCCCAGTGACGTAGTTTTCTCCCCCTAACTTATCTGTTGCCAATTTGAATGGCAGCAGTACTCGACAACAACTTTCATTCGAGTCTTATCTGTAGCCGTTTTTCAACAGATGCTCGGTAGCAGGGTTGGCCATTAGCACTTTATTGATAGGTATCCTATTCTCTATCAAGCATTTTCAACATTTCATATGATGAATTCCTTCTAGTAATTACATCTGAATGAGTTTCTTTTTCTTTAATCCCTCGGTGACTTGGGGCGTCGTGAAGCGACTCATTTTTGTAGGGATGTTTGAAGTGGCCTACAATGCGGCGGCCCTTTGCGAGGACTTCGCTGACATGTGGTACTTCAAGCCCGCGTTCACACTTGTTGTACGCTATGCGCGGCACATCAAAATGTGTTGTACATCAAGCTCCCCCTTCACAGCATTAACCATATTTTGGCATTGTCTGTAGTGTAAAAAAACGACTTTATTGTCGATACTCCACCTTTTCCTGTAAAAATTTAAAAAAAAACTTTTAGTTGTCTTTACTCGTTAATTATTTTTTATTTCATTGTATTTGTATTATTTATTACCTTTTATTATATTATTATTATTATATTATTATTATTATTATTATTATTATTATTATTATTGGGCCCTCTTATTATTACGTGTATAAATTAAGGCCTCGATTTTAGTTACGTACGCGTTAAATTATGTTCTTTTACATCTGAATGCTAATAGTATGTTGTTGCGAGCGATGTACGCAAGCAAAAATAAACCCTGCGGGGGTGAGGGGAGGGGGGGAAGTTGAGTATTTCTTTGTGTGCATTTTGCCGCCTTCATTGTGAGACTCGCTCGACGAGTGAGAAGTGGAAGGACGAATGGTTAGGACATGTGACGCAACATGCAGTGTAGAGAGAGAGATACTTGCGCGAGCAGTGGGAGAGAGAGGGAAGCGAGGAGAGTGAGGCAGGGACAAAGAACGAGTCTCATAACTCACTGTCAGTCGATCGACTGCTGCACTTGAGGCCGCTTTATGCTATGTAGAGAACAAAAAACAAACGACGCTGATGTTTGCTGGCGAGAATTGCAACGAGGAAACGATCGTCTTCTGTCAAGCAGAAGGAAACAACGTCTTTCTTTATGCCTGCTCATGAACCTATTACGCGGTGTGCTACAGCTCTAGTCCTAAACGTGAAGTAGGCCTATCACGTCCTATCATACAAAACATTTATTCCTCTAGGTTTAAAGGGCTTTTCCCCAACTGTCAAAATATAGATTAGTGCTTATGCGTTTTAATTTTTAGAATCCTGCTGGGAGATAGACAAGAAAAGTCTGGAGGGCCAACAGATTTTTTTTACTATCGGGCTCGAAAAATCAACGTTTTTTCTGCTTTTATTTTTTTTAGATCGGGTTTTCTTTGTCAGACTTTTAATATATGTATTTATTAACTAATACCCGGTAACAACAAAGAAAATGCATTTGAAAAATTGAAAAAAACTAATTATTTAATAATAATAACTTTATAATTAAATAGGCCCGCAATTAGGGCATTATCCTGCTGTAATCAACTGATAGAAAGAATATAAGAGAAAGAGAGAGCCCTACCTGATCTCTTCAACAAGACGCAATGTGACTGCAGTGTGGTCTCGTTCGTAGGGTGCACCTCCAGTCCGCCCCTCCCCAGCTCCCAGTCCTGGGCCACGAAAGGATCGTTTCGCCCATAAAAGCTTTGGGCCGAATCATGTCCGAAATCGGTCGTTAACGACACGTGATTTATCTCTGGGCAGAGTGTCCCACAGTAGCGCCTTTTTTGTTTGGCCAACTTTCAATAGGGCTGTAATTGTTTTAGACACAAAACATTGTAGGGGGAAAGCCTCTTGCAGTATTTTCCTTCAACTGTCCCGCAAGCCGAAAGTTTGGGCCACAAGTATTTGGCGTTGATTCAACAATCCTTGGTTTTTTTATTGCCTTGGGTGGTTTTCTTTCATTTGCACGACGGGTGGGGAGCATTTCAGCTCAACTTTGTTGGCGTATGTTGCCCTTTTTTTAAGGAATGCAAGACACTTTTTTAGATGGACCGAAAATTGTGGTGTTGCCCGAGTAGGCAACCTTTGCATCGCAATGCCTACAAAAAAACAACTTTTCGTCGTAATTTTCCGTTGGTGTCCACTTTTGGGAACCAAACTCTTTCCACACAGGGGCGCGGTATCGGTCAGGCGTGTGAAGTGGTCTCTTTGGGCATTTTATTAAAAAGAAAAAAAACAAAACGGAAAATGAAAACACAGACACAAAAACTGTGTATAAAAACTGGTAAGAAATGGTGAAACGATTATACTAACACACAGACAGATGCACTTGTCGCGTCGTCGCAAGGGTCGTCGCACGCTGAGAAAGTTAGGTCAAACTAGCAATCTGCACCCGGCATTGTCGCCTTGCCGGACTCGGACAAGGTGCTACCCGTGCAGAGTGCCGCCCAAAAATGGTAGTGCGCGCGCAGGCAGCTCGTAGGGTCGGTCGAGAAACGGAGACCATTCAAAATTTTTTTATTTTGTTTGGAGGGTTTTTTGTTGAGCGGGAGTACTGACTGCTCGGCTGGCGCCAATTTTAAATATAAATAAACTTGCCACTTATCGCGATATTACACCCAAATTAATATCGTACGATAATCGCGATATGGCTGGGCATAAAGCGATAATATCGATAATTCCCATATTACGATAATTATCGATATACGATTATCGTTCCCATCCCTACTATTAATACATTCCCGCTCTAGAATTAGAATTCGCTGGGTGCGACGACCCAACCCAGAGAGTTTTTGACGATCCCTCCGCTAGGCGGAGATCCAGCAGACCTTGCTTTGGGAGGTCCCCTTACCCCAACCAAAACGGAATCTAACGTCCCGCGCGCTGAGAGCGGCTCCAATGTGAAACTAATAAAAGCACTGCACGCTAATACGGTCAGTAGATTATCGATGGCAAATGCGCTGAAATCAAAAAACAACAGACGAAACGTCAAACTTCAATTTTATTTCAAACATATTAGCCCTGGGCCCTATCTTTTAAAATGATTTACTTTTGATTTATTATTGTACTATAAAGTGTTGCGCAGGCGTCACTGACATTTTCGTGCAAAATAATTTGAGATATGCCTTGTTCAAGCCTAACGGACGTAAGTGTAGCCTAGGCCCAAGGCCACAATACAGTTTTCAGACGTAAGTACGCCCTTGGCATTCAAATCGGAATCTTAAACAATACATATTGTCGGCCTAGGTCCTAAGCTTAGGTCTACTCCATCAGAAATATCCTCATCAATAAAGATAGTTTGCTTTACTCCAAAACATTCGCCAACATTCGATCGTATTTAATATTTTGACGTTTCCGCCATTTGTCGTCATCGACTGTTAACTACTAGTAGTAGAAAAGTGACGTAGTTTTATTGAAGTAGTTCCATCAATCGTCACACAGAGTCGCGCGGAACGTTAGATTCCAACGCCAAAAACCGACTTTTTATTTAACCCAGGGCGGTATAGGGAGTTGGAGGACCTCCCCAACGGGGAAACTTCTTTATCGACTCTGGTAATAAGTATGTACCTACATCTACATCAACCTACATAGTTTGTAGCCTATATGGGATAACTTTCAATACTCTAATGTCTTAATGACATTATTATGAGTGCAATAAGAAAGTCTTATAAATAATGTAACATGCTCAAATGTTAATATAAGAATGCAAATAAAAAAAAAAAATCTGCATCCGATTAAAGGTAGGCCCTGTAGTGGTAGCCTACTCTTCCTTAGTTTCTTATTAACCAAAAACCTTACCTTTATCATCTGAAAGATCATATTTTGCTGTGCAGTCAAGCCAGAGTGTCTGTTTGAAGGGGCCCCAAAGGTGTCATTCATCTGGCCATTGGTTCCAGCTTGCATCATGGAGTTTCTAAAGTCATTTCCATTACTGCTATTTGTAACAGGCATTGTAGAACCAGCACTCTGTCAACATAGTTAGAACAGCTTTAATACAAACTAAGGTACTCTTTAACAATTTATTATTTTGTATAACTGTGGCTGTCTGTACACAAGTACTATAGTCTATATCCGAAGTTAGAGCAGATTCGAGATTTTGCTAGGGTACTTGACTCGAGTAAAAAATTTTCAAATACTAGTATCTGTTTTACATGGCATCGGTATTAGGCCTGATTAAATAATAAAGAATGATTAGTTAACCATTACCAAAACCATTAAAACAAATATGCCTAAACTTAATTCTCTCAAAAAAAAATTATAAAAAATAAACTAGTAGAACACTTAAAACTGGGAAAACGAATAAACATTTGTTTCAGAGGGGGGAAAGGGCACTACACGCAGCCCGTCGAATCAACGCTCGGGAAAGCCAGTGGGTTAACTAAATTAAAATTTATCAAATAGGGCTAGCCGCTAGAATAACAAAAAAAAATTACAAAAATCCACTTGGAAACTAACATTAACATTTAAGTTCAAACCCAAACCAAAACTCGTATAAGGGGTTCAGAAACCAAGAGCACCAACTACCGTATTGCCTTTCCCCTCTAGGTACTGGTAATTGGAGTTAAAGTTAAAAGTAGGCCCTAATTCATAAAATGCAGCTTTAAATGTTATTAAAATTCATACTATTGCTTTCTTGTCTGCACACACATATTAGGCCTAACTTAAAAATTTGCATTTGGAAACTCATAAAACAAATCATTACTTCAGTCAAAAACACAACAAGTAATTGGTCCATATTTGCACCTTAAAGGCATTAAATCACAATGGACGAAGTATTTTTTTAATACAAGAAGGTGTACAAAAAATAAGAATGCCGGACATTTTGGCAACCTTGGATGAGGCCTATACCCTATACAACGGTTTGCTTTGACGCGCGCCTGGGGGCATGTGACGCGGGTGGATGGGGACCTGCTGAGCTGACCGAGCCGGCCGGGCGAGGGTAGACACTCGGTTAGAACACGTGTTGTATTTAGTAAGGGGTTGACATTCTGTGTGGATGAAGTGTTCGCAGATTTGTTCTAGAGCACAGTGACAGCTCTACAAGTGTTTTATGTACTAATTTAATTAATGTGATAGTGAATAGCATTACAAGGTTTGTCGAGATATGTGAAGAGTATGGATGGCTCAGTGACTAGGGGAGATCCTTGTACCTTGGGACACTTTTTTCATAAAAATCACAAATCAATCATTTTTTAACTTATTACCTTCTGGTTTGGACCAAAAGTAGCCAAATTTATCTGACAACTTAAGATAAAAAGATGGGATATAGGAATAACAAGTCAAATGTGATATTTGGCCTGTTCATAGAATGCTGCAAATGTCCCAAGGTACAATATGGTAATGTACCTTGGGACACATGGAATTGTACCTTGGGACCATAGATATCTTAACACCTATAGTAGGCTAGATACGCAGTCTCCAATACCTCCGCACAGGCGCGAGTGTACCAAATTGAAGCGTCAATCTCACCCATTCAAGATGGCGGTTTGGCGTTTTAATTTATGCTTTTTTAATGCAATTAAGTATTTTACTGGATTGTTTTGATATGGTTTTAGCTTGTGCAGCATGGTATTGAACAAACAGAAACAATGCAAAGTTATTGCATAAGGGAATTTAGTAATCATTTTGGTGTTAAAGTCCGATATGCTCATCTGCCAAACTGGCGGCCATCTTTAAAAATATTTTTTCGATTAATCGCTCCCATCTAATTAACATGCAAACTCACCCATTTAAGATGGCTTCCAATTGTCCCGGAAGTGGACCGCTGACTGCTAGTCTAGCCAATTATATGGGATGTCTATGGGATTGCTCATAGATATCTTAGCCAGGCAAATAACAAACAAAAAATATTTTTTCAAAGACAAAACTTTTGTCGTTAAAATACTAATTTCTAATCATTGGCAGCCCATTTTTCAATTTATTATTTCTTGTAGGTTTAAATCGCAATGGATCTAGCTGATTTTGTTAGCAGTTCTCATAATCCTGTCAAATAAGAATTTTTGGAGGAAAAAATTGCGATGTCGCTGAATTTTTGCAGAGACCTTCCTTAAAGTATACTTATCAACATACTAAAACTCCCCTACAATCGGACTGGAGCTTCGGCCGCCATATTGGAAAATGGCGGCCAAAAAGTGTTTGTTATCAAATATCTCCAAATTGGTTTAAGATAGACAAAATATCTCAATGGCAAAAATATTCCCCATTTAATTCCCTACAAAACAGGTGTCTTCTATAGTTTTGGTAGGGGCAAAGGTTAGGTCACAAAATCGTGGTTTATATGTTACCAGCTAATTTTCAAATTTTCACGCCCAGCATCAAGCAATGCCCGGTAAATCCGTAAGAAATCGATTTAAATACAAAAGGACTTTTGTACGGGGTTCATGAAAGCTTCCATTAGTATTTTAAAAAATCAGTTCTGCGAAATCGGATTTTGCATTTACCCGGAATTTGGGTTTTTCCATTGTTGGCATTTCCTTAAAAATGCCCTTTTTGACTGTCGATTATTAAGCACTAAATAGCATTGGAGGAGAAATTCTTTCTACGCACATTGAAATGACTTAAACAATGATCCAATTACAACCAAAGTTTAAATCCAATATGGCTGCTAATTCCTAATATTCACAATATGAATACTGTTTTCGTGCTGTTTTAACACTCGTTTTGTTACATAATTCACTTTGTTTTTGTGGATATTAGGAATTAGCAGCCATATTGGATTTAAACTTTGGTTGTAATCGGATCAATATTTGAGTCATTTCAATGTGCGTAGAAAGAATTTCTCTTCCAATGCTATTTAGTGCTTAATAATCGACAGTCAAAAAGGGCATTTTTAAGGAAATGCCAACAATGGAAAAACCCAAATTCCGGGTAAATGCAAAATTCGATTTCGCAGACCTGATTTTTTTAAATACTAATGGAAGCTTTTATGAACCCCGTACAAAAGTCCTTTTGTTTTTAAATCTATTTCATACGGATTTACCGAGCATTGTTTGATGCTAGGCGTGAAAATTTGGAAATAAGCTGGTCTCCAATGAGCAACATATAAACCACGATTTTGTGACGTAACCTTTGCCCCTACCAAAACTATAAAAGACACATGTTTTGTAGGGAATTAAATGGGGAATATTTTTGCCATTGAGATATTTTGTCTATCTCAAACCAATTTGGAGATAATAGATAACAAACACCTTTTGGCCGACTTTTTCCAATATGGCGGCCGAAGCTCCAGTCCGATTGTAGGGGAGTTTTAGTATGTTGATAAGTATTATATAAGGAAGGTCTCTGCAAAAATTCAGCGACATCGCATTTTTTTCCTCCAAACGTCAATATACGATCTTATTTGACAGGATTATCAGTAAACTCGACCTGGATGTCTGTTTAAAATTTCAGCGCAATCTGTTCAGCAATTCGGCTGATTTTCGACGTACAGACCCACAGACCCACACACAGACTCACAGAATAAGCGCCGTTTGAGTTGAATGGAGACCACTCCGTTCACTGCGCTCACTCGTTTAATAAAAATAAACTTTGCTTCTAGACCCCTCATATCACTAGTTAAATGAGGTGCAGTATGCCTACCTAGGCCCTACATACAGTGAAATGAAACACAGTTTGAATTAACAAGCATAATACTGTACCATACAGTAGGTTTACAAACCTCTTCAACGTCTTGTTCTTCAATGCTTAGTGGAACAAAAACAACTTCCAGCAAGTGCATTGTAAGCTCATCCAAACTTTCTAGGGGTTCGATCTTGAAAGTCATGATGTGATGTTTTCCATCACTAATGCGCACAGAACCAAACACTCGATAATACTGACCAACCTCATGATCCGTTTGCGTTGACACCTGAAACAAACCATGGTGTAATTCTATCAATCTCATTTGTCTATATATTATGTATTACTTGATTAGAATAATCGAGATTTTTAAAAAAGGTTTATTTATTCGTCCTGTCCTAGACTGGTTAACCCTCCGTCACTCGCGCGGAATTTCTGAGCACCATCCCTCGCGTGGGGTTTCTCAAACCCCAAATTATTTTGGGCTGTAATTAGTGCAGTAGGATGTTTTGGGTATTTCTTTCTGTGCTCATATGATTTGTGGAACTACTATGTAGGTGGTTGTTACTGGGAGGACAGTGAAATAAAATGCCAATGAACCTTTTTGTATGAAATATTTTTTTATTGTATTTTTCAGATTTAAAAAATGGACATTTTCAAAATATTAAAAAAGGTGTCAAAATAATGCAATTTTAAGTTTTGTTTCACTTTTTAGTAATAAACATGAACCAGTTAGTAAATTGCAAGAAGAATTTTTCCAAAATTCCCAAAATTTCAAAATTTAAGCCAAAATAGCATTGAGTTTCCCTATGCAGTTACTGTAACGTGATCACTCGCGTGGGGTTTCAGCAACCCCAGCCAAGTTCAGACCGGCAATATAACGACACTAAAAACCCTAATGATTAGAGGGTTACAAATTTCGCTAACGGATAGAGTGACTTGAAGGTACTGAGAATCTAGAGTCGGTAAAACAGTCCGATGCAGAGAAACAGAGTCGAATGTAGACCCTGGGGTTTGTAGAACCCCACGCGAGTGACGGAGGGTTAAGAACAGTTCGGAACACAGCATAAACGAGGCCTAGTACAGGAAGTTCGGGGTTTAGAACAGATAAAAAAAAAACATGTTCTGACCTTCGAGATGAACGCCAATCTGCAAAATGGATGGTTTGAGATGTCACCTAGTAATTTGAATTGAAAACTATGTTTAACATTTTTTTTTAATTAGACCTATGTCTGGAATTCCATTTCTGTCAAGTTGGTAACCTTACAATAGGTTAAGTTGGATTGGATGTGTGGCTCGTTGGTCTTGCGGTTAGCGTATCTGCTTCCAATGCAGAAGGTCCAGGGTTCGATTCCCGCCAAAGTCAGAAGTTTTTGATTTGGACTTAAGTCCATCAGTTCTTATCTTAGGAATTTGTAAACGGTGAATTTGGGAGCTGTCCTAGCAACGAGGCACATAATAAATCCAAGGTTGTTCTGAATCGGCCTTGTTGATTCTGGCGTTGATCCGCGGGTGTTCGCACTGTCCATACCACTGATTGCTATATTTCCTATTAAAAATATCGATCATTGGTTGGTTATCGCTCACTTGTCGATTGCGTCGGGGCCTACAGGATTGGCTTGGTCGCTTTGATTTACTGTCCCCCACTGAAAATCAGTTATATAACTGAGTGGGTAGACTCTAAATACAATTTTTTTTGTTTATTTATCACAATTTAATGTAAAGTAAATCCCAATAAGCAAAATTATACAGAGACAAGCAAAAATTTGCATTCCCTGCAAAGGGTAGGCCTACATGACAGAAAAGATTGAGAAACCCCGCATTAGATCACTTAGGGTACCGGTAGGTACCCAAAGTTTTTCGGGGAACTTATTCCAGACTCGTTTTATGAAGGCTACAAAGGTAGTATTTATACCAATACTTACACCAGCATCATTATAAGTAAAGTTGTAAGCACAGATTTTTCCAGTATAATCATCAAATAAGTAAGACAACTTAGTTGAATCAGATTCCTTTTTCACGAGGAGGCCAACTATTGTAACCTGAAACAAAAGTCAACAAATTGGAAGTAGGCATTCCGTACGTAGAACTCTTGAGGTGCATGTATGCCTATGCTTTTCTAGAAGTCCGAAGGACGCAGCTAACCAAATGAAATAGCACTTAAAAATTCTTCTTCTTCTTCTTCTTCTCCCAAATGTCCACATTTGGCCTCAAAATTTAATTTGGAATCGTGTCTAGTCTAGCCAATTGTGAGTGGTAGGTAGGCTTTAGGCATATATATCTTAACACCTATAGTAGGCTAGATACGCAGTCTCCAATACCTCCGCACAGGCGCGAGTGTACCAAATTGAAGCGTCAATCCCACCCATTGAAGATGGCGGCTTGGCGTTTTAATTTATGCTTTTTTAATGCAATAAAGTACTTTACTGGATTGTTTGATATGGTTTTAGCTTGTGCGGCATGGTGTTGAACAAACAGAAACAATGCAAAGTTATTGCATATAAGGGAATTTAGTAATCATTTGGTTTGAAAGTCTGATATGCTCACCTGCCAAACTGGTGGCCATCTTTAAAAATATTTTTTCGATTAATCGCTCCCATCTAATTAACATGCAAACTCACCCATTCAAGATGGCTTCCAATTGTCCCGGAAGTGGACCGCTGACTGCTAGTCTAGCCAATTATATGGGATGTCTATGGCTTTAGGTTTCACTTTGAACACTTGTACAGTAGGCCAATATATAAACAATATGGCTGATAAACAACATGACAGTAAGTAATGTAGTTAAAGAATGCCAATCGGCTGGATTTCCAGTAAGCTTATTTATGAGAAAAACAAAAGTTAGAACTGAGAACACTAATAATGAAATAATCTTTTTTTACATTAAACCACCACTTTTGGGCAAAACAAAAAGTGGCATATGTTTTCAAGAATTACTTAGATTAGGGCTATCTCTGAATGTTCATAACTAGGCCTCAGAGGTTTATTATTAATTATAGGTTGCAAGCATTTACAAGATCCCAGCTGCCCAAGCCTAGCCATGCCCTACCTGCCTCTGCTGATACGTAGATAATATGAAGGATTAGTCCTAATAATGTGGCAATATTGACCCCACACCTAACTTGTTCAATTAAATCTTTTATTTTGCAGTTGGGAAGATACAGACACACATGCCCAAATAAAGCTCAAAGTGTGAAGGAAGACTTAAGAAATATAAGAGTAGTACTGTACTAACCAAATGAACATCAGTTTGTTTTCCAATCTTAAAGTTATCTTCTGTGCTTTCAAGTATTTGACGTATTGACACTGGGACACAGTTTTGTGCTTTGTAAACCTGCAAGAAATTTTTTTATTCAAGATGAAACATACCGGTACCCTTTATAGGCTGTTAACACTCGACAAGCCTAAAGGCATTCACACAGTTGAAACTAGGCCTATACTTAACAAAGGGAGATCATGTTTAGAAATGAGATTGGGAATGTTACAAGAGAAATACCTCCAGCTCCAAGCAATTTTACCTTTCTAGGTAGGCCTACCTACAACAGTAAAATCGAAATCTTCATTTTATGAACATTGCCTATTTTGCCGCTCTTCATTCAAGTGGAATAAGTAGTCTTGTAGACCTGTCAACCCTCAATCCCTGTTGGCTCGTGCCACAGACTTCGGGCAGTGTTGCCGATAAGGAGGCTCCACTCCGTTCAACATAATAGAAAAGCAATTCAAATGTGTTGTGTTTCAAAGCGACTTTTATTTGGCAACGTAGAGAAACCCGTGTCCAAGTGGTGGGTCTGGCGTTTTGACGAAGGTATAATTGGTATGAGTCAGCCTCTTTGTAAATTTAGTTTCTTTGAGGGAAAAGCAGTGGTGATAAAATGAAGATTTTGATTTCAATAGGTTTGTTCCCTTGTCTCCACTTTTGGGCAAATGGCAACAATAGTCCTCTAGCCCGAGAGCATTTTTACTAGCCCGCAAACAAATAGGTTATTTTAATGGGGAAAATGATCATACATGAATGTTTTAAGTCACAATATTCGCCGGGATTAACGTGTGTGTGGGGGGGGGGGGGGGTAACAGGGGAAACGAATTTTCACCACAATATTAATAAGATTAGCCTACATTAGATATTTATTTTGTTACACATAGGGTATTTGTAATGATTTTCCATACTAGGTAGTGCACAACTACTGGAAACTCATTAGGTTAAATCAGTTTTTTATTTTAACTGAATAGGATAGCCATTAAATAAAATAAAAAATTATTGGTGCGAAATATTAGAATTTTTTTAACAGCAATTAGGCCTATTGGGAACTCTGGAAAAACTACTCGCCTGTTGGGCTAGTGAAATGAGATTTTAACTAGCCCGAGTAAAGTTTCACTAGCCTGGGGCGAGCGTTAATTTCGACCCTGCCTTCAATTGTGTTAAAAATTGCTAAGCAAGATATATGCACCTATGTTGCGAGCGAGTGGAGTTGGTAGTACCTAGCAGAAAACCTCTACCAAAAGTGTTACAGAAGCACACAATGGAGTTGGAAATAATGGTAGGCTACACTGCTACAGGGGAATAACTTTTTGGTCCAGTTTCAATAAAAAGTGGAGGTAGTGGAGAAAGTGGAACAGACCTATGGACAGTGGATGAGTGGAATTGCTGATGGGACTCATGATCATTGATCATATCAGCTCATATAACGAGTTTCAAGATTGTAAATCTTTCGGGGCGGCGTGTGCAGATAGCTGAAAAAAAAAACGGTTAGCTGTAAACAGTGCAGAGTTTGGTCGCCTTGTAAGTACAGTAGTACACGTGTAGAGCTTGGCTGCGGGCGCCCTAGTAGATGAACTAGCTTCTTGAGCTTCCTGAGAATAAAACAACCATTTTGAATTTTAGAAGCCACCTGGTTAATGTGGATTGACCAATCTAAAGTTTTGGTGATATTATGTCCTAGCAATTTAGTGGAGCTGGTTCGAGTGATGCTTTTACCATCTAACCAGATTAGGAGGCTAGATTTACGGGGGTTGACGGGGGAGTGGAAGGAAAGGTATGTAGTCTAAGCTATAGATATGGTTAAGACTAAAAAGTGGTCACAAAACAAAGATTATCATGCTTTGTCGGTGACAGTAGTTTTACAACATTTGCTTTTCGCTAACCCCACACATCCAGCTGGAAGACCACCGATCGAGTCTCGCAAATCAATAAACTATCCCATGAAAATTGAAAGAGAGGTAGGAAAAGGTCCAAAGATTTACCCATACTCTGATGTTTAGGCGGGCCTACTGTCATAACTGACAAACTGTCATATTTATGGCACTCCCTGTGTAATTGCTCTTTGTGGGCACAGACCAGCCATTCTCCATGTTTGGAACCATAGGCGCCAGCACCGTGGGTGCAGGAAAGCCAAAGCACCCACGAGATAGATTTGTGTGGGGGGTGCACAGCACCCACACAAATCATCACAAATCATCATCACAAACGGTGGTTCTTTGCGCTCCAAAATATAGGGAAATTTGAAGGTATATACCCTAGCTAGAGTTTTTGTTTCAATGTGACAAACAATAATTTGTAGTAGGGCTGATTCGAAATTACCGCAAAGCCCCCCACCCCCAGTGCCAACCATTAGCAGAGATGTAATTGGATGAGTGAAGCGAAGATTCCATTCTACTACACTGAAGAAAAAAAATCTGGAATTTTTTTTTTTTTTTGGGGGGGGGGGATTTTTGTGTGTCTTGTTAGTTCACGATTCCGGCTAAACCGATAGGCCTACTCCAATTGCGATAAAATTTTCTCGATACCTTCGAAATCTCTAAACTTAGAACTGCCACGTTTTTGAGCGCAATCAAAAATTATTTCTCATGAAAATCGCAATTTGTTGTAGCCTAGGCCTTGGCCTACCCCTAATGATTTTTTCACAGAACCTTAATTTATATATTCGTGTGAAATTTGAGCGCAATCGAAAAAGATTATTTCTCATGAACACATGGCAGCTCAATGCACCAAATTTTACACTCATATAACAACGCGCCTAAAAAGGGTTTTTGCGAAGCTTTTTTGTATAATCTATCACCTCAGTACCCCCTTTTTTTGGTGGTTTTTTTAGTTTTGACGCACAAAAAATAATTTTTTTGGTTTTTGCATTCAGCCCACAACTTTTTTTTAAAACGCACCAAACGCACTCTAAAAACCTGATTTTCAACATTTTCTCCTGCGGCGCTATTGTTAACCCCTCGTTAGTTTGTCGAAGTTTTGAGCATCCATAGTCGTTATGAAAAGTTGGCGCCCCTGTTTGGAACTTGCCTAAATACCAACACTAATTTTATCCACCAGGCACATATTTTGCAAACTCCAGGTAAAAGGGAGACAAAGTGTGTGGGAATCTTCTGGATGTGATTCTGGTAAGACCAATAGATTGCTGGCTAGAATGTGCTGTTGTTAACGGAATCAGGAATAAGGGAGTTTTTGGGAGTATTTAGGGGGTGCAGGAACCCGGATTTACACTGAGAAAAGGACTTTGTGGAAAATACAAAAAAGGGGGATAAGGACAGTAATAGGGAATTTGGGAATTCCCCAGGGGGGGAAATATCAGGGTGGGGAGAAGGGTGGAAGAGTAGAGGGAAAAGGGGTAGATTTGTAGAACGTGCAAGGGGGCCAGGGGAAAACTGGGACCAAATAGGGTTTTTAAAAAATAAGATGACCCTCCTTCTTCGATACCACATAAGGCACTAAAAAAAAAAGGGAAGGATTTATCAATAAGTATAGAAGAACAAGGACATGAAAGACAGAGAAACCTTTAAAAAGGTCGAGGGGAAAAACTAGTAAGAACTAAAAGGGAGGAGGGGAGGGCATATGATAATATAACACACATAAAAAAAAATTGTAGAAATACAGCCAAATTTTACACACTCAAAAGGAATGAGATCTAAAAAAGGGCAAGGTCATTCCCCTTTCCAAAATTTGGCATTCTTAATTCATAAACGTACAGTGCCCCATAACAGCACCCTCGAAAAGTTGGCAAAATAGAATTTGTGATCATTAATTAAAGAATATTTTACCCAAAGTTCTTTTTTTCTAATAATTTTAAACGTAATAACAGAAAAATTTTTTTTTGCCAAGTTTTTTCGAGGATGCTGTTGGGACACGTAGTTTATGAATTAAGAATGCGCAAATGGGGAAAAGGGTAGAGACCTTGGCCCTTTTTAGATCTCTTTCCTTTTGAGTGTGTAAGGTTGGCGTATTTCTACAATTTTTTGTTAGGGGGTTGATTCATATTTTTTTCAAGCCAACAAAATTTTTTGTTAAAAATAATATTTTTATCAAAGTTGTTTTAATTTTTAGGTATTAGAAAAAAATAGGATGTAAAATATCTGGGGCCTGGATTCATGTAAACCCGGGGTATAGGGGGTATAACCAGGGTTAACGACGGTATAAGGCTGGTTAAGTCTAGGCAATCACAGAGTCAATCCAATTAAAAATTTTCCCATGTAAAAAAAGCAAAACTAATTTTATTTTACACCTATTTCATGCATCCACACCCATGTAAATCATCAGATAATAAAAGAATATTGAAAATTTTACCATTTTTTGTTTTACATTTTCATTAAAAGTGACAGGAGATTGCGTGAGTTTATTAAAAAAAAAGAAAAAGGCTTAAATTTTTGCCGAAAATTTGGAAACCCTAGGTTTATCATACTTTGTTTATCTGCTTAGGTTTTTTAGTAATCAAAAAGGTAGTTTTTTGTACAGGAAGTTTGTCAGAAAAAGGTTTGTGCGGGACTGCGTTCTATAACTTGACGGAGTTGGCCCGGGGGTTCAAAAGGTAATCGTCTCGTTGTAAGTGATCGACCCCGTTTAGGTCGATATCGTTGCGAATAATCCGTGACAACCGGAACCGCACGGGCCCGTGCAAGTCTCATTTGGCCCTCGCTGGAGAATTTTCATTTTTATTTTAATTATTTGCATATGATAAGGTTTAATTGAACAGTTAAGGGAGTTAATTTGGGTTTAAATAAATTGGATATTTCATGCACTTTTTCGTGATGGGCACCAAAAACAAGTAAAGTTCAGTAGCCATTAGTTGTGAAAATGCAGCTGAGAGTCAAGTATTTGGTTAATTTTACCCATGTTTTGGGATAGGGAGTACAGGAACGGGATCTCCCCAACCCCCTGCAGTAGAGAAGCTGGAAAATTTAGTTTGGCACAGCAAGTGTGGTGTTTTGGGCTCAGGAATGGTAGCCTAGCCCCCACCCCCCGCTCCCCGGCCCCGTCCCTTTCCTCGGCCAATGACAAAGAGCGGAGGTACACGAGCCGCTAGGAGTGAAAATGCGAGTGAGTCGAATTCTCGTCCAGAAAGCGGGGAAATAGAGGAAAAACCCCCAGCCAATAAAAAAGCCCTTAGTTTAAAGTTCCCCGGGGGGTGAGGGGCCCAATAAGGGCAGAGTGTGAACCCAAAGGAAGTAGTAGAAGCAAGTGTCGTGTGTTTCGAGCAAAGAATGTCCACTACGCACATGCCAGAGAAGACGACGGTTGACTACAGAGGTGATCTTTCAACAGGGTTTTTGGAAGCATGGGTTTCACAAAGTGGGGAGAATCCAGGTGGGTTTGTACCTCCGCTGAGGCGAAAACCTTTCCCCCCCTATAAATTATGTTTTTTTTTACAAGTTAAATCAGTAATTTCGTATAGCCCAGTAAGGGTAGCCCCATGGCGAGTGTTTGATAGCCATGCGGAATAACGACGACATCGAATTTTATGGAAACTTTATCTACACCCTACGGGTGAATGCGAGTTCAGTAAGAGTGTTAAGGTTTTTCCGGTCTTTCGAAGTAAGTTGACTTTGGGAGTCCCGCCACGGGGACTACCAGGGTACATCTACTATCGTTGGACATCCCACACAGCAAATAAGATAAATAACCCATAAGTTGCAATCCCCCAATTTTTTCGAACCCCGAGAACTTCGAGTTTATCTGAGGGGCCTAGGCAGTCTCTTAGGAAGGGCGGAAATGGCCAGTTTACGATCCGTGACCCCGAACCAAGGCCAGCGCGGACACAGGGCCCCTTTCCTAGCAGAGATCTACGCGGCCCCCCTCTCCCCGGGGCCCCTCCCGTGCTAGGCACTTCCCAAAATGGCAACGTCCTCCCCCCCCCCTCTACGAACAACGATAGGCTACGAATCTTCGTATTATAATAAGACCTATTCTTAAGGATTCTGTAACAGGGTATTAATTATTATTTTTATGTTTCTTATCTTTGCATGAGTTGGATCCAACCCTAAATTAAAACAACCCGGATGTCAGTAGTTAGTATTTCACAAATGTTACAATATAACGCCACTGCTTTAAATTGTTTCACTCACTGAGTAGCATGAGCATCCTAAAATCCTTCTTATAAGTTAATTCTCAGCCTTCAGCCGTTTCAACTATGTAATTCTTAAGTAGCAACTAGTACAGGACAAGCAGGAACGTCGAGCAAACCACCGGACGAGTGCAGTCCCTGGAGTGGAGCGGCTCAGCACTAGCGTGCCAGGTCAGGTACCTCTTCTCGACCCGCGAGGGCAGAAGTTTGTATGTGTTGCATCATCGATCCGCCACTGTACATGTTTGTGTTTGTTTTGCTAGGGCTAGATTTTTCCATCCCGCGTGTAGAACACATAAAATTCGTTGTTATTTGTCAATCCGATCTTTTGTTTTAAAACCCGTTATAAACGTATGCAAAAACCCCGAGAAAATAAAAATAGCACGTTTGTAAACAGTAGGTTCAAGTCAAGGTTAGAAAACTTATCAGCGACGATCGACGATTCATCGCGGAACGTTAAGTTAGGACCTAGGACGAGTGTGCAGCGACAAACCGAGTCCGACTCGGTTATATTTGTATAAAATGGTGAATGATAAGCCTTGGCCTACACGTAAACACAACCAGATTATTAACTTTCTCAAACGAATAACAATAGTATGCTCAAAGAAAACCTACCTCTAGTAAGGGCCTGAGAGTCCCGTGCGTTCCCTTTTTTCATAAAATTATACCATTTAAATCCAATTTCTCCCCGATTGAAAATAATACACACATCTATGTCATTTCGAATATTTGACAACTGACTGTGAATCATTTGTTCACATTTGACCGTCCACTGCCATGTAAATCATACCTTTCGACCTCGACGGAGTCGGTCCCGTGACAGAGTTGAACCCGTGAAGTTACTGAATAGGGGCCCTGGCCTAGGGTTGGCTAAGAAAGGCCTAGGGCTTGTCAAACATGTAATGTAAGTATTTATTTATCTAGTCCTATAGCCTAATGGAACTTTAGACCTACACTGTTGTATTATAAATAATTTTCTACATCTGGGCCTAGGCCAGGGACGGTTTCTGATTTGTTTTATGAGAGTATGACACCTTTTCTCGTTCCACACAAAGAAGAAAAATTTAAAATGTCCGCTATTTGTTTACGTATCGCACTTTCCCGCCTAACTCTGCTTGTACCGTCAACAAGTGTCAAGTACCTAACTATAGTTACTTGTTGATTGTATGCCTAGTGTATAAGGCTTATTTTAAAACCTTTATTTGCAAGCCTTCCAGCAAACTTTTTCAATTTTTTTTTTCAAAAAGAGACTATATTACTATAACCTTAATGTCCATGTAAAATATGAACATTGTAGCTCCACCCGTCTGGTCAGAATCGCGGGCCGATTGAACTGACGAATTAGATGTTAGCAGTAGCAGTAGCTAACATCCTTAAAGTGATTCTGAGCATGTTTCAAGCCATTTTTTCACCAAGAAGGAATAATCGTACCCCAATAAAATTTGGCATGTGTTGTCAGGTACCTAAATCCCCTCGATTCTGATAGTTTTCAAGTTTACTTTTTTATTTATTTATTTATTTATTTATTTAACGTCTATCCTATTCAGTTATAAAAACTGATTTACAAAGGAGGACAACTAAATAAATCTAATTACATAGATGCAGAAACAACAATAAATTACATTTTCGTAAATATTTGAAATAGTAGCATTACAATTAATAATATAGTATCAATTCAATTAAAACAAAAGTATTTCACAGCCTGCCACATACTATATACAAATAATTGTTATAGTTGTTGTTTATTTGCAATAATTAGTAGCACTTGACCAACATTTAAATGATATGTCAGTCAGTTACGTCAGTCAGTTACCAATAATGTCAGTCAGTTACCATGCAAAATTTATTGATTACAAGTTAAAAATTACAAAAACAAGAATTACATTATAAAGATAATATAAAACTAAAAGAAAATCTGGAGTAGCAAGTTTGGGAAAATAATTTTGAGTCTCCTAGACAAACTTTTGTAATTTTGTGGTAACTGACTGACATGCTTCGCAGCCATTTAATAACGTTGAAAGATAAGTAATGTAACATAGGGCCTATTGTATTTTATCCTTTGAATTTATTAAAATAATTCTAGGCACATAAATGATGTATTTTATCAGTTTCAGTCAGATTTGAGCTAAACCCATTTTAATTTGGGATATTTTCTCTTAGTAACTAAGTAAAACAAAAAGTTGCGTAAAACGCGCAACATTGTTCGTAAGTGCACAAATAATCAACATATTTTTTAATCGTAAAACTCCATACAGATTTGGAATGTACAAACCCCCAGCTTTCAAATGGTACCAAATTTGACCTATTTGTGATAATTTGAAAAAATGTTATGTAGGTTGACATTTCCATGGAATTGCCCACGTGCAAAATAATTGAGGCTTCACTGGAGAAAGGGGAGGTGCCTGACAGCTGGAGAGAGACCATTGTGATACCTGTACACAAGGGGGGGGGGGGGGAGAAGGGGAAACCAAAGACCTATATCATTGACATCAGTGGGGTCGAAGATCATGGAAAGGGTAGTAGGGGATAAAGGGGATTATAAGAGGAAAAAATGGCTAATGAAAGCCAACACGGTTTTAGGAAGGGTTACTCATGCGAGACACAGCTCATGGGACTGGTTAGTGGTTAGTGACATTGGTAGCGCACTTGATAGGCCTAATGGGGAAATAGTGGACGCGGTATTCATTGACTTTGAAAAAGCATTTGACAAGGTCCTACATGGTTAACTAATAATAGGGAAACTGGAAAGGGTTATAGGACCAATGGGTAAACAGATGGGTCAAGGAGTTTCTCAATGACAGAAGACAGAGGGTGAAGGTGGGGGAGGACCTATCCGACGAGGTGGAAGTGACATCAGGGGTGCCTCAGGGGAGTGTGCTGGGACCACTGCTGTTTGCAATATACATTAATGACATAGCAGACAGAATGGGAGCGAAGGTAAGACTGATTGCAGATGACTGCGTTATTTACAAAATAATCAGTAAAGTAGGGGATGTAAACGACCTGAAATAGGACTTGGATAGGCTTGGTGAATGGGTAGAGGGAAATAAGATGAGTCTAAATGTAAGCAAATGCAAATGGGTAAGATTTACAAGGAAGAGGAAGGTACAAGGGTTAGGGGATGGATACTCAATAATGGGGAAGGATCTTGAGAAGGTGGAGAAATTTAAGAAGCCTACCTAGGAGTATGGTTACAGAGTAAGCTACCTTAAGCTGGGAGGACCAGGTGAACGCTACCTACGGTACCTCGAAAAAGGGTTTTGGATGTCTGAACTTCGTAATGCAAACATTGAAAGGGGCCAGTAGTGAATTAAAGGGGCACGCTTAAAAAACGTTGGTGAGACCTGTAGTAGAGTACGCTGGGTCTGTATGGGATCTGTATAAGAAAGAGGAAATAGAGGAAATTGAGGCTGTGCAGAAAAGAGCTGCAAGAAGGGTCCTAAGGAAGGGAAACAGGTGGAAGGAGGAGGTGATAAATGGGCAGCTAGTAAGGACGTATGAAAGTGTTACAACCATGGTACAGGATCTAGGATGAGAGAAGCTGGAGGATAGGAGAAGGATTGACAGATTAGGGAAAATGTATAGGGTGACTAGGGCACATGAAGGATGGGGGGAGATGAATAGCCAGCTAAGGAGGGCAAACTATGTTGCCAGAGGGGATCATATGTGGAAGTATGAGAGGGGAGCATGGGCAACGGATGTAGGCAGAAACTCATTCTTGGCTAGAACGGTGGTGGAATGGAATGGCCTACCAGGGGAAGTAGTGGAGGAGAAGACTGTTAAAGGCTTTAAAAAGCAAATGAAGCTGCGGCCGAAGGTAAATCCGGAACAGGGGCGAGAGAGCAGGCTAGATCATGCGGTCATGCCCCATGATGCGAAGAGAGAGAGATGGAACAAGCTAAGGACAAGATACAGGAAATTGGGCATATGTCAAGTACAAAAGTCCAAAAGGAATAGCGAAGAGAGAAACAAAGGTCAAGCCTAGGAAGAAAGGATATGTAGAAGGGAATGAACAAGTAAATGGAAAGACGATAAGAAGGAAGGAAGAAAGGAAGGAGGAAACAAACCTAGGCTACCACCGACTGTTAGTCAATTGTAGGGGAAGAAACCAAATACCAAATAGGCCTATAGGCCTACTTATTCCGCGCGACTGCAGGGGATTAGGCCAAGGCAAGCGGTCAAGAAGTATATATGCCTCTGGCTACGTAGCCTAGGCTAGCTAGAAGATTGTATTGTAGCCAAGATCTAGCGAGATCTTGATCATCTTGACAAGATTTTTCAGCAAAGAGGGGTTAGGCTAGGGCTAGGGCCTAGGCCTAGGCACTATCTAGGTCTAGGGCCTAGGCAAAATAATCTATTATTGTAACTGCTAACAATATAGGACTATTTGAATTGATAGCATTAGCACTAGACCAATAGGGCTAGGCAGAGGCCTAAGTTCTAACTTACTTTTTTACCACCTTGGTTTTGACTGTCATTCGAAGGAGACTGAAAATTGTTGGTTTCCATGAAGCCCCCACCGCCAAAGTGGTCGAAAGCTGAGAAAACATTAAAGTATTAATTTCAACCTGCACTTTAGGGAAAAACAGATTATGTCCACGTATACTTGTAATTTAACTTACTCGAATTCATTGTAGTATTAACTAGATTTATTAACAAAGGTCGACAAACGAACGACAGTGCGAACAATGTAGGGCCTACACAAGTCACAAATGGCAGGCAAAACATGGAGGAATTGAGCGCGAACCGGAATATGCGCGCAGTTGCATTACGGCCAACATAACATAAATGAAACCTGAAATTGTTGTTGTTGTTGTTATTATTATCATACATTCATTCATTTTATTAGTCATCAATTTTAGCACTCATATGCTTACACAATTACAAGGTAGGCGAGTATTTGATGTTGTCCATGTTGGTATAAAGTAAAATCCAATACATTACAAAAGTATTACAAAATTACCTATACAGGTATACTAAAGTATCTAGAGACCATTCTATAGCTCATTAAAATAACCCTTTCCACAGAGTCTAAAATATAAATAAAATAAATTTAAAAGAGTACCCACCTACTACCGATATTCAAATTCATTCAATTAGTTTGTGATGCTTTATAAACCCAAATATTTCATCATTGATAGAAAAAAAGTGGAAAATTACAAATTAGAATTTTAAGAGCAGGAAGGCGCAGAGTTTTGCACAATTTACTTGGGGCGCGCGAGTTTATGAATACCGTCTCCGCGTCTCGCCGCGCCAAATTCTGTCACCCTCCTCATCAGTCATCACCTCCGTGATTTGGGCTTTGGGTGATTTGGGTGGGTATCCTATTTAGGTTCAGCTCCTCAGCCACCCACCATACCATTCCTTCACTACATCCGTCCTCCAGAATGTCATAAAACTTTCAACCATGATTCAACCTCCTACAATCCTAGACAATTTCAGTTCACTCCCAAACTCTATCCACAATTTAGTTTCTCCAGAAATCTTTTACAACCTCCCATCTCCTACTTTCCTCCAACTTATATCAACCTCCTTGGAAATTCCAACACGTTCTCAATAAAATGTAGGTACAGTATTAGTAGTAGTGTTCTTTATTCACTAGGAAAACACCAAAGTCGTTGTTACTTGTTAGACGAGAAAGTGAGTCAGTCATGTGTTGAGTACCTGGGAACATTCAATATCCTCCCCTACATAAGGCATGGATCCTTCATAGTTCTTTCATCCCCATAGCTTATCATAGGCTAGAATAGCGCATTATGGTCTTACAATTGACGCGCCCTTATACGCCAACTAAACTCAAAACGTCCTATCGTTTTATACCTTAAATAATATCAATCAACTTAAATGCAAATGTTCCCGGGTACTCAACACAATAATATGACTCGCTCATTAGTCATTCGTCAATGTCAACAATGACTTTGGCGTTTTCCTAATTCCTAGTCTAGGCAAGACGCCTTTATACGCAGAATGTGGAAGACTCGGGTTCAAACAACGGTCGGGATAGATTTTTCTTTCTTTCTTTCTGGTTTGTATTTAAAAAAAATTAAGGACATGTTTTGAAATGCACACAATGGAATGGATGGAAAACATAGCCAGTACGAAATACGTGTAACGATTGCAAGCTCCCAGGGGAATTTTATAAAATTCTTTACACCTTGGCCTCCGAAGCTGACATTCAAAACATTTTCTACAAAAGCCAGCATATTTTACGCCTATTTTTCAATTTAGTATTTCTTGTACAGTTATTACAGTACAGTACAGTTCAAATAACACTGGTCACAGTGATGTCTGTTCGCGTCTGTGACTCTGATTCGGGAGGTCCCGGGTTCAAATCCCGACTGAGACCGGCAATCCCGACGTTTACCTTTCGCAATTGAATCCTTATAAACGGCCCTCGGACATCCCTTTACAATTGTCTTAGAGGGACATGAGTTGCACCCTGGGCAGGCCTCCCACAAAATTATTTATTTATGTTGCAACTTTTGCAACTTTATCTAATGCATTAATTTGTTACTTATTAGTTGTATATTATTTTATTTTATTAATGTTAAAGTTGAGACAGGATCACTTCTAGTCTTCTACAATGACGGCTTGTATTTTATTACTAGAAAGCTTCGCAAACGCTTTTTCAGGCGCGTTGTTGGATGAGCGTAATTTTTTTAACGAAAAAAAGCGTAAAATTGCGATTACATGAGAAATTATTTTTCGATTGCACTCAAATTTCACACCAATATATTAATTCATAAAATTAAGGTTCTGTAAAAAAATCATTACAATCGGATAAAGCAAGTAGGTGTTATAAGTAGAAGAATTTATTTTTTTGTGGAAAAAGCGTCAAATTGCGATTTTCACGAGAAATAATATTTCGATTGCGTTCAAATTTCACCCCAATATATGAATTCATAAAATTAAGGCGTTCTCAACGATTAAGGTTCTGTGAAAAAAATCATTACAATCGGATAATGCATGTAGGTGTTATAAATGGAAGAATTATTTTTTTATGAAAAAAGCGTAAAATTGCAATTTTCAAGAGAAATTATATTTCGATTGCGTTCAAATTTCACCCCAATATATGAATTCATAAAATTAAGGTTATGTGAAAAAATAATTACAATCGAATAAAAAATGTAGTTGTTATAAGTTGAAGAAATTTTTTAAATTCGAAAAAAATCGTAAAATGGTTTTTCGATTACGCTCAAAAACGTGGCAGTTCTAAGTTCAGAGATTTCGAAAGCCTCCATAAAATTTCATTGTAATTGGAGTATCGGTTTAGCCGAAATCGTGTTAACAAACACACAATTTTAACATAACATACACACAGATTTGGAAAGTTTTGTAATTTTGTACATTTTTGTAAATTTGATATTTATGTAAATTTGGTGAATTTGTTAAATTTGTTCAGTAAGTAAATTTATCATTTTGTTAATTTGTAAATTGAGTATTTTGTGGAATTTGTGAAATTTGTTAATTTATCATTTTGTTAATTATTTGCAAATTTGGTATTTTGTTAATTTATTACTTTTGTGAATTTGGTGAAATTTGTTAAATATGTCAATTTATCAAATTGTTAATTTGTAAATTTGGTATTGTAAATTAATATTTTTGTACCTTGTAATGTGTTGTATTTAAATAGCTTTAATACAAACAGAAAAAAAGAAAAAAGAAACAAAAAAAAACAAAACATTCCGGATTTTTTTCTCCAGTACGTAGTGAAATGGAATCTTCGCTTCGCTCGCTACGCTCATCCAATTATTATTAGTTTTAGGGCGCTTTAACAGGATCAGGAAAGATTAGTTTTAGTGTAGTGGGTCCTCCTTGTTAACCATTGATCGGTGGCATTTTTTTCCTTCTATATTCGCCTCCTTAGCATTCCTTCGTTTCTCTGTTCCCTGCTCTTTCTTTATATTTCCCTTTAGTTTGTTCCCTCCTCGATGCAAAGTTCCGATGCAAAGCATTCCTCCTCACTCCTCAGTGGGTAATTTCTAAAATAATAAGTTTGTTTGTTTGTTCGTTTGTTTTATTAGCCTGTTGCTGTTGATAGGTACATAGTACAAATATAGGCATAAGTAGGCGGACGCTCTACGCTGGGGGGTCAATACATTATCAAGAAATTGAAACTGAAGCTGAAACAATTGTTTCGTGAAAAGTTTGTATCCTGGTTCAATGGGGGTTTTGGAGGCACTCCTTCCAGCTACTGCGGGTGTGGGGCGCAATCACATAGCCTCAGAAAATGTTGGATTTTAAACATTCCAAATGGTAGTATTTTACTAGTTTTTAACGTGCTTAGGTCGACAATTTACAAAATTGAGAACTACTCAAACAAGCCAGAACTGCCCATTTTGTGTTGTTCATGGGCGCTGGCAGGATATATTTAAAGGTGGCAAGTATCCCTATTTAGGGGCGGGGGGAAGAGGGGCCTCTCAACTCGTTTTTTTTCTCGTTATGATACTTAAAGACGATTTTGGGATGTTAAAAATAAAATAGGATATTATGGAGACTAAAAAATGTCCAAGTTTATTTTATTATAGGGTACCCTTTATGAAACAAACATTGCAAGCAGTAGCGTATCCAGGAATTGACAACTGGCTGGAGAAAGGTGAGAGGCCGGCCTTGCAAAATTAATACGGGTGTGCCGGAGTAAAGTTCTAGTTCTTCCAATGGTTCCAATTTGCTACTACATCGCATTTTTGTAAATATGTGCTACAACATTGTAATTGTATTGACTATAAAATAAAATAATCCAAAAGTAAGTCTGCCCGCGTCCGCCCCCAAATTAATCCTCCTTGATCCTCCTTGATGCAAAGTTCCAACTCTTGAGTTACAAAATTTGTGGCATTTTTGATACAGTCAAAAATACCCGCCGAGCCGCTTCTAGGCCAATGAGGATAGAGAAATATGTCAGCCAATAAGATAATTCCATTTTATACAGTGTCGCCAACATTAAGCGATTTTGCATTTCAGAAAATAATGACGACTTTAGGCCCACGTCACCAGCCGCAGCTGGCTTGTTGATTCATTTGACAGCCTAACGTTGCAGTCGATGATTAGAAGTTTTAAGGATTTCTAGTACTACGAGTAGTGATAGCTCCAACCTGTTTAAGGCAATATCATGGTAAGCATGTTATTTTTTCAATTTCTTGGACCCAAGTTTCTTATTCTTTTCGCTAGGTCGTGAAAACGGCGCAGCTAGGCTTGGCCTAGGCCTACCGCACTAGGGCTACCCTAGCCTCGGCCCTTAGCCTAATGCGAGACTATCTTGATTTATAGACCTAGCTAGGCTTAGTAGCTAGTCTGGGCCTAGGCGTAATCCTAGGCCTACTAGTCATCATCCCATTCTTCCCCATCCCCCGGGCCTAGGCCCGAGGCCCCCTAGCTCATATGTGTGATATTTGGCTGATGGTATATTGGCTCCACCTCACATAGTGTTCTCTGATAGTAGACTAGGCTCTAGCTACCGATAGGGCCTACGTTTACGTTTTATAATCTCACTTAGGCCTAGTCTTAAGGTCTAGCCGGAACTCTTGTACTTGGCGGGTCCCAACTTTTTAACACGTTTTTTTTTTTTTTTTTCGAGTCAATTGTTGTTGTAGGTGCGGCTGCCCACTTATGTAAGACTAACTGGGGTCCAGGGCAAAGCCCCGGTGGGGGTCGGGAGGCAAAGTCCCCTATTAAAGACAAGAAAATAATAAATTATTTCTCTAACGTCGCTAGGCCTAGGCCTATTTTAAACTAAACACCTTTTGCGTTGAAACTCTTTTATATTTAAGGCTGTGTATAATCTTACGTTCGAACGTAAAAAGTACTGCAAATAAATCTTACGTTCAGTGCTGTGATTGGTCGTTTTCTATCAGGGTATAACAAAGTAGCAATTGTGTTGTGTTGTTATTACGTTCCAAACATGTTTACCCGCCGAACGTAAGAATTGTTTAGGCCTATTACGTTGTTATTACGTTGTAAATATACCCAAGAGTAGGGGCCCAACGAATTGGATAGGAATTATGAAAAATTGAAAAATAGCAATTTATTGAAGCAAAACTGAGCTGGGGAAAGTATGTATTTTCTTAGGGACACCATTGGATACACAAAGATTTGGGCCTACTACGAGGTAGGCTAGTGCCTGCCGTCAGCTGCTGCCGAGCAGCGTCCCGATGAATGTGTGGTCGGCTGCGTGAGCGTGTTCACGTCTTGAATATACACAAGAGTAAGGTCCCAACAAATTGGATAGGAATTAGTAAAAATATAGCCTCTAGGCTCAATTTATTGGAGCAAAACTGCTGGGGAAAGTATGTAGTAAGTAGGGCCTACTACGAGATAGGTCTAGTGTACTCTATTAGCTGTGGCCTAGTGCCTGCCGTCAGCTGCTGCAGCTGTGCGGCGTCCCGTTGAATGTGTGGGCGGCTGCGTGGGCGTGTTAGTGTGGGCACTCCTACTTCCTCTAGGCCCTAATATAAAATTGAACAAATCTCTCTTCTCCATATCTCTTAACCATCTCCTCAACTTCCCGCGCATTCGCAAACCTATCGCCAATATTCAGATCCATCTCGTCAACACGTCGTGCTAACACACCAACTTCTCGTGGCAGATTGACAAAAATAAATATGGCCGATGAACCTCCAGCGTACGAGTTCGGAACTAGCACGCTCCAACCTCTTCGGCTCGGTCGGTAGCAAATAGTTCCTTGAACGTAAGAACAACTTTCAGCAAATTTTACGTTCGAACGTAAGATTATACACTTCGTATATTTAAAATAGCAACGTTAAAGGTGTTTTAGGTGCAGTATTTAAACCTTTATTTGAAAGTTAAACTTCATTTGAAAGGTGTTTTTCAGTGTTTTTCATCGAAAAATAACGTGTTAAAAAGTTGGGATTCGCCAAGTACAAGAGTACCATCTAGCCCTAGGCCTACCATCATTTGATGCTAGGGCCTACTACGAGTTTCCATATCGATAATTATGCCTTATAAGTAGAGGGTACTTCTTCGGTTCAGGGGCCCCAACTTGGTTTTTCATGCTTATTTCATGCTTTTTAGAATCACGTAAAACTATTATTGTAGGCTACCTTCAAAAACTTTAACGTTGCTATAGGCCTACTGGTGTGTACAAACCTCCCCACGGCGCTTCGCGCCCCCCCCCCCCCCTAACCTAGGCTTTTCCCAGCAAAAATTGTTTTGGGGCCCCTGAACCGAAGAAGTGCCAAGTAGAGTAGGTTAGTTTGGGGGGGCGGCGGGGGCGTGAAGCGCGTTGCCGTGGTTAGTTTGGCCCACCCCCCGCCTTCCGGCCCAAGAACTAAACTCTTGGACCTAGTTCACTCCTTCAACATCCATGAAACCATCTTCACCCCAACTCGAGTAACCAACACTAGCAGCACCCTCATTGACAACATTCACCTAGCTGGATAACTCTCATTTCTCAGTTAATACGTTCAATCCAGACCTCTCGGATCACCATCTCCTCCTAATGGCTCTTGCCCTCTCAAACATACCTCTGGCGACGATGTCCTTCAAACGTATAATTTTCAACTGTGCCAACACAGTCTATTTTCTTTCGCTACTTAGCCGTAAAGAGTGGCGTTGCCTCAATACTTACGCCGATGCTGATAAACTGTTTACTTCCTTCCTATCAACCTTCTTGCATCACTTTAACACTGCCTTCCCCCAAAAAAAGCAGTCCCCCAGGATTAATCCCTTGGATCCCTTGGATCTCAACCACAACCAGTGGTCACTTTATCTCAAAATTAAACTCTCTCCCAACAAAAGTCATGATGACAAACAACTTTACCTTAGTTTAAAAAAATCTGATGCCAAAAACATCCGGCAGGCCAAGCTCCACTTTAATGACTGTGTTATTACCTCTGCCAAGAACATAGGCCTACCCAAAGCAATATGGTCCATGATAAAATCACAGACTTCAGACCCCACATCCAAAGTAAATCTTTCAATTGTAGCCAATGGACAGCCAATCTCGGACCCAAGCACCATTGCCAACCATTTCAACAACTTTTCATAAATTCTAGTGCAGCAAGTCAAGTCTTCATCTACCCCTCTCAACCCTCCTACCCCTCTGGTGAACCCCAACACTAACAACCATGATCGCTCCATTTTTCTACACCCGACCACTGAACCAGAAGTAGTTCAGGTCTAGCTAAGAAACTTGGTTCTAAACACTCTAGCGGCCTAGACGAAGTTCCCGGCTCCCTTCTGGCCAAATGTATACTTCTTATAGCAGCCCCCTTAACATTTTTAATAAACAAGTCCTTCTCCTCTGGCATCTTTCCTTCAGAACTAAAGAATGCCAGAGTCATTCCCATCTAGCCTATAAACATAAAGGTAAGAAATCGGATGCAAATAATTACAGGCCTATCTCCCTCCTCTCATCGTTTTCCAAGATTTTCGAATACATCATGCACGATCGAATACTTTTTTTTAAAACTACCACTCCCTTTTATCTCCCTGCCAGCACGGCTTCCTCAAAAACAATTCCACCACCACTGTAGGTAATCTTTAGCTTTCTCTCTCCCCTTTACTCAGTTTTGGACAAAGGAGAGCATGCAGTTGGTTTGTTCTATGATCTAAGTAAGGCTTTCGATACCATCGATTACAACATTCTCCTCACTAAGCTAGAAACCTTTGGTATAAGAGGATTAGCTCATAAATGGATGGCCTCATACCTGTCCGGACGGACAAAGGCAGTGGAAATCCAGGCGTCAATTAAGAATTCAACCAATAAATTCATGTCTAAAGCAAGGACCCTGGTCACAGGAGTACCCCAGGGCTCAATCTTGGGTCCACTAGCCTTCATATTATACGTCAACGATCAGTCCACTTTCTTAAATGCAGGTACATTAACTCAGTATGCCGATGACTGAAGCCATCTCTTGATTGTCCCGAGAGACTGTGCCCCTGCCCTCCCAGCGCTGGCCAACAACCAAGCCTCCCTAATGTCTTCTTACTGTCATAGTAACCTACTAAATCTCTTTTTCTAAATCCGTATACCTCTACTTTCACACCCCTCAAAACACTCCATCATCCAGTCCCTTAGTGCGGCTCAATACAAAAAGCATTGCCCGCACTCATTCCGCCAAGTTGTTAGGCCTGTATGTCACTGAAACATTAGATTTAGATTGGTCCACCCACATTGACCAGGGGCAGGTCACTTCCAAAATAAACAGTGGCTGCTTCATGCTCAGGAAGCTGAAACAGATAGTTCACCCTCACATTCTAAAACTTGTATATTTTGCCCACATTCATTCACACCTTTCATATGTAGTGTTCGAAAATTTCATGAAATTTACTTTTTTGAAAGTTTCATTGAAAGTTTCAATGAAAGTTTCAAAAAATATTGAAATTTTGTGAAATATTCAATTTCCAAGGAAATCTTCAGGAATACAAAGTCAATTTTTAATAAATCAGCGTTTTCTTATAAGAAAGGTTTTTATAAGATTGACAAAAAATTTGCATCTCTGAAATATTACCCCATAATTGGTGCTGAAACTAGACTTGAAAAAGTTCTTGTTGACCTACCAGTACCACAGAGAGATATAGGGCCTATATATAAATTATACTCAACGGAAACTGATTTGGTAATTGGCGACTGGTGATAAGGAGAAGCTTAAAATGATCGATAGGTCACGTGACAAGAGAGAGTTGGGATAGATAGATTCTCATTTCCCAATTTACGTCTGTTGAACGGCGCAACACTTATCACGCTTTAACTTTTATTCTATTCATTATTTGGACAAAACTTAAGAGGAATAATATTTAGCAAACTTGTCATTCCATCTAATAGCGATTATTTCAAATTCTTTGACACAGCCGTTAGCTTGTCATAACAATGTAAGCGCAAGCTTGAGGTTTGCAAGTGATAAAATACAACAAAAATATGCCGTTTTCTTCTATCCTGTAATCTGTAAAAATAACATAACTAACAACCTTATCAGTTATCATCAAGATAAAATAAAGAGTTGTGTGGGGCACTTCCCACACTTTTTGAGTTGAGCAATCATTCTAGTAGCATTGTTGGTAGGCCTACCTACGTAGTTGCCCAGCTACAATAGTTAAATATTATTTTGTTCCCACTCTGGTAAAACACTTGTGACCATGAATAAGCTTCTTTACCATTGTAGGAACAGGTAACGAGTGGTAGGAAGCAGTTTGACACAGCTGCAAAGTGTGCAGAAGGTTGATACTACCAACATAACAAACTCATAAACCCTATAGAACTCTCTAAAAGTTTATAAAATCAATCTAGTAATGCAGAAAAGCCTTAGGCCTAAATACAAATGTTTCATAATTTCTTGAAATATTTCAATGTACCTACCCTTGAAAGTTTCACTTTGAAAGTTTCAAATTGAAAGTTTCAACACTTCGAACTCTATTCATATGGCATACTTTTTTGGGTGCATCACCACATCATTATAATCATAATTAGGCCTATGTGTGGCTTGTTGGTCTTGAGGTTAGCCTACCTGCTTCCAATGCAGGGGGGGGGGGCAGAATTTATATTGGACATGAAGTATTTATTGAGATATTATAGACCTATAAATATTGATATATTTTTCTTATTTTGCAATTTTTTCATATTTTGTCACAAAAACTTGTCAAAATACTCTAATCACACTAGCATATTCTGGGGGGACTACCCCCTAGACCCTCCATTGTTCCCAAACATAGACACATAATATATTATTTTGGGATAACACCACTGACAGTAGCCTAATCATATTATACCCCTTCACTAGTTGTGCTGACCATTGATCTTTGGAGGTTACAAAAATGCCCCCCCCCCCCTCCCCCCCCAAAAAAAAAACAAGGGCTAGTTACGCCTCTGCTTTGATCTAACTGTATTTTATTTATTTTCAGGTTCTTATTGCAGCTGCAGTATGCACAAAAGCTGGGAAAAGTAAGTAGGCCCTCCCATGCTTAATTTAAATCTAGTTTTAAAAATCCCTTTACTTGACATGGAGTTTGTTACCTCTAATAATGACAAAACTGCATTCATCAAATTGGAGCTGATTTCAAGTAGGCGGCTTTGGCCTAAAAGGAATCTATCTCCAAAATACATTTCCAAACGTTTGCATAAAATATTAGTTACGGAGAAAGAACATCAGTTATCGTCTTCTGAGAAGAACAAAACTAATTTTTGGTTGATGCATAAGTTTTTAGTTTAATATTGGAACTTTGATGGAAAAACCGAGCCGCAGCTACCCTCAAAAAGTAGGCCAATGACGACATGTTTGGTGATGTTTTTATTGTTGCTTGCACATACCCTTGACAATGCAATGAGCTATTTTTGAAGTGTGATGAGATTGGAGTAGGGTTGACATGTTGGGAAAGCAAAGAGAACATAAAGCCCAGCCTGAAGGGCTAGGGGCAACAACACTTTTCACCTGCTGATGACAACTGCAGCTAATTTGAAGTTGTTTGTTACCTCCACAACGCGTTTCTTCCTTCTGGGACTCTTCAGGCGGATGGTGGCCACTAAAAATCAGCTAACTACTGCAAACAAAACTCACACAAGTCACAACACGTAACCAAACCTCTGGTAGGGCCACGCAAGAAGTAAATTCTGCATGGTTTTGAAATCATCAGCAAGGTTACTTCACACACCATTCATAATGAGCCACACCGTCAGCACATCCAGTAAGGGGGCTTCCCTCCCAACTCTAGTGCTCAGAAGACAAAAAATCCATGACTACTCTTGATTCGAACAAGGTCCTTTGGCAACAAGAGAAAAGCTGCCCCTTCTGTTGTTGATGGGCCTGGGTGTCCCTTCAATCATAGGTACTAAGAGAAAGGTTTAGAGATAGGAAGGGTGGAAAGTCACAAAACAGCCCAACTAGTGAGGGGCAAATGTAAAAATATGTGGAGCGCTTAAAATCACCGTTATATGACTGAGTGGGTAGACTCTAAATATACAAATTTATTTATTAAAATATATTAAAGATGGCACAAATGTCAAAATAACTCATTGTCAAAGGCAATAAGCAAAGTAACAATAGAAAAATCAACAATCCAAATAAGTAGTAAGCTTTTTGATGAGAGTTCAGGCCCATCCCAAAATTTGCAATATTAGGCATGCTCCTAATATGCCTAATATTAACTAAACTAAAACTAAACTCAAAAACCAATTACCGGTAACTTCCCTGCATCATTTACGGCTAAACAAGTTTTAGGCATGCTTGAGTCATAAACGAAATAGAAATCGATGCGTGCAGCATAACCTAGTGGCTGCAAGGTCAACCTCCAAACTTTGGTTGACATTCTCGCTGCTAGATTTTGCTAGGTAGCAACTGACTGAATAGACGGTCGACCTAGTTGCTGTCCGCGGTGGCACATGCAGTTAGGGCACTGGTCCGAAGCGTATGGCTCTACAATGACTTGGGTTCGAATCCCGCAATATGAGGCATGGGCCTTTTGTAATCGTCCTTCATCGTCATCTAACACCACTCATCGTATTGAATAGCCTTAGTGCATTACTATGAAATGTTAAGCAACAGAAATCATCATCACCATCATCATCATCATTATCATCATCATCATCATCATTATCATCATCATTTATTAGTATCTATCACATTACATTGCGTCAACCAACAATTTATCAATAACAGTTGAAGTTGTTGACTAAATATACAAAGTTATTACAATACATTGTACATTGTTTTAAAGCATAAAACACCATACATATTGCACCTCACCATCAGCAGACACATAAAACGGTAAAATTGGACAATTGTTGTTAACATATTAAAATCAATAACAATAATCTATATCAGGTACACACAATAATACTAAAACGTACATGCATACAATGTAGACTCCTTTGCACCTCTCAAATTGAAGCAATAATATAATATTCATACAAAACAAAATAGGTCTAAGACGAACCGTTGTGTCAATCCTATTTGCTTACACCATACATCACGCAATCTCTGCGTTTGTTAAAACGAATTAAAATATGTATACAGTTAGTATTTTTTGTAATTACGTCATCAGTTGTATTGTCGATGCCCAGTTACATGTTCAATAAAAATGTCTCTGCTCCACCGGATAGTGTCACTGACCATCAACTTTCTCATTAGGGTAGAGTACCTTTTTCCAATTCCAAGCATTTTCACAACCCGATCATTCCTAGTATCCCACGATCCCAGACTACCCACAACCACTGCTTCAACCACAGTTTCAAACCCCTGGCTTCTAAGCACTTCGGCATGTGGCGTATACTTCCTTATCTTGTAATCTCGAGCAGCTAGCAAGGCGTCGTCGTGGTTCTCGGCGGGTACAGTAACATCCACTATACAAGCTTTCTTTGTTATGATGTTCGTAATAACTAGATCAGGTCTTTCCCTCAATCGTCCTTAATCTTCATCTAACCCACTTCGTATTGATGCCTTGTGATACTATAACTGTTAAGCAACAGAAATCATCATCACCATCATCATCATCATCATCATCATCATCATCATCATCATCATCTTCATTCTAGTAGGTAGTAAGTCTGGTCACAATCCAAAGCATGGCAAGCAAAATTGGGAAATGTATTTTGAAGTATTTTGTAAAATTAAAGGAAAATGTATTTTTGATACAAGATAGGCCTACTTTAACTTTGGGTATTTTCAATACAAAATTCAAACTACAAAGTACAAAATATGGGTTTCTAATTAGGGATGAGATGTTTAAACGTTTAAATGGGCATATAGACTGTAGAGTTTTATAGGTACTTTAAATGTTTTAGAGTTTTATATAAATGTGTAAACGTGATAGTGAAAAAAAAAAATAAGTGAAATGTTATTTATTTTTTATTTTTTTCATCGCGAGTTTTCAATGACAGCGCGCGCACATTGACTGGCCGGCCGGCTGGCTACTCGCTCTTGCTGCCTGCACTCGGGGTCAGCGACCTTGCCGCCAAGATTGAGGTTGGTCAAGGGATGTGCGACTGCGAGGGTGGTACATCCGGTCATCGACGTTGTTTCACTTGTGTTACAGTTGGAGATTAAGTTGACGTGTTCTCTTCAGTGGGTTGTAGGCTAATATACATTGCAATCTGCAGTTATCTTTTAACAAATTCTTATTATAATGTTGGATATTTTTCGTTTTTTGTGTGGTGATTTTTAATACAGACTTTTTGCTACAGAACAGTTATTTATTGTTCGTTTTATTTAATAATATTTATTTTTATATTTTCGTAATAAAAACAAGTCTTATGTAAAATAAACTGAAACGATTTTGTTCCTAACATCATTGATTAAAGAAGGCTATAACAGGCCTACTTCACTCGTTTATTCATTTTGTCCATCTACATAGCCTGCTACACACCATATCAGTTGTTGCCTGCACGCACGTGTGAGAGGTGCTGATAAAACTTGTCTGCAGCAAGGGAGAGAGAGATTGTCGCGTAGTTTTTGCCTCACTCCTGCAGCCCTTCGGCCGAGTTGTGCCAGATCAGCTATTGCGTAGGAGCGGGCGGGGTGAGGGTGAGGGAGAACTCGCCGGCCGGCCTGCATCACGGACTAGTGTTGACACTTGGCGTTCTCGGGAAACATGATACATACCAACTGCTCCGTTTTTTATGTAACTTCTCACGCGTATTATTTCGTACTGAACGAACGCAGAACCAATATTTCAGCTACAAAGGCGAGTTTTGGAATTTCGATGTTGATTTTTTTGGTTTTGATGTCGATGTCGGAAAAATTTCGACATCGCGATTGGACATCGATTTTTTGATTCGATGTCGATGTTGGCATTTTACATCGATGGGCAACCTTACTAATAACCTAAGTGTTGTGTGCCCTTAAACCCTTGTAACAACTCCTACTACTAACTACAAAAACAGGCTAACAAATTAGGGCAATAATTTTCTAAAAGTGCTTAATTTTGTTGGAGGTGCCGGGTCCCAGGCAGACGTATATAAGGCATCTTGTCTGTTACACTTGAATGGTGGAAGTGCCGGGTCATTAAGTGCGAGTTTGAGAATAAAACCGTTGTTAATTATTCGTCGGCCTGTCATAAGTACAAAATTACAATTTTGCTTGTAAAACTAAGGCCTTCACCTACCTAAATTTTTTTTTTTTTAAATTTTCTTAAGAAAATAGGCCTAGGGCTTATAAACATTTAAATGTGAAAATTTCAAGGGGTTAAACATTTAGGAAACTATCTCTAAATGCTTTTTCCCATCCCTATTTCTAATACATTTATTTTCAATACTGTCTAGCTCCGAGTAGGCCCTACCTTACTTTTATTCTGTGTTTGGATTTCTATTGTCTACATTAGAGGTATAGTATATAGGCCTAACACTTTGGTTTTACTTTCCAGCTCTCGTTTCCCGGCAGTTTGTAGAGATGACAAAAGCTCGAATAGAGGGTTTGTTGTCTGCTTTTCCGAAACTCATGTCGTCTGGCAAACAACATACATTTGTGGAGACGGATTCAGTGCGTTACGTCTATCAACCGCTTGAGAAGTTATACATGCTTCTCATTACAACTAAAGCCAGCAACATTCTTGAGGACCTAGAAACATTGAGGCTTTTCTCCAGAGTGGTAATTGTATTTCTTACCTTGATTTATAAACGTTTTGAAATAGAGATTTCAGAGGTCAACACAATATTATTAGGACTAGGCCCTACTAAGTAAGCGTAATAATACCTACTAAGGCTGACAAGTTAAACGTGTAAGCATTCTTGGACGTTTAAACTTTAAACGTTTAGTAATTTTGACTAAAATTAAAAGACCGCTTTACCTTGACTCATGCAAATTAGCCTGTGTTATTTCCCCTTCAACTTTCATGATCAAAATGCAGCTGTAGGCTACGTGTAACCAAGAGGATCTGCTATGCTCTAGAGTTAATTTGACCCTCTCAGTGTGTGTTTCCTCTTATCTTAGTCACTGGACTTAATCTTTAGATCAACCACTGAAAGTGCAAAATATTTACGAATGATTCACAATAGGCTGGAATCTGGAGAAGGGTAATGATTTACTTTTAACAAGGTTAGTTCGTTCTTTGAATAATTTTTTTTATTCAATAAAATTGGGCAGCCCTAATACTAGTAGGCATACTTAGCCCCTTGAGTTTCCATGTTAGTGGTGACATCCTTTTTATCAAATTTCTACGTAGGCCTACTATGCTTTTTCTTCTTGTAAAAAAAAAAAAAAATCTGATAAAGTGGATACAAGACTGAATTTAGTATTTACTTCCAGCATACACACATTTATGTGTTCTTGCATGTATTATCCCAAATCTGTCAACTACTCTCCAAATTATATCATTTCTTTCATTTGGTTTAGGCCTAGGCCTACATACCGTTACCATTGTATGTAGGGCCTACTCACAAAACCATATTTTTATTTTTTAGTTAGGCTAATTGTACTCTTTTAACAGATTCCTGAATATTGCCGTACCATGGACGAAACGGAGATTGGTGATAATGCCTTCAATCTTATCTTTGCATTTGATGAGATCGTGGCATTAGGCTATAGAGAAAGTGTAAATTTGGCTCAAATACGAACTTTTGTAGAAATGGATTCACATGAAGAAAAAGTGTACCAAGCAGTCAGACAGGTAAGACATATTAGTGAAATTACATCTTGTCTCATTTGCACCTAAGCGTATCTTGATACTACATATAGGCCTATAGTTATTTCCAAGATTATTATTTTTTCCACAATAACTCTTCAGTATAGGCCTACCTACTAGCTTAAATCTAAGTTATTATCTAGCTATCTGTTAGCCCACACTTTGATCTGATCAGACAACCTACATTAGATACCTGGAAACCTGTTCTATAGTGACCTTATTCCGACTTTTCGAACCGATTCCATTTCCATTTTTTCAAGAACAGTGATCTATGTGTAGGTAGGTATATAAGAACGAGGGACAGGGTGGTGGGTGGCATGCGTGCACGTACTGATTTGTCTTGACTTGATACCTTAAGATACCACATGGCACTCGACTTGGTACGTGACAAAGAGCGAGCTCCGAGGCCAACTCGCTCCTGGCCATGCAGTGGCTTCCAAGAAACTCTCGTGTAGCACCTAAAGAATTATAGATTGAATAATACCTTTAATGAACTAAATAACTTTTTATTTTGTTTGGACCTAGGCTCCTGCAGCACATTGCCTCCATCAACTATCCTGTGCCACCTCGTAAAGCTCTCAATTCCGTGAACCGCCACCTTTTTTCCCAGAAAAAAGTCCTGTCTAGTGCCTTCTTGTATTAGTAATTATTTACTGTAGGCCTCTCTTATTCTTAGACTCAAGAACGAGAAGCGAAGAATAAAATGCGCGAGAAAGCCAAAGAGTTGCAACGACAGAGAATGGAAGCCTCGAAGAAGGGAGTGAAAAGTCCTGGCTTTGGTGGAAGTGGCTTTGGTAGCAGTGGTGGCTACTCTCCTGCACCTATTGTTGGAGATTCAGCCAACATTTCTTCGGATACAAAGCCTAGTTATACAGCAGTTCAGTAAGTATGCTTCAGTAATAGCGGCGTAATTCAACTCAATTAATGTTTTCCAATACATGTCGTCCAGCACCGACTGAAACAGCTCACTGACCAACACAACATAAGAGCGAGAATAATAATTTAACACCTTCATGCACCACTGATTCTTTCACATGAGCCTACGAGTATCATCCCAATTTATTTGTGCTATTGATTATTGATTTATTTCTCTCGCCTCTTACGTAGACCGATCGCTATGAGAATCTGGGTCCAATGCATGATTATTATACACAGCACTTGATTCAAAGGTGTATGCTTTTATTTGTTTTTCAGAAAACCTACGGTCAGCACAAAAGCCATGAAACTTGGAAGTAAATCGCGTGATGTTGAATCATTTGTTGATCAACTTAAGTCTGAAGGAGAAAAAGTGGTGGCTCCGGTAGTGGCAAAATCTGTTGTCAACAACAAAGTGCCAACATCGCAGGAAAATACCGAAGAGTAAGTAGAGCCTTCTTCTTCATTAAGGTCCACAAACACAAAGTTAGAGTGTACCCTCTACATACCAAGCGAGTTTTCCATAAATTATCTGATTTATTATGATGTTAATTATATTTTGGAGTCAATATTATTAATTGTAGTAACAGTTTTGAAGAATTGTACAGGAGAATGGAGATTCACGTAGGGTGTTTTCTTCCGCAAATGTTCAATCATTCCCTGTTTTTCTGTTTCTGATTTTTGGCAAACCTCTTTTGTAGCAGTGGAATGTGGAATTGTATAATTTTTTGTTTTTCTTTTCATTTCATTTTCTTTTCTTCTTTTTTGTCTTTTTCTTGTTTATCCAATTTTTTATTTTATTTTTTATGATTTTTTAAATAGTTGTCTTATAATATCGGTACCGTATTGGCCTGAATATAGTGCGATGTTATTTCCCGAAAATACAATCTCAAAAACACGTTATTTTCGCGGTCTTGCATCTGAAATAGCACCTGAACATAGGCTACCCACAATTACCTTTCGCGCATCGGCTGCTGCGTTCTGTGACATGCGGCGGGCAGATGACGTCTACATGGTTTCTGCGAAAAAAGACCACCAAAATAACTGCGCATACAATTAAAAGGTTTTTTCTTGGAATCGATTCTTAGTTGGAATCGATGTCATCCCTAAATCAGACTGGTGAACTGTAATTGGCCTATGTATGTGCTTGGCCCTACACTGTTAAAAAACATAGGCCTAGGCCCTAACATTGTTCAAAATGTTTTGTTGTTCGAGTGAAATTTTAGGTTAATCATTCATTAAACTGTAAATAAAAATGCTAACTTTGTACATTTTGATTTTCTTTGATTTTCTTTATTTCTTTATTTTTTATTTCTTTATTTAACGTCTATCCTATTCAGTTATAAAAACTGATTTACAAAAGAGGACAACTAAATAAATCTAATTACATAGATGCAGACACAACAATGAACTACATAAGTAGGCCTAAATATTTGAAATAGTAATATTACAACAATGCATTAAAATTTAAAACTCAACAAATTTGGTAACAAATAAAAAGGATATTAAATGCAATTAATGAATGAATCAAATATAAAAAGGGTGGGGAATGAAAAGAAAAGAAAAAAGAAAAGGAAAGGAAAGGAAAAAAGAAAGAAAAAAATTGTTAAAAAAGAAAAACAAAAAGATTAAAGAAGGGTTGACAAGTTGGGAAACTAAGCTCTCTATATCAATCTAAATTATAATAGTACCTACATTAAACTTTGCACAATAATAGGGCAATGCCAAGCTGGTTCACCCAGAATCTCCACCTAGTTTTGCATGATTGAGGTTTGGTCACAGGACTGAGTCTCCTTACATTGTGGTTTTGAGGTTCCAGCAATGCCGTATGGGTAGTTAAAGATGTTAAAATTCACATTTCAACAAGATCCAGACAACGGTGACCAAACGTCAACGTCAACGTCGTATATTAATTAATGTATTTCAGTGTCCATTTACACCAAGAAGAGCGATTGATTCTCCAAGTCGGTCGAGATGGAGGCCTGCAGAACTTTGAACTTCATGGTCTTGTGACGCTCCGCATATCGGATGAAAAGTGGGGGAGAATTCGAGTTCATTTAGAAAACAGAGACACGAGAGGAATCCAACTACAGGTGGGTAACCAGGGATTACCTTTGTCCCACATCGGTCGGGTATTAAAACTCGGAACTGGTTCTAGCCCATCTACTACGATTGGTTAACCTTTATCTGGATTCCGTATAACAAGGCATTTTAAGGACACATTGCAACTTGCCAGCATAGGGTAGGTGCTGCTATTTGCTTTTTATTGCTGTACAGAATAATAAATAATATAAATAAATTAACAAAACTAAAACACACACTAACATATATCCCGTTATAGGCAGAAGTTTTTTAACTTCTGATTTGGACTTAAGTCCATCAGTTCTTGGCTTAGGAAATTGTATACTGTGACTTTGGAGCTCTCCTAGCAACTAAAGTCTATCCATCCTTGAGGTACAAAGTGACCATCGGCGGACGAGACCGGGATCGGTCGTCCCGTCTATTGTCTGCATTTTTCCCTTTCCACCTTTTTTGGCGTGACCGAACTTGGGAGCGAACATGGGTTTGTTTCTACCTGCCTTCGCCCATTTCAAATCTATTGTGATGAAAATAATTTATTCAGCAAAATATTTTTTATATAATTGCAAATATTTCATAACGTGGTTCAAATGTGTAGCTTGAGTTATGAAATGTGTTTTTTTCCCTAGTGTCTATGATCAAAACTGACTGAAATACATAAATATTATTATATTATTATATAATATTATCAAAATATGTTATAGAAGACCCATACCCGACGCGTCCGTCGATGGTCACTTTGTACTTCATGGATAGATAGACTTTAGGCACATCATAAATTCTAAGGTCGTTCCGAATCAGCCTAGTTGATTATGGTGCTTTCCGCGGGTGGAATCGTGTCCAGCTTGATTGATGGGTGTTTTCTACTTAAATATGTCGGTTTCTAGTTGGTCATTGTTCGCTCATCGATAGTGTCAGCGCTTACAGGGCTGGCTTGGTCGGCTTTAAATTTAATGTCCCCCACTGAAAATCAGTTCTTTGACTGAATAGGTAAGACTAAATACTTTTTCAAATTTTTTCAAATTTGTTTTTGGGATGCACACAATAGTTGATATTATTGATCGATAATCAATAATGGATCTAATTTTGATAATCGATAACCAAAATTCATTATCGATTATCGAAATATCAAATAATTAGTCAATAGTGGCACGAACCAAACTCTAAAGATGGAGATTATCTCACGTTGAGCCATGCACTGGCTGGGCTGATGACACTCGAGATTTATGTTTGGAAATGAGGTATCAGTCAGTAACCGAAGCCGAACACATGCCATTGAAGACAGCGAGGCAGCAAACGGAACGTGATTGTATTGTTTTGACTTACACTTGCCACACTTGAGGATCCATTTAAAGGTCCGAACAGGCTTTGTTGGTAATATTGATAATTTTTTTTTCTTGTGCAAAGTTGGCTCTTAAGCCATTCTTCTGTCTTGCTATCCAATATAAGACTGCCTCCTTTTCTATCCTGCTCAGTTCATCGGGCAGGGAGTCAATGTCACTCTTTGAGGACGGCGCATCCAAAGAGATGCGCTCTGTCTTGGTCTTCTAAATTACAAAGTTTACAGGTGGCCGGTTCGTTGGTAATGTTAAAGCGGTGCAGGTGGTGTTGCAAGACGTCGTGACCGGTTGCAAGCCAGAAATGGGCAGGTAAATGGGGTAAATGACATTACCATTTTGATAATCGATAATGAAAAAAGTATTGATGTGCATCCCTAATTTGTTTGTCTGCCTAAGTGTTTATACCCGAGTACTAATCGTACAATTACCTTGTTGTGTGTGTATAAATTGTGTGGCTCGTTGCCCGTTGGTCTTGTGGTTAGCGTATCTGCTTTCAATGCAGAAGGTCTAGGGTTCGATTCCCGCTAAAGTCAGAAGTTTTTTAACTTCTGATTTGGACTTAAGTCCATCAGTTCTTGTCTTAGGAGTTTGTAAACGGTGACTTTGGAGCCGTCCTAGCAACAAAGCACATAATAAATTCAGAGTTGTTCTGAATCGGCCTTGTTGATTCTGGCGTTAATCCGCGGGTGTTCGCACTGTCCATACCACTGATAGCTATATTTCCTATTAAAAATATCGATCTTTGGTTGGTTATCGCTCACTTGTCGATTGCGTCGGGGCCTACAGGGTTGGCTTGGTTGCTTTGATTTAAAGTCCCCCACTTAAAATCAGTTAAATAACTGAGTGGGTAGACTCTAAATACTATTTTTTTATTTTTTTATTTACCTAAATATGCTTAGGAAATGGATCCAGGTCATTTTAGGAACTGGATTACATATTTGAGTAGGCCTAGGCCTTTTGGGATCTATTTTATTACTAGCTATCTAGTAATTACAGAACATTATAGGACCTAGCATTTTTTCCACTGAGATACTTGCAACACACTTAAACGACTAAACTTGGCCTGTTTTGCCATAAGATCAGTTAAGGCTCACTCAAACTTAAGGTCAGCAAAATTAAAATTGGTGTATTACTCCAGTTCTAATAATCGGGTTGAACGTTGTTTTTTGCGGGTGATTTGGTGTGAATTATTATGGCAGTAACAAAAATCATGAAATGGCATGTTGAAAATTATGATTTAGGCTACTTGTCACAGGAAACTTTGGTTTGATATGCAGTCATTATAATGATATAGGTAATAATATGTTAAGTGTATTACAAACAGTGGATGTGAGATTTTTTTATTGCATCATATTGATGAAAGGTCAAGATCATGCATGGGAGTTGTCATCAGTCGGAAGTTGTGGACACTTCTGCGCTTTTTTGGCAAGAGGACCGATGTTGAGTGTTTGAGAGTGGCGTTTGCGGACGAATTTAGAATGTTCTGCTAAGCCAATGTTTTGGATTGGGGCCGCGTGGAATAGAGGATTTTCACATTTGTGACGTTACTCGAAGAAATGAATACCATGTTGGGCTAGGTATTCACTAGCTAGGGCTGGGTATGACAACTGATAACAACTGACACTGCTTGCAGAACACCTGGCGCTCACATTTTTCTGTTAAACAACCCTTGATGTACATGGCGTTAGTCAACATCACTCGACAGTGATAACTAATTTCCTTTATTTCAACTGGAGAAGATAGGATTAGATCATCATGTCGACTCAACAGATGCTTCTGTTGCTACACGAGATCACTGAATTTGTTACGTGCATCGGTCTCTAGTGCCGCTGATATTGCATGTCGCCAAGGCTAGCCTCTACCCGGTGCAGTGCTCGCTCATTACTTTTTATCTTTTCTCTAATCTTCTATACAACACTGACTACGTATTACAGGACGTCCAAAGCGGTTTGTTCAAAACGCTTTGAAAGGAATCGGTTTGAAATACGCACCGTATATCAAACAACCCAAACTGATTTCTTGTTTTAAAGTGGATCCAACATGGCTGCACTACAGGCCAGCCATAACCTCTTCGTCATAGAATTAATAATTATCTTCTACTAGCTTTGACGTCGCAAGGTTGAGAATTCAAAGGAAGTGAGCGAAAACGGGAAGCCTATACTGCCAATGCTTGAAAAACAAACAACAGATTGCAGGAGGTGGCGAAATGGCGTGGGCGTGGCGTACGGAACCGCTTTGAAGTGTATATCAGGTTCAAGCCTTCGGATCGAATACTCCAACTCGCTTCCCTAAAGTGAATTGGATCGGAATCGCTTTGGGTCAAATTCGATATGTATATCAGACTCGGCAATCGTTTTGAACCAAAGTGCTTTCGTTTAATGCGAATTAAACGTGCTGTAATACGTAGTCATAGTGAAGTCATGTAATAAATGTCTTATTGAAGTTATACCCAAATAACTGCAGAGCAACAAAACAATCTGTTTACAGAGAACAAAAGCTGAAATGAAACTACTTCATGGAGCACACTTCTGAGAATTATGACTTTTGCAGCAAACACAACCAAATTTGAGGGTTATGACTAGTTAAGTGTCCTGCCCAGCAAGGGAGGGGGAGGAGGGACAATGATGTTTTTGTTTTGTGTTATATGTGTCGTGTAGCTCGCCTGTGAAAAAGGTAGCTAATGGAAAACCCCATTTTTTATAGCTGAGAACTCTATGAAATCTATGATTTGAAAGAAACATTTTTATTATTATTTATTATATTTATCAACAACATGGTTGTACCCCACAAGTGTCTTCTTAAGTCATAATCATCATAATGGAATATAAAAAAAGTTCATTCTTTTCATTTATTTATTTCATTATAAACACAGGGATATAGGTGAGGTGGTACCACGAAAAGTTTTCGGTATAGGCCTAATGATAACTTTGAAGTAATTGTGCTCGTCCTTCATTGTAATTGCTTTTGACTGTATCCATCCAGTTTAATCTAGACTTATCTATGTGTCTCTACTATGTGTACCGTACTTACTCTCTTTGAGGGTTGCTTTGTGCTATAGGCCTACCTATCTTTAAATGATATTTATAAGTAAATTTTTAATAAATCATTGTTTTTGTAGACTCATCCTAATGTGGACAAGGAGCTGTTCAAGATGAAATCTCAGGTTGGACTGAAAAACCCAAGTAAGCCATTCCCCCTTCACACTGATGTAGGTGTTCTCAAGTGGAGATTTCAGACACCGGACGAGACTTGTGTTCCACTCTCAAGTAAGTTTTTTAAGCGGTAGTTTTATTATTACATACTGTAGTTCAATTTAACGACTCTTGACCAAATGCGGTATAATACTAGAGCCGAGACAAATTGAATGATACAAAGTGCACACTAATATTATTTAGCTACTAGTAACTGATTTTGTAGTAATGTCATGCTTTTTTCCTCAGTTAACTGTTGGCCTTCTGAAAATGGCCAAGGTGGTTGCGATGTGAACATAGAATATGAACTGGAACATGACCGTATGGAACTGCATGATGTTTGCATCACCATTCCTCTTCCGTAAGTAGTATTACATGTCGTTAGTAGGGCTGGGCAAAAAAATCAATATTTCGATACGATATCGATAAGTGGAAATATTTTCGATATCGATATTTGGCTTCATATCGAAATATATCGATATCATATCGAAATTTTTCTTGTGATATCGATAATTGAATGATACGTCATAGCCCAGCACTAGTTGTTAGTAGGGATGGGATAGTGTACACGTGTAAACGAAACGTGTACACGTTTTAATGTGATTACACGTTTACTATTTCTACGAAAATAATAAACGTGTGAGCGTGTCTATGCTGTGTGCGGCCGGCCTTGCCTCACGAGAGAGGAGCGAGCCTGTTTTGATAGCTCAAGCCTCTATTGATAGCTCGGTCTTCCAGCCTGACGCGGAGCAGGCGCACTGCGCAGAAGGCGTATAGTGAGACAAAGTGCTATTTATTTATTATTATTTATTATCTCTACAGCTCTCCGTGTAGGTTGGACTGACGCGTCGCGTCTTGCATCATCACACGGAACTCGGGACCTGCGCAGAGACGTACTTACCAGACTCGATCGCTACCAGCTGAGGCGTGAATAGGCGCTACACCAATAAAATAGATCGCGTACTGTAAATCATTTTTTTTTTTTAGCAAGTGGCAAACATAACAATGTGTACGTGTACACGTGTACACGCGCTGACAGCCAAGAGTGTGCACGTTTAGGAAAGTACACGCATTTGCCCATCCCTAGTTGTTAGTGATGTTAAGGTTTTAAAATTACTCTAGACCCATTTAAAACAAACCCAACACTCTGATACAAAACCTCTTTTTTTAGGAAAGCACCCTACATTAATGTTTGTTAGCAAGAACTATACCTATAATAATAATTATTTATTTATTTCCGTTACAACCGTTACCGTTACAACTGGCCACATGGTCCAGGCAACCTAGACTATAACTGAATAAATTTTTAACCCGAGCCCAAAGTCATTCCTAGTACAGTATTAGTAGACCTGTAGATGATAGACCTACTGTATCATTATTTGGTGGCAATTATGCCATATTCTGCATTTGTTGTTTCTAAGTAAAATCTATGCCAAGCATAAGCTTAGACCTACCGCCTACATCATAATAATAATGGTTAATAAAATGATACTATTATTGCATTAATTTTCTGATTTATTTCCATTGTTTCAAGTTACAACTCGCTAACATTATACACTAGCCGTCCTCGTAATCCCATATTTAGTTAGTATAGGCCTACATACACTGTACACAACATAATAATAATATTATTATTATTATTATTATTATAATAAAAATAATAATATTATTAACCCGTTAATATAATATTATTATTATAATTATTATAATTTTAATAATATTATTAATATAATATTATTATTATTATTATTATTATTATTATTATTTATATTATTTATTATTATAATAATAATAATAATAATAATAATAATAATAATAATAATAATAATAAGGCTTTCGCGGCCCGGTAAAAATTAACACAATTAACTGGTCGGGACATTTCGCCGCGTCGATTCTGCTATAATATAATTATAATAATATATATTATAATAATAATAATAATAATAATTAAACACCCGGTTCCAACATTATACCTAAGTCAGGTCAGGGGTGACGTATCACCAGTTTCTCGGGCTGTGGACTTTCAGTGCTTGCTAGCCAGGCTCAACACCTCATCTTCTTCAATGTCTTCTATGACAGGCATTTATACCCGTTCACTCCATTTCTTTCTATCCTCCCAGAGTCTTTCTTCATTAATTCTCTCCCATGATTTCCCACTTTCTTCAACGTTCCATTTTATTTGGTCCCTCCAACTATCTCTTGGGCATCCAACTCTTCTTACCTCCCCCATGTGCTTCCGAATTCTCTTCTTGGGATTCTATCTTGCTTCATTCTTCATACGTGCCTACATGCCCATACCATCAAAGTATTTTTCTTTTTTTTCGTAGACTTTCCACTCCTAGTTTGTTTTTTATTGTTTTGCTCCATAGGGCTACCTGGTCAATTTTTGGTAAGGCTACAGAACTAAAAAAAAAAAAAAAAATTTGCTGCTTGTAATCTGCTGTTTTTCTTTCCTCCTATTGTCCATGTCACTGATGCATATGATATTATTGGTAGGAAATACATTTTGTATTATTTAGCATCTTGCACCTGGATGATATTTCTTCTTTCCATAAAAACTTATGTACACTTGGTAAAATTTGACTACTAATATAATTCTCCTTGATATTTCAGCATCTATTTTGGTGTTTTTTGTTAGTTTACTTCCGAGGTATTTGAATGCTTTGCGATGGACCTTTCTTCTCCTATTATTATATTGAAATTGAATATATTTTTAAATACAATTATATTAGGTAGGCCTACATGATTTGTAAGCATGCCCACTTTAAGGACAGGTAGTTATTGATTCATACCAATTGCCGTAAAAGTTAGGTCCGACTGAAAGTCGAGGATTCAAAACCAGAATATTCAATACTTCATGTTTTTTCAAATATTTCAAGACCATCGTTTCTTGAAGTTTTCCATCACTACGTGTCGTGTGCTATATAAGTGAAGGAACTATCCTAGACTAGACATATTATTACTAGTTAGGCCTACTAAGTAAGAATAAGCAGAAGAAAAAAAGAAGAAAATTATGAGAATGTAATATTTTATGAGAGGTTAACAACATTACAAGGCAAATGCTTACAGTAGCCTACATCAATAATTTGTTACACCTTACAATATACTACTGATAATGTGATACGTCAGTAGGTAGGCCTATATGTCATATTTTTAATTTACGTCATTACAAGATAATATTATGAAATGTGATACTGATACTGGTATTGACATGAAGTAAACAATACTTTCTCATTTCACTTCGGTAGGAGTTGTATATACGTAAACAATATAGCCTAGCTAGTAGGCCTACCTTGTAATTTACTAGGTAGGAATGGACACAGATGTGGATGTTATCGATCAATATTTGATATTGAAAATGTTTTGATAATCAATATCCATTTTGTTATTGAATTTGAATTTATATCAATAGTTTCAATAGTATAAATAAAAGTTTAAAACACATTTTTAAAACCCCGTCTTCACAAGTGAGATTGCACCTTTTGTCTCTGCAGTGTTTCTGATTTTTTATTGTTAGAGTATGTATGTATGTATGTACTATGTATGTATGTATGTATGTAGTTTGCTTGGTATATAGATGAGGCCTAAATGGCTAGGATACTTAAACTGGGAACATGAATAAACATGTTTCAGTGGGGGAAAGGTACAGAAGGACGACAGCTTACCTTGAAAAACGTTAGGTAGGTCGCACAGACACAAATAGATGAGTAGACAAAGTTGCTGATACGTTTCGACCAACTAGTGGTCTTTATCACTCAGCGTGAGTAGAGATACTAAAAGTAGTTCTAAAGCTAGCATGGTATGTACAATGAAGGCGCTGTCGGTGGGTGGTGGTAGGTGGAACTAGGTCTAGGGGAGGCAGAGCTGGGCGCGCCTGCTACCTGTTGTTCAGGTTAGGAGGCTCGCGCGATCTGGTGATGTGTTGGTGAGATAGCTCCCAGTTTCTTAGCTCCAACTGCCTGCAGTCATCGGGAAGCGCCTTGATGATTCTCGTTGTGAAACAGTCTTTGAAAGGGAGGCTGTGTTCAACAGCATGCTGGGCCACAGGTTTGTCTGGATCCATCTGTTTGACACTTTGACGGTGGCCTGTCATACGGGTTCTCAGTTCATTAGTGGTAAGGCCTACATACTCTGCCGGACACTGCGTGCACTTGAGCTGGTAGACTACGTTGGAGGTGAGACAGCTGTTGTGGTGATGGATGGGGTAGGTGACCCCTGTGGCTTCAGCAGTGAATGTCTTGGTAGGTGGATGCATAGGGCAGGTTTTGCACCTAGGGCGGTTGCAGGGGTAAGATCCTATTGGAGGAGCTCTCTGCGGACGAGTTGGAGGCCTAGGCCTCCAACTCGTACCCCTGCAACCGCCCTAGGTGCAAAACCTGCCCTATGCATCCACCTACCAAGACATTCACTGCTGAAGCCACAGGGGTCACCTACCCCATCCATCACCACAACAGCTGTCTCACCTCCAACGTAGTCTACCAGCTCAAGTGCACACAGTGTCCGGCAGAGTATGTAGGCCTTACCACTAATGAACTGAGAACCCGTATGACAGGCCACCGTCAAAGTGTCAAACAGATGGATCCAGACAAACCTGTGGCCCAGCATGCTGTTGAACACAGCCTCCCTTTCAAAGACTGTTTCACAACGAGAATCATCAAGGCGCTTCCCGATGACTGCAGGCAGTTGGAGCTAAGAAACTGGGAGCTATCTCACCAACACATCACCAGATCGCGCGAGCCTCCTAACCTGAACAACAGGTAGCAGGCGCGCCCAGCTCTGCCTCCCCTAGACCTAGTTCCACCTACCACCACCCACCGACAGCGCCTTCATTGTACATACCATGCTAGCTTTAGAACTACTTTTAGTATCTCTACTCACGCTGAGTGATAAAGACCACTAGTTGGTCGAAACGTATCAGCAACTTTGTCTACTCATCTATTTGTGTCTGTGCGACCTACCTAACGTTTTTCAAGGTAAGCTGTCGTCCTTCTGTACCTTTCCCCCACTGAAACATGTTTATTCATGTTCCCAGTTTAAGTATGTATGTATGTATGTATGTATGTATGTATGTATGTATGTATGTATGTATGTATGTATGTATGTATGTATGTATGTATGTATGTATGTATGTATGTATGTATGTATGCATGTATGTATGTATGTATGTATGTATAACTATGCCAGGAGAGGGTTTTCAGGACAGAGCGCACCTCTTCAGCTGCGCCGCACTTAAATCTGACATTGACGCCCTACCAAATAACCTGAGCGGGCCAGAGAGGGAAGCATATATTTACTGGATAGCCAGGAAGAAAAATGATTGAAAAATCAAGCTTTCGGCATAGGAAAAAAAAGGAGAGGGAGACGTTGTGAGCTAACAGGCCAAGATAAAGATTAGAGAAGAATAATTACGAATTATGCCTCGAAGGAGAAAAACAACATACAAAAACCAACATACAAAAACACAGTAACTTCTACCAGTGCATGGAAGTCTTGGTGTGGGATTTGGAAATACCCATTGAGTGCAAGATTACACTATACGTACAAGACTTATTTAATACCGATTCTAGCCTTTTTTTAATAGGTGTGAAATGGTGTTATGGCTCCAGTAAAATATATATTTAAGAAATAACAATTGAAAGATGAGATAACATTTAATGGATCCATGAGCTCCAGTATTCACTTGCTTGACTGTGTTGTTGTGGGCCACCCAAGTAGCTGCTGGCAGATGTTATTCTTGCAAGAAGAGTGTATAGAATGATAATTGATAACTTACAAAAATCCCTCGTTTGAGACAAATATTTTTACGAGGTCGGTGGTAAACAAATTGAATCTGTGATTGATTGATAGTGTTAAGTTTCGGGACAATACTGGTATAATACAAATCATTGGATTTTTCAAAATCATTGGATTTTTCACTGTTATTTATACATAATATATTTATTTAAAAGGTGATATTTCAACTTCTTTACAGAAGTCTCTATCAACCAAATTGACAATTTAAAAAAACCACAATAGACAAGACAAAAAAGAAAAACCATTTCCCAAAAAATTATAAATATGGCTGTGTATTAGTAGGCATACCAAATTATTAACATATTATAATAATTTGCTTAATTTGCTTGCTTATTTGCTTAGTTCTGTTCTGAAATTTGGTACTAATACACAGCCATATTTATAATTTTTGGGGAATTTTTTTTTGTCTTGTCTGTTGTGTTTTTTTAATTGTTAATTTGTTTCATAAAGACTTCTGTAAAGAAGTCAAAATATCACCTTATAAGTAAAGATATTATGTATATAAATAACAGTGAAAAGTCCAATGATTTGTATTGTAGTAAAGTTACTACCTGTTATATAGGCCTCCGAAGTAGCCGCGCGCCGCGCCACCGTCGATCCCTAGCGGCACCCGAGAGGAGTTTAGAAGGTGACACGATTTGAAAATGGCTGGTGTAAACCATAGGATCGTGCTACATTGATGCACATAAATATTACTTTGCGCACTTTATTAGTGGTTTGTTGGAAAAGGGGAGCTGCTATACGAACATTAACACTTAAATAAAGGAAAATAATGTAGATTTGTACGAAAATAATAGTAGCTTTATTATTTGTTAACTTGTTGTACTTTCCCGCCAAGGTTGCTAGAATGCGGCAAGTGCACGGTACGCTCTTTAACCCAGGACCAAAATCAATATAATGTTATTTAAATTATCGAATAAATAATGCATAGATCCTTATTAATAATAACACATACAAAATTACACGATTCTAAATATAAAGGAACAAATAAGACGACTGATACAGTGTGAAAAGAAATGTTCGAGCAGGCCTACAATTAGATGCATGAATAATATTTGCAGATGGCTATTCTGATTTTTGAAGGAGATTTGGTTCATTACGATTTCATAGATCATGGACCTCGCCTGCCAACTACTTATTTTTAAGTTAGCCCGACATTGCCTCTTATTTATTTTCTACTGTTTACGATACGTACTTAAAATGTCATGACAACATAATCAAATAAAAGTAATGGCAACCGCAATTATGACACCACAAGATTTGGTTCCATATTATAACATTACAAAATGACCAAAAAAATCAGTACTTTTTTATATAACTTATATTTTAATTCAATAATAAGTACGGGATGCAGGTCATACAACACTCGAGACTTCATACAGGAGGTTGTCGGAACAAAACCGTCACCAGCAATCCTGACGAAAAGTTTTGTTTTGTCAATATGATGATGAGTTCACTTAAATTAATTGCTCTAGTCTTTGGACATTCCTTTCTCAAGGATGACGTTAAATTGGGGTAGGACAAGCTGCCGCCCCCCTCCCCCTATCGAATTTAAAGTAAGAAATAATGTACAACATATACAATACATTGCTTGTACAGTACATTGTGCAAGTTTGTGCACATAAGAGTTAACTTTTTTCAAGAGATATTCTCAAATTAATTCCGGGGGGGAGGGAGGGGTGCTATCTTGAAGGAGTCAACCCATATAGTTAATTTGATACCGTTTCAATAGTGGACATTAATGCATCGTTTGTTTGTAAACACAAACATTCATTAATGCAAATGTATTTTCAAAGATGTACTCAAATTACTTGACGAAACCCTCACAAATCTGTTGTAATACATTTCAATTGTGAACATATTTAGCGCATTGTCAGTGAATGTTTTGCATATAGGCTAATAGTATCTACTATCTTTATAATGCGCTAAATTAGGCCTAATGCTGAAAAAATGTCTTTTGTGCACACTTCATAAACATAAATTACTTCTTGTGGCGTAACAGAAGGGTGGAAGGGGTTTATTATGGGGGAGGGTGGTTATGAACTTATGAGCACGGCTATGTTATTGGTGTCACTCAAAAAGGCTAATTCTTGACCCATAAAAAACGTAAGTTTAACTTATAACTATTGCTTATGTCAGTAAAATGGGGGGGGGGGATAAGAGTTGCCCCACCCATATGTAGGTATGTGTAATGTATGTAGGCCTATCTGGACATATGTGTCCACTGTCCAGTCTAAATTATGTTATGCCAATAAGGCTTTGCATGCCATGATCTCTAATAATTATTGTCGATGATTGTTCATGAATCATGACTTGCGATTTTAGACCTACGTGTAGGCCTAGCTGAAATCCAAGGTAATTCACTAAAATAATGTAGCCTAATAATTTGATTATAAATTTATAACTCAGGGCATGTCTGTACTTTTATCAAACGCCTAGTAGAAGTGGTATCCCTCTAGTATTAATATAGTAGGCCTTTTATTAAAATTAAAGTTTACTCCATTCTTCTAAACCCTTCTACTTTATCTGTTAATTCGAAGATCAGTTGATAAATGCTAGGGTTTTGCTTGCTCACGTATCAGTCACCACATCTAACAACACAACAAATACATCTACTTGCTAGTTGTACCATCTTGTACAAAGCTAGCGATTAATTTGTTGCCTCGCGCGTTTAAATCCGCATCTTTACCAGCCATTTCCCGCAGCACGCGACACCTTCCCAGTTGACACACTTCTGCCGCTAGGGCTGCGCCACAGTCTACTTCGGAGGCCTATAGTTTCATTTTTTAAACAATCTATCTATTCTATATAAATTTTAAAAAGCTATAAAAGGGTAACAAACTTACTTCAAATTAGCTGCAGTCATCATCAGCAGATAAAAAGTGTTAATGCCCCCGGCCCTTCAGGCTGAGCTTTATGTGCTCTATTCTTTCCCAACCTTTCAACCCTTCTCCAATCTATTAAAAAATAAAAATACATAAAAATAGTTTTAACTAGAAAAAATCTTGCTTTTTGCCTTTTAATTTTCAATTTAATGTGTGACCTTAACCTTTGGTCTGGTAAATACTAAACAATAATTATAGTATCTCATTATAAATACAGTGTATGGTAGGCAACATATCCTAAACTACTATAATTAAATTTGTTTAGCATGGGAACTTCACCAGTGGTGAACGAATGTGATGGTGAATACACTCATGACCCACGTAAGAATGTGCTCGTGTGGTCAATGCCAATCATCGACGCTTCAAACAAATCTGGATCCCTAGAATTCAGTGCAGCTGCATTGCCTGGAGACTTTTTCCCAGTGCGAGTCCATTTTGTATCAAAGAAATCATATGCTGATCTTAAGGTAAATCTGAATATTTTTATCTAATATTAGACAAAAAATCTAACATTTACATACAAAGGTAAAGAAAGAAATTATTGCAAAACTTAATTTTCTTAACATTTTTTTTAGGTCACTGAAGTGTTGCTGGTAGATGACAATACACCGGTGAAGTATTCTGTTGATACAATTTTCTACACAGATAAATATGAAATAGTTTAATGCAGTTATTGCAGTTACAAATCACATTTTGTATGAAAGGACTCTTGTTAATATTTTTATCATTTACATATTTATGCATTGTTTAATGTTTAGTCTTTTTTAGACTTGAAACTGTAAGAATCTAGGGTTTATATTTCTCTATACCTGTACAATGCCAATACATTAATTAATCCCCGACAGAAAAATGTCCTATTACCTAAATATGATGATTACATAGTAATCTTCACCATTTGTTTACCACCTACTGTTTATTACAGTTCAATATTTAATATTGTTAAATGAAGAGATGAATGATAATTGATAACCTTTTCAGTGCACAGGATTTGCCAATCAGAATGTTTGCTGTGGCATCCATGATTGTAGTTCATCACCTCGATGTTCAACTTAAAAAAGTAACTTTGTTTAGGTAAAAAAAGGGGGAAATTTATATAGGCCCTAGCTCCCATCACTATTCAACATTCATTATGTTGGCATTATAGTGTTGTAATTTGTGTATGTTCAGAATAAAGCACACATTGATTTCAATATGGTTTAGTTTTGTTTGGCTGAAATCTAAATTCATTGTAGTGTACTGCAGACGCGAGCGTAGCAAATTGAAGCGCCAATTTTGCCATATTAAAGATGGCAATTTGGCATTTTAATTTATGCTCTTTTAATGCAATAAAGTATTTTTCTGGATTGTTTGATATGGTTTTAGCTTGTTCAACATGGGAATGCACAAACAGAAACAACAAGAAGTTATTGCAGAAGGGAATTTAGTAATTATTTGGTGTTAAAGGCTAGAATGCTCACCTGTCAACCTGACGGCAATCTTGAGAACTACTTGGGCTACAAATCGCTCCCATACACTTTAACATGCAAACTGCCATATTCAAAATGGCTTCAAATTGTCACGAAAGTGGATTAATGACTGCGGATCTAGACTACTAGGTGTTCAATATCTATGGATCAGGATGTGCCATCCATGTTACATGTAACAAACTTCAACTTTTCCCCGGATGATTCCCTTTGTAATTCCTTTGTAAAGTCTGAATTAAAGATCTACCACCACCATATTGCAAATAATCTTCCCTGTTAACGCGCCCTAAAACTAATAATAAAATAATAATCCATGCACAATGGGACCGAGTTTATTCTTGTTTTTCGAAATGTTCCCTAGATACGTACACTGGTTTGGTCAATGGTTATAAGTCAAAATTCTATAAGAAACGTCAAAATGCAAATTATGGTTATAAAAAGTAAAGTTATAATAGAAGAATAAAATGGTCTTTTTTAAATGTCTTCTGCGGTGGCACAAACAAAATAATATTTAGGGTGCTGGTCCAAAGCGTATGGCTCTTTGAGAATGTGGGTTCAAATCCCGCATATTAAGGCATTGGTTTTCTGTAATCTTTCTTCATTCTCTTCTATCACCACTCATTGCATAGCCTTAGTGCATTACTTTAATATAAGATGATTGATAAGCAACAGAAATCATCAACATATTTTTTATATTTGTAGTTTATTTGGATTCAAAGGCACACATCAACCATTAGGTCATAATGCACCACTTTAGCCTAGGGGATCTGGGGAGGACATCACCATACTGGATAGAATCAGTCGCAGGAAAAGGTCAAGTTTCTGTACTGTACCGTGATGGTGATTTTAGACCCAGGGTAAAAAAAGACTGTCATACTAGTAGTTAATCCCACAGAGATAGTATTTTAACGAAATAATTACTTAAAAAATTGTGATTACAAACTTTTTTTTGCTAATTGTCTTCTTAAAATTCCTATTCTCATTATGCCATTCTTGCCAGATGTAAAGTCAATGTTTAGGAGCATCAAAATGAAAATTTATTTGCATGCTTTGTGAATACTCAATTCTTACGATATATTGGTCAAGGCTTGGTTTTAAAATACTAGTCGAGTTCTTCAAAAACAGTTTTAGAGACTGTTCTTTTATTTATCTTTTGCTGATCTGCCAAGGTGCGAGACAACAGTGCTGCGACCCCTGGGCGAGTGCCACCTTAACTGAGACCACCTATCATCATCATTATCCGTCGCCGTTTCCTGCTTCTGGCAGGGTCAGCTTGGGTTTAGCAACAACGCGAGTGCCACCTTAACTGAGACCACCTATCATCATCATTATCCATCGCCGTTTCCTGCTTCTGGCAGGTAGCAGCTTGGGTTTAGCAACAAAATGTTTTCACTTCTTTCTATCCTCCCACAATCGTATGTCTTCCACATCTTCCCAGCTCTCTCCTTTTGCCTCCAAGTCTCCTGCTATGATGTCCTTTCATCTCTTCCTTGGTCTACTCTGTCTTCTTCCTTCTTTCATACATTTTCTTGAGCATCCTATTTTCCCCCATTCGTTTCATATGTTCATACCATCTCAACCTTGTACTTCCTATTCTGTCACTTAACTTTTCTACACCTAGCATTTCTCTAATGTCCATGTTTCTTATTCTATCCCTTCTCGTCTTGCCCAATGTGGGGGTGGGGGGGTGATCACCTATACAAATAAATAATGAGGGTGTTGGCTTACTGTTTACAACTCTGCAAAACCATTAACAGTTTTGGAAATAAATATATCTGAAAAGGACATGGAAATTGTTTATATTTCTGGAAATTACGTATTTCCCCTAAAAAATATCTAAAACACCAAAAGCGGGCTTTACACTTGGAGGTGGGAAGTTAAGATAAAACGTGAAGAGAAAGTAACTTTTCTTAAGTAAAGATAGCATGTAGCTTATGGGACTTTTCACTTTGCCTTTACACTGGAAAGTTGAAGAGTAAAAAGTCTCGCAACTTGTCAGACAAAATTGGAAGGGAGATCTAGATAATATCTATTAGCAATTTTGGCTTAGTTTTAGTTACATTAAAGTTTCATGTAAGTTACAGACAGTATTAAGGCAGACCTTGAAGAGTAGATTGCTATTGGTCTTTTTGTTGCCAGTGAACACATGCCACGCCCACGCTTTTATCTTTGCTTAAAGGAGTTTCCAGTGTAAAGGCTTTGAAAAGTAACTCTTTTTCTTTTACTTTCCTAACTTCCTAGTGTAAAGCCCGCTAAACCGAATCTCAAAAAGTATTTATTGTCAAATTGTGGTGTTCAATTTAAACATTTCCATGAGCTAAAAGTTTTTTTTTTTACCAGCCTTTGGAAAATTTGTATAGGGCTTAGACAATAAAACACAAAAAGTGAAGAAGTCATAAACTTTTTTTTATCTTTCATGCTTCGTGAAGTACAAAGCTAGCCTTGTTTTCATGCAGGGGATATAATAGGTTCTAGACCAATCAATCAGAGTGCTGGGATCCACTTGATTACCGATCAAAGTTAAGATCATTTTAACAGTGGTCGCTCGTGCCGTTCTATTAACTCGTCGGCATGAAAAAGATGCCTCATCTAGAATTTTTTTCTCATTGCATATGAAGTTTAACCGTAGTCTTCATGATCGTGTACGGTAAGTCATGAAAGTTGCCTGTAAGCTCTATAAAAAAGTGCCCAAGGTAAGAAACAACTTTAGATGGCTGATGTACTTTTAAACGTAGCCTGAACCATTATTTATTTGCCAAGTATTAGACAACTATCATTCTGTAAAGTGCAGTCATGGCACTGTTGGTTATTGGATTGCTTAACTTTTTGACTGTTGCATTCTTATATTCTGATATCGGACTAATTACAAATTCTCAACTGAAAACTCAAGATGTTTTTGGACTATACACTACTCAAAATAAAACAAAGATTACAATATTTCAAAGGTTAATCAACCTCCTTCATCAGGTTTTTAATGACAGTTGAAACAAGACAACAGAATGGGCTTTAAAACAAACAAACGATGCCAACTGAACAAAACAAATTACACCAATCCACCAAAGAATCATAATAATAAATGTGGTTGTAGTTGTTATTAACAGTAAAAGAAATTATAAAGTTCACAAAAAACAAACAAGAAGAAGAAACATTATGGCTTATTAGTTACAAAAACTTTACAAATTCCAGGAAAATCAATGCTAGGTGCACTTATTACATTATTATTAACATACATCAATGCAGCCTCTTTTAAGTTTACGTTTATGTGGATTGGTTTCATGAAGGATAATGGATGAGTTGTTCCAATCCACATAATGGTGATTTTCATAAACATGCTCTGCTAATCTAGAGGAACCTACTTTATGCTTATATGTTTTTTTGTTTGTTTATGCTTATGTTTCAACTGTCATTAAAAACCTGATGAAGGAGGTTGATTAACCTTTGAAATATTGTAATCTTTGTTTTATTTTGAGTAGTGTATAGTCCAAAAACATCATGATCTTAAACCTGACCTACTCTAAAATTGTTTCACCTTTGTAATATGAAAACTCAACTTCAGAACTGTGTAGCCTATACCATAATATTTATTTTAAGTTATTAAAATAGGTGTTCCTTTGAACTTGAATATCTTTTGATATACAAAAAACTTGTCTACACTGAAAAACAGCATTTTTATAAGATCTAGGCTTTATCACTCAACCCATAGTTGGATGAGCGTAGCAAAGATTCCATTTCACTACACTGGAGAAATTTTTTTTTTTTTTTTTTGTATTTTTGTCTGTTTGTTAACACGATTCCGGCTAAACCAATACTCCAATTGCGATGAAATTTTCTGGAGGCCTTCGAAATCTCTGAACTTAGAACTGCCACATATTTTAGCTCAATCAAAAAATTATTTCTCATTAAAATCGCAATTTTACGATTTTTTTTTATTTTTTAAAAAAGTCTTCGACTTGTTACACCTACATGCTTTATTCGATTGTGATGATTTTTTCACAGAACCTTAATTTTATGAATTAATATATTCGTATGAAATTTGAGCGCAATCAAAAAATTATTTCTTATGAAAATCGCAATTTTACGATTTTTTTATATTTTTAAAACATTCTTCGACTTATAACACCTACATGCTTTATCCGATTGTAATGATTTTTTCACAGAACCTTAATTTTATGAATTAATATATTAATGTGAAATTTGAGCGCAATCGAAAAAATAATTTCTTATGAAAATTGTAATTTTACACCTTTTTTTGTTTAAAAAAACATACGCTCATCCAATATCGCGCCTGCAAAAGCGTTTGCAAAGCTTCCTAGTTAAGTTTAAATGAATCATTGGGCTGTTGTGTCATGTCAATGATTTGGCACTGCTCAACATTTTGCCACCCATGTTGGATTATTGGTGGCTCCTTCAAGGCTGACTGTATTTAGGCTATACCTAATATATATGCAGAAGGTGTGTGTGGTTTTTCTGCTTCCAATTCAAAAGGTCCACAGTACGATTCCCACTACAGGCAGAAGTTTTTTAACTTCTGATTTGGACTTAAGTCCATCAATTCTTAGTTTAAATGGTGACTTTGGAGCCATCCTAGCAACATCTAGGAGGCACATAGTAAATTCTAAGGTTGTATTGTATTTGTATTTGTGCAGCTTTGTTATTACATTGTAATGGCACAATACCATCGTAACATTAGCCTCCGAATCAGTATGTGCTGTCCACGGGTGTCCAGCTTGATTGATCGGTGTTTCCTACTTAAATATGTTGTTCTCTAGTTGGTCATTGTTCCCTCGTCGATGGTGTAGGCTTCTACCGGGTAAGCTTAGTCGGCTTTCAATTTAATGTCTCCAATGTACTGAAAATCAATTCTGTGACTGAGTGGGTAGACTCTTAATACGAATGTATTTATTTTATTTATTTATTTATTTATTTATTGAGTGCTGGGTAAGTTCCCGCAAAAAAGGAACTTTTTGAAAGTTAAGTTACTTAAACCTTCAAAGCGGGGGTCTTTTAAAGTAGGTATGCAATTTCTTTACACAAAAAGGAACTTTTGAGTTCCTCAAATAATAAAAGTTCCTTTTTAAAAGTTCCTTTATCAGATAAATTATGGTACATAGGACTTTGGTTGTTATTTTTAAGCTGCATCGTCGCGAGTAAATATAACGGGTTCACCAATTGAGGTAACGCCTCATAAAAATGATTTGCTACTGTTTTTTATCAACTGATTTTCATATCTGTATCAGCTAAATCTGTTTTCAAATGTAGAGGCATGATGGTGGATTTTGTCATCTCTAAGAGCAAAAGGAACTTCTAAAACATTATTAAAAGTTTCCCCAAATTTAAAACTTTTGTGTTGAAAGTTAACTAAAAACGGAACGCGTTCATTAAAAAGTTCTTCCAAACACTGTATTTAATCGGGTACTTCCCTTGTTCCTGATAGGCCTAGACTCTACCCAATAGAAACACTGCTCAGTCATCACCCTTATAATTGGCCAAGGGAGTATCTGATTGGATCTTCTGGTTGTGGATTAGGTATAAGGACAGTTGGTCTTGAAGAAGCTTGCATCAACTTTGGTGTCAAAAGGGTAAGCAGTGTCTCATCATCGACACGATGCAATAGCCCAAGCATCACTGAAAAATTATTTTTTTGTTTCGTACTGCGGTACTTCTGTACTGAAAGTTCATGAAGAATTAACGGTACCCTTTACCATTTATTATAATAGACTGGGCCTCGATGAATTATATTTTGTCACTGATTTTTTTTTTGTGAATTTTCTTCTACTTTGTATATTTTGTTATTACTGACTGCGGCCTCAATGAATTATATTTTGCCACTGAATTTTTTGGTGTACTTTTTTCTACTTTGCATATTTTGTTATTACTAGGAAAACGCCAAAGTCTTTGCTAGACAAGTGAGTGAGCCATGTGTTGAGTACCTGGAAACATTCCATTTCCTCCACCTGCCTAAGACTGGATCCAACTTATAGCAACTAAACTCAAAACCATATCGTTTATACCTTATAGTATAATAATGTCAATCAACTTAAATGCAAATGTTCCCGGGTACTCAACACATGACTCGCTCACTCGTCTAACAACGACTTTGGCATTTTCCTAGTCTGTAGTTGGCTATAAGGCGCCTGTATACCAGGAATATGGGAGACCCGGGTTCAAACAACGGTCAGGATAGATTTTTGTAATTTCTGGATTGTATTAAAAATTCTAGAACATGTTTTGAAATGCATACAATACTATGGAAAACATATCCAGTACAAAATACGAGTAATGATTGCAAGGTTCACTCAATCTCTGAGCGGATTTTTAAGTAACCTTGAGAGTGTAAGATTCGATACACCTTGGTCACTACAAAAATGATTTGTTGAAAAACAAAAAACATTGTCGTTAATTTAAATGTGACATTCACTTTAAAAATTTACTACTGGTATTTGTTGCGAGTTTAAATCCTAACGGATTTTACTCAAAATGTTAACTGCTTACTAAATACTTGTATCAAAATATTGTCTGCAGTTGTTCGCAACAAAAGTCTCTCACTCACTCACAAAAACACAGATCTTGCGCCGTTTGAGTTGAATATGTAGACTTCAGTAACTGCGCTCCCTCGTCTGATTATCGAGTGTATTGCCATTTTGAAATTTGGCGATGCCATAAATGTATAGGGCAATAGGTAATTAAAAATGTTTTAAAAAGTTACAGTACGTAATTAAAATTAAAATAAGAGGAAAATAGAAGGATTCAACTAGGTACTCTTGTTGATGGTTCCTTAAACATTTCTTATTGGATGAGCGAAGCAAAGACTTCAATTTCACTGACCCCCAAAAATTTAGCTCGGGTGTTTTTTTTGTATGTTTGTTTTTTGGCTGTTTGTTAACTCTCTACCAGGCAAACGGCATATCCGATCTTGATGAAAATTTAACAGGACCTTTGAAATCTCTGAACTGAGAGGGGTATTGGTTGTCGGTACAAGCGAAGAAATTATTCTCATGAATATCGTACTTTTACGATTTTTTTTCGATTTTTAGTGCGATATTTTCGTGACATTTGGGCCAATTCTGACCAAACGGGTGGGGCTACAACGTTCATATTATACATGGACATTAAGGTTATGGTGATGTAGTACCTTTTGAAAGAAAAAGTTGAAAAAGTTAGCCAGAATCCATAGAAATAAAGCTTTAAATATAAGTTTTTGATTTTTTGTGCGATATTTTCGTGCCATTTGGGCTAATTCTGACCAAACTGGTGGGGCTACAACGTTCATATTATACATGGACATTAAGGTTATGGTGATGTAGTACCTTTTAAAAGAAAAAGTTTAAATAGTTGGCCAGAATCTATAGAAATAAAGCTTTTAATATAAGTTTTTTACGGTAAATAATACCAAATGACAGGTAACAAAAGAAACTTGACAACAATCAGCTACAATGCGTAGGCAGCAAAACAAAGAACTTGCAAAAGTAAAGATATCCCATGCAAACTAAAAATTTTAAAAAGCTCATCCATCAACGCGGCGGGACTTTAGCGTTTTCCTAGTAATAGACTGCATCATGAAAGAAGAGTAGTGTTTTTAGTTTTACTGTGCTCATTTGTGCTGTATTTGGTATTATAATGTCCTTTAATAATTGATGATTAATTAGATATCTAAATGGCTGGCTTGTCAAAATATTATACATTTTATAACGCGTTTCCAAGCAAAGATAGATGGCAGCACTAAAACGCAAAATGTCGGACCGATCGGTGATAGAGGTGAGCTGCTTACGGGAGCGCTGTATATTCAGTTATAGGTTCAACTTGATTTTTGTTGCATTTCTGATCATTTGCGAAAACATTGTTGATTATGTCATATCGTCCACGTATTTTATTAGTAAAATTCGTAAGTTTTGGGGATCGTCTTTATTAAAAACGGGAATTTAATGGCATTTTAAATTACAACAAACAATTGAGATTATTTGATGATATTAGCTCGAAAAGAACAAACCACTCTGTTAAACTATTAAATACAGAAACAAGTGTATCAAATAATGTTGAATGATGAAGATCGATGATATTTTGCCATTAAATGTTGCCCACCAATACTAATTAGTTTCAATAATTTACTTGATATCTAAAAATCAAAAGAGCTTCTAGCAAATTATAGCCCTACACTTGTTTTGCACGTTTTCTACATCGTTTTACAATGTAAACGCAATCGGAGTTGGCCTATATATATTTATCTTCTATACACTTAGGACTAATGTTTTTTTTTAAATATACATTTTATTAAAAGTAAGGCCTATTGAATAGCTGATGGCCTATTTTTATTATTGTTTTGTATGTCAACAATGACATGCCGCGTCATTCTGCAGACAGCTTTAAAATCTTGTAGGTCATATCATTATACTTATTCTATTGTAATAATATAAATCGTATTTGTTATGATATTATGTATAATATTGAGTAATAAATGAACAATGACGGTAAACGGTATATGTAGGCCTACATTAATTATATAAGGTAGAAAAGGAGTTGAGACTTGTTCATAAGCCCAAATACAATTATTATTATTTTTGTTATAGTTTTGTTATTATTATTATGACTTTATTTATATTAAATTATCATAATAAAACTAAAGAAGTATATCTCAATTAAAAGTGCCATAAGAAGCGAGCGATACTGTATGTGTGGGTTTACTATGAGTTGTGAACATTCTTGACGGTTTGAATTTGATTTAGTATTATCGTACCCTGTTAGCCTATATTTAGTATATAGCCTATAAATACCAATGATTTATTATGATATTACAATTGGAGCATTGTAATATGGATACAAATGCCATCCTCGGTGTCTCATGGGTGCATGGGGCGTAGGTCTGAATATAGTAATATTATTCTGGTGTACATGGTCTCGAATCCCGCATATTGTAGAGCGATTTTATCATTTTGGTGCACCCCCATACTTTTGATTATCATCAATTAACAACATTTTGGGAGAGCAACGACAATGTACCTGTGATTGTACATATTTATAAGTGACAAACGCGGAATGACATGTGTTCTTCAGGTAAGCACATAGCGCGCTCCTCCGACTATCACTGATCGGACAGTTGCATTTTTCGCCACCAGGTAGCAACCCCTTTGCTTGGAAACGCGTATACCGAGGAAACAAGGAACAGTATGGCTCTCTGGCGCGCGAGTGAGGAACTAGAGAATCGGGGATAGGTACGCCCACCTGATAGGAAAACGCATTGTGAATCGCGTCAGTCTACGAAAATACTAAGAAATATTATGATTGTATATTTAATCACCCAAATTTGCAATTTAGAAAGCAAAAAAATACAGTAACCAAATAGATTTCAATCCATTTCAACCATTTACTCATACAAAACTACCTGAAAGGTATTATCTAAACTTGACTTTTGGGTCTCGGCAGTGGATGTTGACAGGTTCTTGAATATTTGAGACATTATTTTATCTAGCCGATTACACTACCGATTAATGTCTGTGTTTATATGTAAGCAGATTACACCAGATGTTTGAAAAATGGATTCAACCTCATATCGCCCTTCGTTTTGCACATTTAAATGCCTTTGTCAGCCTCCGTTCACGCGAGTTTTTAGGCCTAGATTTGCTTTGGTGCGGGTGTCAAAGTAGGCCTAGGGCCTACATGTTTATTATTTCGTGTAGGCTCTTCATTAAATAATAATATAAGAAGCTCGAAAGGGTGTGATGGCCTACATACGAAATTAAGTCTGGCCAGAATATTATTATTTAAGCAAGAGTTTTGCATGTCTGCTAGGCCCTAGGCTAGGCGACTTGGCTGTAAATGCGAGATCAACACGCCTAGACAACACAGCTGACGGAGCCTATCCAATTTATTGAAATAAATTGATAGTTTTGGGATACAGACTGGTTAATTATTTCTAAATTTATATTTTAGTAAAAAAATTATTAGTTTTCTTCTAGCCGAGTCATTTGAACACCTAGGGATGGTTGAAACTGGCAAGCAGTAGGCCTAGGCCCTAGGCCAAGCTAGGCGGCCGTCAATTTTCCGCGCTGTTATCTCAGTTTATCACAGCTCTAGGCCATTAACATTTTGTCAAATTACTAGTCCACGCTTGCATTAGCATATTATACTACAAGGATATTTTATACTCTGGATTAGTAATTGATGCTCTTTGTTTTTAGATTTAGGGCAAACAAATCAATAGGCGCTAGTAATTTGAAATGCAGTACGTGAGAAGAACGTACCCTATATAAAATCACTTATTCTTTACAGATTTCATTATGTTTAAACTTTAACTATACCACAAGGTATCAACCTATAGTTCTGAATCATTTCTTTTATGTAACTGGAAACGTTTTCAACAGAAAAAGTGGGTTTTCAAGATTGGGTCCATGCAATGTTAGCCAAGCGTGTGGACGGCAGCTATCCCCTTTTACCCGGCCATCTTGCTAAACAGCTGATTGCTCACAAAGCGCTCCATCGGACCTTTTTTCTCCGACACCTTGCAAAGGCCTACCTGTTGAATTTTGAAAGAGGCTAATAAATCGAAGTGTCTATACGTGCACCACGGTGGACGACCAAGCCTCTATGGACCAAGCAATCACAGACTGAGCTCGCGGACGACCAGTGAAGCTCAGGCTATGCGTCCACTTTTGGCCCCGTGGGTGCATGTGCATGAATGCATGTGAAATGAACGACATTATTATATTAATCTACATATCTACGGCGTCGGCAAATACACTAAAAAGTGTAGTGTGCGAAATAATCGAACAGGGATCCGGATCTAGGCAATGAACTTAAATCGCCATTGTTATTTGTTACCGCCACATGTTTGAATCCAATCCGATCAATCGATAAATCGAGATTTTCTGGCTGACCTTGACCTTGTGCTGTAGTGCATGACAAGCATATGACAAGCAACTCGTAGCAACTGACAGTCTGACATAACTTTAACTTGCCGGTATCGCCGGTTATTACATAATCTGGCTGCAGATAACCTTCATTTTTTTGCCTCTTCTCTGAAGCCTAATTGCCAAGGTAGGACCTGGTACCCATCTTTTATCCTTGAGTTGATCTTTATGTGTTTATAGGCCCTAGTGAACAGAAGATAGGCTACTTGTGCCTAGCTAGGCCTACCTAGGCTACTTCGTGATTTTGAATTCGGTTTGTTCTTAACACTTTGGTAAGTCTAGGCCCTAGCCTAGGCCTAGGCCTATCTGTGCTTGAAATATCCTCTGAAAATTAATTAGGCCTAGGCCTAGGGCCTTCCTTCCCTTCTGGTCTTTCTGTTCCTATTCTTTCTTTTTCATAAATAGGCCTAGGGCCTAGGCCTACCCTTGCCCTACGGCTACGGCTAGAGGGGTCCAACTTTTATACACTGTAACGGAAAGGATTTCGGGTGCGCTCTTATAAAAAATAGGCCCTATCCTAGAATTATCACGGCAGGTAACTAGGCGGAAAGGTCGACCAAACCATTGAATAAGATTGGATACACAAAGACTAAACTAACGTAAGTAGTTTTGTAACTGAAAGGATTTCGGGTGCATAGGCCTGGGCCTATGTTTTCATTGAAAAAAACAAGTGTTGAAAAGTTGGACCCCCCCAACCGAAGAAGTTCCTGCCCTACGGAGGCTAGGGCCTAGGCCTTTGTGTTCCAAATTCAATGCCTAGGGCTAGCGGAACTTGTTCGGTATGGGGGGGGGGGGTCGGGGGTCCTACCTTTTTTAGTGGGAGTAAAGGCCGATGCACAATTGCCCGGTAACGAGAACGGGAAGACGCTAATGTTAAAGCTTCAATGCACAATAGCCCGTGAAGCAAACCGACGGGAACAAATCAAATAATAAGTGAGTTAATTATATTTTGTTATTCCGCACATTTGTATTTAATTTATTTCGCATATTGCTCGCGTAGGTCTATAAACTATATCAATCAGCTGATAAAATAGTTTTAATACGTGCACATCTTGATTCCGATTGGTTCCGGTAACGTACGGAACGGAAACGTTACGGAAAGTTAAAACTTGGTGATGTTCCCGTTGTCGTTGCCCCAGCAACAGGATGCTTTATTGTGCATCGTGTCGTAAGTTAACATGTGATTCAACTTTCTTCCCGTTATCGTTACCGGGCAATTGTGCATCGGCCTTTAGTAGGTGGTTAGGAGGGTCGATACATTTGGGTCACTATGGCGTAGTCAATAATTTGCACCCAAAAAGGTCTTTGCCCAAATGTCAATCACCCTCCTAACCCCCTTTTTGTGTGCAAATCGACTGCGCCATAGTGGCCCAAATATAAACCACCCTCCTAACCCCCTAGGCCCACAAACTCCTTTTCGGGGTAAAGTAATCCCAGCTCTGGTATAACTGACCACGTTAATCACGCGAGCTTAAGTCCGGACTGCTGAACACCTCAGTCCGGATTGAGTCCAGTTCGGTAACGAAGCCGTGCTAGCTCGGTCTGTGCGGGCTGAAATATGCATGATAAACGCAAGCAAACTCAAATACATGCTAGCGGCCATCTTTCTTCGTAAATCATCCAATCACACACAGCGTCTCATTACAGTCCGTACTGAGCTCTGAAAATTCAGTCCGCACCCAAGCCACTTTCGGACTCAGCTTGCGTGATAAACGTGGTCATTCCCTTTCAAAAGTTAAACCCCCCCCTTTGGGGATAGGCCTACACAGTGGTGGCTTGACCTAGCCTATAGGCAGGCGCGTCGGAAGTCTATTTTTCGAGGAAGGGCGAACTTTCCCAGGAAAAGTACATTACTTCCAGTGGTGTAGGAACCTCGCAACAAAACCTAACGTGAGTTATGCACACACAATTCGACTGTCACCTTTTTCAAACGAATGTTTGCCTGTAGGCCTACTACTTCATCATTACATACACTAGGAAAACGCTTAAGTCCCGCCGCGTTGTTGGATGAGCGTAATTGGTGCATTGCTAGCTGCCATGTGTTATGCGGATTTCTGTTGTTCTGTGACAAAATTATTACAAAGTCGAATAATTTTTTTAAATTAAATAAAATTAAATAAAAAATTGACTTTATTTTTTAATTTTTTCTATGAATCGTAATTTTAAAAAAGGAAAAAAATCGTAAAATTTTCGATTTTCATAAGAAATAATTATTCGATTGCGCTCAAATTTTACAAGAATATATTTATTCATAAAATTAAGGTTCTGTGAAAAATTCATTACAATAGGATAAAGCATGTAGGTGTTATAAGTCAAAGACTTGTTTAAAAAAAGAAAAAACATGTAAAATTTCGATTTTCATGAGAAATAATTTTTCGATTGCGCTCAAATTTCACACGAATATCTTAATTCATAAAATAAAGGTTTTGTGAAAAAATCATTAAAATCGAATTAAGCATGTAGGTGTTATAAGTCGAAGAAATATTTTAAAATTGAAAAAATTCGTAAAATGGCGATTTTCATGAGAAATAATTTCTCGATTGCGCTCAAAACGTGGCAGTTCTAAGTTCAGAGATTTCGAAGATCTCCATAAAAATTTCATCGCAATCGGAGTATCGGTTTAGCCGGAATCGTGTTAACAAACAGACAAAAATACAGAAAGAAAGAAAGAAAAAAAAAAAAAAAAAAAAAAAAAAAAACATTCCGGATTTTTTTCTCCAGTGTAGTGAAATGGAATCTTCGCTTCGCTCGCTACGCTCGCTACGCTCATCCAAAAATTAGGTTGAAATTTACTAAAATGGGCCACTTCACTTTTAGTCACTTCACTTTGAGTTTTAGATCGCAAATAGTTGCTGTAAAACATCGTTTAAACTGTGGTATGGCAAATCTTTTTTTCACCTTCGGCAAAAGAGCATCCGGCGGCTTGGGCTTAGCCCAGGCCCCAGCTGCCGCCCACAAAGTCTGCTAAGGAGTTTGCCCCCCCCCCCCCCACCCCTCCACCAACTTTCTAAACGTTCCTACGTGCCTGCATGCTTCCATAGGCCTACCTACATAGTTACATAATATGCAACGAATGTCCGCGAGTCAGTGGCGTACGGTGTAATATATTTCAGGGGGTTGGACAAACGACTCAGTAGGGGGGAGGGGGTCCCCCACAATAGCACCGCAGCTTTTTTTTTTTTTGAAAAATACGTATTTTTGAACTTGATGTTTTACGTTTTTACTTTTTAGTGGCTTTGCTGAACGAAAAAAAAGAAAAGATAGACTAATTAACTTTTTTGCGTAAACCTAGATGACTTGAATATAATATTTATGCTTGTTGGTTTATGCTGGTATAAATAAATAAATAAATAAATAAATTTTATTTAGAGTCTGCCCACTCAGTTATATAACTGATTTTCAGTGGGGGACTTTAAATCAAAGCGACCAAGCCAACCCTGCAGGCCCCGACGCAATCGACGAAGGTGAGCGATAACCAACCAAAGATCGATATTTTCAATAGGAAATGAAGCAATCAGTGGTATGGTATGGTTATTTCGTCATTTTTCTAGGGGGGGTGAGAAGATACTTTTGCCCCCCTCCCTCCTTAAACTCGGGGAGGGCAAGCTACCACTCTGCCCCTCCGACGCCGGTGCCTATAGGCCTACCCTGACCAGCGCCCTGGACCGCGTACCTGCCAGGGGTGGGTATGCCAGCTCACCCATGTAGGCCTACCCACCTTGTTTTTTCTAATTGTGTAGGGTATCTTAAAATCTGTTTTGTGCATTCTGCTGCTCTAGACAAACATGAAGGCAAAAAAATCCAAGGGCAAGCCCCCGAACCCCTGTTTACTGGTAGCCCCTCCCAAAATTGCTTCTCCGTACAGAGGGGGGGGGGGGAGATATAAAATATCTGGCACCAGTTACATTGGAACCTTCAAGCGTGCACTGGGCCTATGAATACCATCCTTGAAGATTGGCGTAGGCTACTAGCGGTTAGGCCCAGGGCCGGTTTTAGGATATTTTCTAGTGTCCGCGAGTATTGAAAATGCCGCCCATATGGACTTTCAATGTGAATGGACTTGCGTGGGCTGCAAGGGGTCTGGGGCGAAGCCCCAGCCACTGGAGCCTTATCGGCGAAGGTGAAAAAAAATGCACCATACTACAATTATTTTGTCATGTTTTAACTGCACTCAAGACTCGTAAACGATGTTTTACAGCAATATCTGCGATCTAAAAACTAAAAAAAATGAACGTGAAGTGGCCCATTTTATTAAATTTCAGCCTAATTTTTTATGTAATGATGAAGCATACAGTCAAACATATTCGTTTTACCAAGGTGACTGTCAAATTATATGTGCATTTACTACGGAAATTCTGGGATTAATATTTAACTCACTTTATAGTTATTTTACCCCCCCTGCCTCCTTCCCGGTTCCTACGCCACTGGTAGGCGCTAATTCGCCGCTGCAACTTGATTACACTCACGAGTCACGAGGCTACAGGCATAGTATAGCGAAAGCTAAACTACATTCAGGAGTGTGATGAAAGATAAATTGTCTCAAAGGTGCCGAGAGGGTTACTTGTTATTTACCAAAAAAAAAACGACTTTGTTTGCAATGTGTTCACATTCAGCTCACATAGGCCTACTTACTTGATTTACTTCGTAGTTTGTTGACACATATTTTATTTTATAGCAGATAATTAATAGAATCAGTAAAGTTTACGCAAACGGTCAGAACTCAGAATATGTAGGAGACAAATTTTATGATTTTCATATTTCGTAAAATTTAATTATTATAATTTTTGCTTTATTTGATAAAATTCCGTAATAACACCGCGGCGCCAAGGCGCCGCCTACCAAATTGTGCCGCCGTCCGCAGCACGTCGCGGATGCCTTAAACCGGCCCTGGTTAGGTCATTTACTAATTTTCGGTAATTGTATTGATTAGGCCTACAGTTTTCCGTGAAAAAGAGCCTTAAAGTTTCTCAACTGGTTAATATAGGTGTAATTATTGTTTCTTGATTAATTTCCAGTTGGCGCGTTCTAAACTTTCAACTAGGCCTATAATTGATGTTATTGGTGTAATTACCAACTGAGATAGTTAGTGTAGTCGCGATGTCAATGTTGTCCGCCATATTGGCAATGATGGTAGTGATATAATATACCAGCGTGACGTCTTATTAATAAATAAAAAAATCTACAAAACCTTTAGACCCATAACGTCATCTATTTTTGGCAAAACTCCTTTTCGGTTCAAAGTCCTTTCGGTACCTATACCTTTGTAATAGAAACGCTAAAGGTTTTCTAGGTATTTTTTGTTTTGTATTTTAGAGCATTTTAGTGAAAACCATATGGTAATGATTTCATTTTGGACACCACCACCACCCCAACCAAAGAAGTTTCGGCGTACTAGGTAGGCCTAGTGCGCCACATAAAAATAATCAAGAAACATTTTATTACACATATAGGGCTATAATTTACAAGTTGAAAAAATTTCAGGCCCTTTCTCACGGAAAACTGTCATGTATATTAATTACCAATCGTACCGTACCGTAGCCTAGTATTTAGTTTACCAATCAATTGTGTTCGATTTTGAAGGTAAAATTAGCAATGACCGCATATTATGTTTCAGTCACTAGTGGTATTACGGTATTAAAATTAAACAATGCCAGGAGAATTAGGCAAGATATTCAAGCCACCCTCTCAAGTTCTGTTCAACTCGATTGCTTGCCTTCCCTTTTATTTGCCGATCGAGGTCCGATGGTGGGGGTAGGGCTTTGGCCTATACCATAGCTGAGTTTCTCCAAGTCAGTAAGTCCATAACTTGGGCCTACTGTAACGTGCCTTTAATCTAATGTAGGAATTTTTAAGTTACATGGAGGCAGAACTAAAAACTAATTGGCCCTATTGGTTGCCCATAGGCCTACTTGCATTGTTAGTTAGCCATGTTTGCCCTTGATTGCATAGCAGGAGAAGTGGGCAAGATCTGTAGGCTACCTGCTATAAGTTAGGTACCGATACCTATATTCATTGTTTGCAGATCATCATCCTTCTGAGATCAAACTAGCAGAACATGACTACTTCAGAGATGACCCGACTTGGGGCAATTGTTTTCGGGGCAACCGGTTTTACAGGAAAGTATGCCGTTCTTGAAATGTTGAAAGTTGCCAAAGAAAAGGGGAATTTGACTTGGGGAATTTCTGGAAGAAATAAAACCAAGCTTGAAGATCTCCTAAAAGAAATTGGCAAGACAACAAAGGAAGATCTTACCAAGATTCCAATCATTGTAGCTGATGTGAAAGACAGCGAGTCTTTGAATGCTATGGCTAAACGGGCCCGAATTGTCATCAACTGTGCTGGGCCATATCGGTTCTTTGGTGAAGCAGTTGTTAAAGCTTGTATTGCCAATGGGACTCATCATGTTGATATTAGCGGAGAACCACAGGTAAAAATTTCCGATTTCCGATTAATTCAATTGTAATTTAATTCCATCTTCTGCAACGAATTTGCTGCCTTTGAACTGGCATACCAAATATGATGTGCATAATGTTAATTTCATTACCTATTGCAGTCATGAGCGAGAATTTATTTCTCGATTTGTTTTGTCGGGTAACGCTCCCATAGGCTAAATCCCATGCACGTAAAAAAACTTGTAAAAATTCAGCCAAACCTTAAGACACTCAAAAGTAATGAGATCTAAAAGACATAGCTCATGTAGGCTACCCTTCTACATTTGCGCATTCTTAATTCATAAACGTACACTTCCCTGTAACAACATCCTTGAAAAGGTTGGCAAAATAGAATGTGCAACTATTAATTTAAATATAATTTCATACAATTAAATTCTATTTGGACAAGCTTTTCAAGGACAAAATGGAATTTGCAACTATTAATTTAAACATAATTTCATACAATTAAATTCTATTTTGACAAGCTTTTCAAGGATGTAGTTACGGGGCAGTGTATGTTTATGAATTAAAAATGTGCAAATGTAGAAGGGTAGGGCCTACCTACATGAGCTTGGCCCTTCTTTTAGATCTCATTACCTTTGAGTGTGTAAGGTTTGGCTGTATTTTTACAAGTTTTTTGGATGTGTGGGATCTCATTTCTTTTTCAAGTTCTATTGCAAATTTGTCTTTGTTAAAATAGGATCATAATTTTAATAAGTTGTATTAATTTCTATGGTAATAGGCCTACCAATTTACAATAGGATACCGGTATTAAATATCTCGTAGACCAAATAATTGCTTTTTGTATGCATTGTAGGTGATTATTGTCAAGTTTCTATAGTTGCTTGTTAATTAGGCCTATATGCCTGTAATAAGGCTAATGTTAAAACCTTTATTTTGATGCCTTCCAGCTAACTTTTCAAACTTTTTCTTTAAAAGGCACTCATGAGGTAGGCCTACATCACTGATACCTCAATGTTAATGTGAAATATGAATGTTGTAGCCCCATCCGTTCGGTCAGAATCTCTGGCCAATTGAAACTGACGAATTAGGTAGGCCTAGTAGTAATTAACATCCTTAAAAGTAATTTTGAGTGTGTTTCAAATTTCAACACACTTTTTCACCCAGAAGGAATGCTTTTATTTATTATCATGCATATTGCAACAGAGTACAAATACTCCACAAGTGTAAATCATAGCATTATAGCGGTAGCCTATGGATAGAAAACATAAACTTATATACATTAAAATATACAATATAATACAAAATAATACATGTAACTTATTAAACATATTTGAAATCCTCAATTTAAATGTGAAACTATCAAAATTATTAACAATGAAAATTAATAACAGATATTCTTGAAAGAAAAGAAATGAAAAATGCATATTAAAGAAGAGACTAATGGAAATAAGCTAGTGCATAAATTATAATGTTAATATCCTAAAGCTTAAGTGATCACAGATTTAAATTTAAAAATATTTTGTGAGTAGAGATCAATGTCTGTTCCTTCAAGATGTTTTAACATATTAAATGAATGCTGCAATCTGTTGATGCATGAATTTGTACCACTACAAATTTTGTAGCCCCACCCGTTTGGTCAGAATTGCTGGCCAATTGAAACTGACTAATTAGACAGTAGTAGTACCGGTAGGCCTAGTAATAATAAACATCCTTAAAGTAAATTTTGAGTGTGTTTCAAGTTTCAACACACTTTTTCACCCAGAGGGAATGCTCGTACCACTACAAAATTTGGCAATGTGTTTATCGGGTTAAAAAATTCAAATCGATCCCTGGTAAAGATGTTTTTTTTTTAAACTATTGTAATACATATTAAATTTAATCAATCATGTTCAATGAGTGTTTTCTGACTAACCAAATTATTTTTTTTGTAAATTTGTCGTAACTGAACACAAATGATTCAGGGCCAAAACGAAAAATGGATTTCCTCTTAGTTTCATGATGATAGTTTCAATTTCCTTTTATATATTTTTAAAAGTGTGATCTGGATTGATTACTGATTAGTAGGCCTAAATGAGAAACATGGCAGGATTTGTTCTTATGGAACTGAATTCCAAAAATATACCTACCCTACACTTATAAATACAGTTCATGCCAGGCCGAGTTGGCACTGCCAGGCCATATACAAACTAGTTTCTAGCACTACATTTTAGTGCCACTGCCAGCTTAGCTTGGTGTGGACTGTATACATATAAAAATAATTTTCTAAATTACAGGAATTTAACATGAAAATAAGTATTGAAAAGAGTGAGATGTTAATAGTAACCAAGAAATTAAACCGAACCAGAAAAAAGTAACACTACGTGGAGAAGAGCTGTCAATTGCAGAAGAATTCAAATACCTGGGAAGTATTCTGACAAAGGATGCCAAAATAACAGCAGAAATATCAAGAAGAATCATACTAGCACACAAATTCTACCAAAGCGTACGAAAACTACTATGGAAAGAGGAAATATCAAACCGATGTTAAATGATATTATACAAAATGTACTTTCTCCCAATTTTGTCATATGCATCAGTGACATGGACAATAGGAGGAAAGGAAGAGAGCAGACTGCAAGCAGCAGAGATGAAATTCCTAAGAAGTGCGGTGGGCATAACAAAACTAGACAAGGTACAAAGCATAACAACAAGAAACAAATTAGGAGTGGAAAGTCTACGAGATAAAATAGGAAGAGAAAGACTCAGGTGGTATGGACATGTAAGAAGAATGAAGCAAGACAGAATCCCAAGACGAGAATTTGAACGTACATGTGGGGGAGTACGAAGAGTTGGCCGGCCAAGAGATAGATGGCGGGACCAAATAACGCAAAGCATCGAAGAAAGAGGGAAAACATGGGATAGGGTTAATGAAGAAAGACTCTGGGAGGACAGGAAGAAGTGGAGAGAATTATTAGAAATGCCGGTTATGGAAGAAAACGAGGAAGAAGATGAGGGGTGCTGAGCCTGGCTAGCAAGCACTAGAAGATAGCCCGAGAAACTGGTGACTCGTCACCCCCCGACCCGACGAATGTTGGAAATATATATATATATATATATATATTCAATTTATTCTAGTATCCTGCAAAGTGTAGGTTGTTCCGAAGCAAGTTTGTTTGTTGATTATGATAGCGGTTTTATTTTGTAACCAATTTGTGGCTCCCAATTTTAAATACCGGTACCGTACTGATCTCTCATTAGCCTGCCGATACCGCCAAACTTTCTATGAAACAACTATAGAATAGAATTTCTATCACGATTAATAAACTGAAAAATATTAGTAGGCTAGGTATGGTAGGCTTGACCTAGAATAGGATTAGGCTACTATATGAAAAACAGTGGAGTGTTGTGGTGATTATACTGCAATATGTTTAATCCCAAACATTGTTATATTTATTCTTTTGTTCAGGTTATTAGATAGATGTGTGTGTGTGTGTATTTGTTAATGTTACATGCCAAGCAAGGCCCATGGGTTGTGTAGGTAGTAAAATTAAGTGGCATATCGTACGCATTCAATGAGATTTTCTTGCAGTATATGGAGCGAATGCAGTTGGAGTATCACAAAGCAGCCGAAGAGAAAGGTGTTTACGTTGTGAGCGCTTGTGGATTTGACAGCATTCCCTCTGATTTGGGTACAGTTTACTTTGTTAACCAATTTGGTGGTGATGTTAATTCAGTGGAAACTTACTTGGAAACTTCACTCAATGAGGGCATTCGCGCTGAGGTAAGTGGTTTGCTTTATTATTATTATTTTGTTTAGGTTGCAGGAAAGATTAGCAGCAATTAAACAAATTTTGTTGCAGAGAGAAAGAGTTCCCAAACATTGGCATCAAGGTTGGCATCGAGAAATGTTATAAATTTAAAATGTCAATGCCCCGGTAGGGCTAGTGGAGGAAAAGATTTTGATGTCCAATTAAATCCAAATCGAAGCAACTTGGCTGCTGGTTGACAAAAGTAGGCCTATTGAATCCATAACACGTGCTACATGAACAAAATTATTTGCTTCTTTGTAAAAAAATATTGTGAAGAAATGGCTGACCATGGCATATGGGGTGATGAAAAAGCTAGTTCATTATTACTTGTGTTAGTAACTCAGTCTTGAGACCAGTTAGTTCTTAATTTTAGTTTTAAGTTTAAGTAGGCTACATACATGAATCTAGGTCACAAAAACGGAATTAATAATTAACCGTATAAATTTGCCCCCTTTCATATGATATTAATTTCATATTGTATATGGCCTATATTGGTTTAATCTATAACTTTAGCTGACATTCTGTGATTTACAATGCATTTCATAATATGTCTAATAAGCCTATTTGCCCACACTCAAAGCACTGTGTTGATGTGGACTTCTTGATGATTCTCTGTTTTGGTTTTTTAACTGTTATCATTAATCATTCATGTAACATTTATTTATCTTCTCCTATCTTGATATATTTCTCTCAATTACCGGTACTGGTTGTTTATTTAACACTCATTGTTGAAAACTAAGCTGTCTCAAGCATATATTAATTTTAGATTAAACATCTTTTAAATCTGAATCTGTATCAAATTTGTTATGTTGGCACTCATCAAGTATTAGGGCTGCCCATTTGCAATTAATTCACTAAACGTTTTACAAAGTGAGAACTTTACTAGACTATGTTTAAAAGGGAACCCTTCTCCAGATACCAAATGTATTGCGAATATTTCGTAAATGTTTCCACCTTTGAGTCAAGACTGGTTGTTCTTGTGATAAAGTCATTAACTAAAATAAGAGTCATCATTTCATGCACACTAGTAATTGGGCAAATAACACTTTTTAGGTTCACCATGACTCGATATTTTTATTTCAAACTTGGTAATTTTCGAGCTAGGTCCCATCGGCATAAATCTCCCATAAGAAATAACATGGGGGAAATCTTTATGCCGCGTGACCTTGGAGAATTTTGATCCAAAAAAATATCAGCCATTATTGACGTATTCAACAGCCATTTCTGTAAATCTGATATATTTTGTATTGTAATTATGGGCAAGTGGTTCGGTCAAAATAATATGCTAATAAGAATAACCAAGAATTTGATTTTGGAATGCCTATTTTTGCATGTTTAATGGCGTTTTCCATTGGCCGCACTCAGGTCGCACTAGTGCGCCCTAGTCCGCACTGGATTGCCACTTGTCTTTTCATTTGTTCAGTTTTGTAATGTTATTCAAGTGGAGGTTGACAACAATGACATCTCTGCACTCGCCGAGTGCATGCCAATGGAAAACGCCATAAGTGTAGATTTGAGCACAGTTTCAAAACACATTGTTATAAAGGGCCATTTTAGATTGGTTCAATCCACTAGTAGGGGGCCTATAGCAAGGTAGAACAAAAAATAAGAAAGTTAATGCCAATTTAAGAAATTTTGCTTTAAAAACTTGTGTAAAATCACAGTTACAAAATATAATTTTTAAAATTGTCATTATTTTTAAGTGTGGTATTATCTAGGCGTTTAGGGCTATAGATTATGCGGTAAAAAATAATTTCTGGAGGTAATGGCCCCTTTAAAGTAGTTAAATTTTAGTTACAAATTGCAAATGCCACTGTTGAAACTTGTCAGTCCTAATTTGTGTAACTATCTCCACTTAAAACACGTTTGTTTGTATTGTGTGGTAGTGGTAGGGTAGTGTCTGTATTATTTCCACTCGTTATAAATTTCACTTCATCTTCGTTCGCTTAACTTGGATTTTAAAAATTTATTCAAACGAACAAACCTTGTGAATGTAGTCTTGTCCTGTTTTGGTACAGAATCTATCTGAAGTTGCCATTACACAGAATTGGAATTGTTTTTCAGGGAGCTGTAATTCATTATGGAACTTGGGAATCTGCTGTTTATGGATTGGCCCATGCCAATGAGCTTAAGCCACTTCGCTCAAAGCTGTTTCCTAACCGATTGCCTCCCATGACACCAAAACTTAAGGCCAGGCAAGTTCCTACTTTTTACATTTTTTCCTTTTTTATCTTTTTATAGTAAATTTAAATTTATGTTTGTGTTGTAGCCTACTCATTGTGTAAAATTTAGGGTGCGTCTGTAATCGACTTTTTGAGCGAGTCTGCTTGGCTAAGTCGACTCGTTAGCCGGAAGTCACGTGATGAAGTTGGCGTCGAAATGTCACAAGTAGACATCGGTCGTCTGCTTGGTTAGCACCCGAGCGTAGTCGCCGAAAGTGTATGCTTGTGAGCCTACTTCGCCTACTTCAAGATGGCCGAATGCGAAGAAGTGAAATTCAAGCAGGATTGTAATTAATTAATTAAAATTGTTCCGAAGATCTTATATTTAATGAATTATTTTCTACCCACGTATAAAATTAGCAGTGTCAGGAATTCAAACAACTAAATGCATGTTTTAGGCCGAGGCCCTAGGGCATAGCTAGGTAAAGGTGGGGCCTAGGCCTAGCGTAGGGTAGCCTAGACCTAGGCCTAGCCAGCCAAAATGTAGCATTTTGAATGTTTCGTGATATAGTTTGATGTTTTTAAATTTATTTTTAACTTCTTGACCTTGACCAACGAGGTTATGCTAGGTCTAGACCCTATGACAAGCCAAAAACGAGAGATACAACGCACATGGACTAACAAACACAAGAAAGTTTGTTTGTTTACAAATTTATAAAAAAGACTCAAGCTACCGCCTTCTCGTGGGTGGGTTTTGAGAGCGACTTAAAAACGTATGTCCGTTAAGTAGGCAGTGGGAAGCCATGATAAGCAGGCTTTGAGTAGTTGTTGACAGAATCATTAAGTAGGCGAGGTGTAAGCAGGCTAGCACAGAGCAGGCAAGTTTTTAGCAGGGTAGCAGTCGAAAAACGATTACAGACGTACCCTAAATGTTCTTTGAAATGCTAACCTATAACTGGTAAAACTAAGATGCATACCAGACAAGACCTTTCTGCAGTGCCAGTTGCTAATACCTAAATACCCAGTACCTAATACATTGTACATACTTTTCTGTTCAGTTACCTTATAAACTTTGCTATTATAAGTTGTTTGTTTTATAAAATAAGCCTTAGTCTTAATCTAAAAGATGTGTTTCTAACTATGTAAAATTGTTAAAGAAACAAGGCATAAATAAAAAAATAAAAAAATGTTTAACTTGGGTAATGCGTGAACCTCTCAACCGTAATCTATCACCTGGCCATGTCCGATATATGAAAGTTTTTATCCTACCTCATATTGTTGTCCGTGCATTGTTCTTGTTAAAAGCTCAATCAAGCCTAGTTGAAATTTACTTTATTTTGCTATTATTTACAACATTTCTGCTGCACATTGGCAACCACATGAAGTAGACCTAGGAAGATATGATATCATCCTGGGTTGTGTTGGGACAAATTGATTCATTGCTTAAACATTAAATGGCTATATTAGATTTGCGTTCAAACGGTGTTAACTAATTCTTTAACTAAGCCCTACAAAAAAACTTGTTGATATAAATAATTTTGTATGTTATTTCTCAATTGTTTAACACATGTTTTACAAAATAAATATGTTTTAGAAAAATCTTATATAGATCTAAGTTTTATTTGTGGTTTAATGTATCTGTGCAAGAAAAGGTTTGTTCACTTATTAGTTCGGAACTGTTTGGAACAAAGACATCTGTTCATATGAGGTTTATTTGGGTAATTATGCAGAATCACTCAGCGGACCGGAATTACTTTGGAAGGTAATTTAAATGATTAAGCGATGTTACTTACATAGTTTGTGGAGTGATTTAAGTCGGCGCACGTTGATTTGAGTATGTTTTTTGGTCATTCGGAAGGTTTGTCGTGATTGACATAATTTTAATGTTTACGTTGCGAGAGTGTGTTGTATGTCGACTGGAGCGACGTCGAGGTGGGGGAATGACGTATTGCAGTGCTGGCAACTAAAGCCTTTGTATTTTATGGGATTGACTGGTTTTCCTGAGTTAGCGATTCATCGGAATGAGGTGTGTTTGTGGTTTTGTTGTTGGGAATGAGTTGGGGTCCAGGGGCAGAGCCCCGGTGGGGGTTGGGGGGCAACGCCCCCCATTCAGTTGTCCATCGAATTTCATTTTGCATCTCATAGTAGTTGATAGCACTGGTTTAGGCTGGATTTGAGTTTGAAGATGGTGACGTGTGGAGATCGGTGGAGGTGATGGTGGCTGTTCGTTATGTGTTGTTAGTGTATGTTGTTTTGTGTTTTATTTTGTAAACACTTGTGTGCGCCTGTTTAAAAATCACTTAAAATTACTCTGTTGTGGTTGTTCTAGTGTTAATTCAACAAAAAATGGATTAAAAACATCGCTGAGTAACCCTTCACTTTTACCTTTATTTGTTGTCAAATTCCATATAGCTGTTCTAGAACAGGTCAAACGTTTTTGAACAGTTCAGAAGAATGGAGTAGAAAATACGGGAGTGCATTGTGTGGCATATATTGTCGTAACTTAAGATACATGTTTTTAACAGTTTTTAAGTGTTGTTTTAAGTTTTTTCTTTTTTCCTTTCCTTTCCTTTCTTTTCTTTTCTTTTCTTTTTAGTTTTTACTTTTTTCCCCTTTTTCCCCCACCCTTTTTTTATATTTGATTTATTATTATTGCATTTAATATCCTTTTTATTTATTACCAAAATGGTTGTTTTAAATTTTAATTTATTGTTGTTGTAATATTACTGTTTCAAATATTTACTTAACTATCTATAGTTCATTGTTGTGTCTGCGTCTACTATGTAATTAGATTTATTTAGTTGTCCTCCTTTGTAAATTAGTTTTTTAACTAAATAGGATAAGACATTAAATAAATAAATAAATAATACCGGTACATTAAAATTAGCTTCTAGTTATAATATTATGTAAGCTAGACTAGACATCAAAACAAATTGGGTACCATGCAAATATATATATATATATATATATATATATATATCGAATATCAAACACCCTTTTCCAACATTCGTCGAGTCGGGGGGTGACGAGTCACCAGTTTCTCGGGCTATCTTCTAGTGCTTGCTAGCCAGGCTCAGCACCCCTCATCTTCCTCCTCGTTTTCTTCCATAACCGGCATTTCTAATAATTCTCTCCACTTCTTCCTGTCCTCCCAGAGTCTTTCTTCATTAACCCTATCCCATGTTTTCCCTCTTTCTTCGACGCTTCGCGTTATTTGGTCCCGCCATCTATCTCTTGGCCGGCCAACTCTTCGTACTCCCCCACATGTACGTTCAAATTCTCGTCTTGGGATTCTGTCTTGCTTCATTCTTCTTACATGTCCATACCACCTGAGTCTTTCTCTTCCTATTTTATCTCGTAGACTTTCCACTCCTAATTTGTTTCTTGTTGTTATATTATTATTGTATTATTATTATATATCAAACGTAATTATTTTCAACAGAATAAAACTCCTTACCAATCAGAAATGCCTTAAAGTATTTCCTTAAAATTTTAAAATCATCAATTGTCTTAACCTTTGTTGGAAGAGCATTAAACTAGGCCACTTCGCGAACACTTTTTTTGGTCGCGTTGATGTATGAGCTTTTTTGTAAGTTTTTAGTTCGCGTGGGATCTCTTTACTTTTTCAAGTTCCATTGCAAAACCATTGTTGTTAAATTAGGATAATTTTTATATAATAATAATAATAATAATCAAACACCCGGTTCCAGCATAAGTCAGGTTGGGGGGTGACGTATCGTCAGTTTCTCGGGCAGTGGACTTCCAGTGCTTGCTAGCCAAGCTCAACACCTCATCTACTATAGAATGTCTTCTATGACAGGCATTTCTACCAGTTCTCTCCATTTCTTTCTATCCTCCCAGAGTCTTTTTTCATTAATTCTATCCCATGATTTCCCTCTTTCTTCAACCATCCATTTTATTTGGACCCTCCATCTATCTCTTGGGCATCCAACTTTTCTTATTCCCCCCCCCCCCCCCCCATGTGCGTTATAATTCTCTTCTTGGGATTCTATCTTGTTTCATTCTTCGTACGTGCCCATACCATCAGTCTTTCTCTTCCTATTTTATTTCGTAGACTTTCCACTCCTAGTATTAATTGCTATGGTAATACCAATTAATAGAATGTAAAATATCTGGAGGCCCGAAGATTTGCTTTTTGTACGCATTGTAGGTGATTGTTGTCAAGTTTCTATAGTTACTTGTTAATTATTATATACCTAAAAAAACTTATATTAAAACCTTTATTTCTATGGATTCTGGCTAACTTTTTCAACTTTTTCTTTCAAGAGGTACTAGGCCTATATCACCATAACCTTAATGTCCATGTAAAATATAAACGTTGTAGCTCCACCCGTTTGGTCAGAATCGGCCCAAATGTCACGAAAATATCGCACTAAAAATCGAAAAAACGTATACATACGATATTCATGAGAAATATTTCTTCGATTGTACCCAAAAATGTGGCAGGTCTAAGTTTAGAGATTCGAAGGTCCCCTCCAATTTTCATCAAGATCGCATATGCCGTTTGCCCGGTAGAGCCCAAACTGACAAAAAAACAAAAAAACACCTGAGCTAATTTTTTTTTTTTTTTTGGGGGGGGTCAGTGAAATTGAAGTCTTCGCTTCGCTCATCCAAATATGCTGCTCCTGCAAAAGTTGTTCCCATTTTAGTTTTTATAACCTAAGATTGTAAGTTGTGAGTGACCCGTGTTTATCCCTCATTCTTTTAGTATTTATGCAAGTCCGTATTTCTTAGAATTTCTGATTCAAGTCGCTTCACATAGAGAGTTGTTTTTATTATAAATTTTCATTCTTTATATTCAAGCCAGAATTTGGTTAGTTCATTGTAGGCTAAATGTCAACTACGCACAAATGGTAGGGCTCATGTACCGTCCGTACATAACTTCTCCTTATTGTCGTCTGCTGTTTCTGTCTTTAGTTTCCACTATCTTGTTGTATTCACTTACTGCCATTGGTAACCTTTCTTACATTCATCAAAAGATCTCCCTGTTAAAATGTTATCAATATGTTTTACTTTACCTGATTTCAGGCCAGTGGTGCATAGAAGTAAACTAGTAAAAGGCTGGTCTGTGCCTTTTCCTGGGTCTGATCGCTCTGTGGTGATGCGATCACAGCAATATTTCTACAATCAAGAAAAGCAGCGCCCTGTTCAAATGTTGGCGTACGCTACCTTCAACTCTATTTTCACCGTGATGGGAATGGCTTTCGTGGGCCTGATATTTGTTATATTAAGTAGATTTTCATTTGGCAGAATGTTACTACTTAAGGTGAGTTGACAACACAATCAAGAGTAATAGGCCTATATCTCAATTATATTGAGCCTATTATTACCTATTATTGCCTATTATTACTGTGTTGCATTAATTTTTTAAAAATAAATATGTAGTAGTTACTGTAGCACTAGTCGTAGCCTAATAGTTTCCGAGAATGTTGTGTTAAAAATCTTAAAAAATAAATTGTGGCAAACCTTAACTGGACAACTCGGCAGAGAATAGCCACTATTAACCTGTTAATGCCTGTAGATTTATAGTTACAGATGGTAGGGACACTAACTCCCAGGAATCGATTAGGTGTATGTTTTAGTTTTACCATCCTGGGGCCCTTCTGGAAGATAAAGAAGATTCAACATTAGCAAGCACATAATTCTAAGTCAAGTTCTAATCATATTCATAGGTTCTCTTCTAATACTTATCAATCAGTGTTATCAATCAGAGCTACAGAAGAGTCACTCTTGGTTGTTGAATTGTTGCATTGCCATTTTGGATTTAATGTGACTATGAACTTTGAAACTTGTTTTTTTTTTTTTTTAGTAGGCCTAGGTCTAATCATTCATTCAAGTTGTGTGGATGCTGCTTTAGGATTATAAATTATAATTAATCGTTGTCTAGCTTTGATATTGAAGCAACATTATAGTAGTTATTCGAGTGTGTAATGTAGAATAGGGAATGTTCACCAAGTCCAAATATTGACGTGGGTGAAAGAAATGGATAGAAAACCACTTTAAAACACCATTATGTACTGCAATTAAAACCAATTTAAAGTAAATATTTTAAATTCTATTGAGGCACAAAGTTTGTAGTATTTTATTACCTGCGCAACCAGCACGTGGCATCAATATTTGGGTCTAGCATGCTAGAGCTTCGGATCAATGAATAAACTACCGCCTTCTAGATTACATAGGTAGTCCAGTATTGGATCGTTTTTCCCGTCATTATTATTGGTGCAACTTTTATAAATACAAATCTTATTTAAGTAATAAAAAATATGATTAACGTATTCAGAATGAAGTCCTTAATGTAGTGGAATGATAAAAAAAAGTTAAGTAACATTCCCTATTAGTATTACTGATTTATGCAGTCACTAAGCAAATTCCGTTAGACTCATTCAAGGATACAAGGCTAAAAGTGGCGGGGGCATTCAAAATTCCAAATTTTAACAACAAATACGGCCAACGTTCACTTTCTTATTCGGTTCCTTCTACGTTCAACTTGATACCTTCCTCACTGAAAACCTTGTCTAACATTTCAAAAATTAAAACTGAACTAAAATCACATCTTCTTTCTGACACCTTTTGACAATGTTTTCCGATTTTTTTCTTGGCTCTTTGTTCTTTTTCTGTAATTTTTTGGATTTCACAAATTAACTGAATATGTCATGCAAACGTAGTATTTATATATTCATATTTTTCATGTTTATTTTGGTTATATGTTCCGTTCTCTGTATTGTCACCATCTTATATAATTTATAAATTGTCTTTACCCCATAGTTAAGCCTTTTTCAGGCTTTGTGGGTTTTTTGATTATGTTCTAGTTAGATTTATTTCTGTATGTAACATTAATTATTTATTTGTACAATTTGCTATGTTGTAATGAGTCATATATGTTCTATGACAATAAATTTGTAAAAAGTGTTTGAAATGGACAAAATTTATGTATTTATGTTTATGTAAGCCTATGTAACAGTCACGTACAAATTACTCGTCCTGCCTCCCACAGAACAATTTAAAAAACTGCCCACTCATGAACATTAACTGTACATGACTGATATGTAAACCTTTAAATAAATAATATTAGACCCCTATTCCAATATTCATCGGGTCGGGGGGGTGACGAGTCACCATTTTCTTGGTCTACCGCTTATCAGTGTTTGCTAGCCAGGCTCAGCATCTCATCTTATCTATGTAAACCTTTTATTATAAATTACTCTGTATGTAACTTGTTTATTATGTTAGATAGGCTAATAAGAAAAATTGTAAACAAAACAAAACAGTACAAATACCTACAATTGAATTTAATTGAAGTTGAACTAAATCCAATAGTAGGCTACAATACTGTGATGTTGCATAGACAGAAGTCTTAAGAGTTAGCATCTTGGCTGTGATTAATGTAAAGCGTTTTGCGTCTTTTTTAAGTTTCCACGTCTTTTCTCATGTGGATTTATCAGTCATGAAGGACCGTCTGAGGAAGTGATGGAGAATACCAATTTTACCATGACCTTTTATTGTGAGGGGTGGAAGGAGAAGCTGGCTGAACCAACTGATCAACATACTACTCCTCCCAACAAGATGCTGGTTGGCAAGGTAAAACTGCATAATGTAAAGTATTGATTAGAAATACGTAGGCTTATACTACAAAATCTTGTAACTTCAAACTTATTTTGAATGTGCCTATCAACTGTGTAAATTTTTCCGAATTTCATTCTTGTGATATTTTCTAGCTTTGATAGGCCTACTCTGATTAGGTTTCTCACAGATATTATTTGTAACCTCATTGACATAATATAGTATATATATAGGTATATACGTATATATATATATATGTATATGTTTTGTCTTAAGCTTTCGTGATCCATGGTTAATGTTTTAAGTATCTTTACAGTAAATATCACGCACAGTATTATAGAAAATAACTTTTAATCCTCCATTTTCAAGGGAAGGGTAAAAAAAGGGTTTTACCCATTCCTTGAAAATGGAAACCTAGTTTTCCGAAACGTCGGGATTAAAAGTTATTTTCTATAATACTGTTCGTGATATTTACTGTAAAGATACTTAAAACATATATATATATATATACACACATTAGGGATGTCATAGGGTACCCGGGTTACCCGAATCCAGAAATTACCCGAATCCGAAAAACGGATTCGGGTAATTTCTGGATCCGTTTTTCGGATTCGAATCTTTATCGGTTAGTTATTTTACTGAAAGTGAAAGGTTTTTAACCGCTGCGCCATGCGTAGTAAGGAGCGATTAGAATGCCGCAGACCACCCACCATGCAGCTAACTGAGTGCAGACTGCCGGCTGCCCGGCCGGCGACCCCCCTCCCCCACCCACCCGCCGCTATTGAGGAAGGCTGGGCTGCCGAGCCAGACGCGTCATTGTTCAAGCAACTTCCAAGTTGCGATGACGTCACGAAAGAGGGCGTGACGGAATGGGTGGCCGCCGACCACTAGGTTTTGTCTCACAACAGTAGAAGATAAGCTTATCGCTGCCGGGTATCTTCTTGTAGACGCTTCCAAACGACCTTAAACCGCTCGCGGGGGGGGGGGGGTACGACGATAAAATGACGTAATTTAGGCTTTCAGGATTCGGGTAACCCGATTCCTGGAAGGTCAGGAACCGGATCCTAATTTTACTACCCTATGACATCCCTAACACATATTGTTTAACCTTGGCTTTATAGTAGGCGACTATGACGCCATAGTCATAGTCGCCTACTATAAAGCCAAGGTTAAACATTATATATCCCAACTCTAGGGTTAGAGAGATGGTTTGTATTCTCCAGTTAATTTTGTATGTAGTCTAAAAAGGCAGTGCATTCAGCTGCTCTACACACATTAACAATGTACAAAACAGACCAAGCACTTAGACAGTTTTAAATTTGTGGCTGCATAGCTCAATTGGTAAGAGCATAGCCCGGACAGCTAAGGTCCCGGGTTCAAACCCCGGTGTAGTCACTTTATTAATTTCTGTCTAAAGTACTAATAGTAATATATATATTAGGGGTGTGCGAGTACTCGAAATGTCGAGTTTTTCGAGTTTGTTTTTATACTCGACATCGAGTCGAGTTTGGTTTTAGGCTTGAAATTTTCGAATCAAGTTTTAAACACATGAAATCCTATGAAAACTGAAAAGAACCATCAACACAGTAGGGCTAGGCTTACGTACAAAGACCTGGGCCTAGGCTTATAACAACCTAGGCTTATTACGTGTGTACTGTGACGGCACAAAGTAGGCCTTGGCCCTAGAGACTGCGTGCTTTCAAAATTATTACAATAAACAACAAAGGAGGGATGCGGGAATCGGGAATAGCCTTGGCCTACATGGCGTAATATCGATATTACCAATAAAAAATTCAAGCCCGTTCCAACATAGATAAAATATAAAATCTCAAATGTGGTAAATGTATTTCAAAACAATACAATCTCATGCCACTCGCTGCCTTGTCCTGTTTGTGTTGTCTTTGTTTTTGCCTCCCGCTATCGGCTAAATTTGCTCCCAAACACAAATATCGAGTAAGACACCTTGTGACCTATCTCTGTTGCCCAAGGAGGAAATACGAATTACATGTTCCAGTCCATTTTCAACCAATTATTGATAGGTACTTCGATTATCGATAATGACGTTTGATTATCGATTCGACGATTATCGAGATTTTATCCAATATGGATTATCGATCGATAATATTGATTATCGTGTGCATACCTAGTACAAAGGGAGCAAATATTTACACTAAGTTAAGTATATAAAAGAGCAAAAACAGTAGGCCTACACAGTAATACTGGGTCTACTAATATATAAGATTGCCAACAGGTATGTGCTTGTACGACGGTGACTTTTGAGCCGTCCTAGCAACAAGGCACATAATTGGATGAGCGAAGCGAGCGAAGCGAAGATTCCATTTCACTACACTGGAGAAAAAAATCCGGAATGTTTTTTTTTTTTGTATTTTTGTGTGTTTGTCCGCACGATTCCGGCTAAACCGATACTCCAATTGCGATGAAATTTTATGGAGGCCTTCGAAATCTCTGAACTTAGAACTGCCACGTTTTTGAGCGCAATCGAAAAATTATTTCTCATTAAAATCGCAATTTTACGATTTTTTTCTATTTTTAAAAAATTTCTTCTACTTATAACACCTACATGCTTTATCCGATTGTTATGATTTTTTCACAGAACCATAATTTTATGAATTAAGATATTCGTGTGAAATTTTGAGTGCAATCGAATAATTATTTCTTATGAAAATCGCAACTTTACGATTTTTTTCTTTTTTAAATTTCGATAAATTAAAAGAATTAATAATTAAAGTTTATTTTTTATTTAATTTAAACTAATTTTTAAAAAAATCTTCAACTTAGTAATGATTTTTTCACAGAACAACAGAAAATCTGCATAACACATGGCAGCTCAAAACACCAATTACGCTCATCCAACAACGCGTTGGGACTTAAGCGTTTTCCTAGTAAATTTTGAATTGTTCTGAATCGGCCTTGTTGATTTTGGCATTCATCCCCGGGTGTTTGCACTTTCCATACCACTATTAAAAAATATTGATCTTTGGTTGGTTATCGCTTACTCGTCGATTGCCTTGGGGCCTACAGGGTTGGCTTGGTCGCTTTAGTTTACTGTCCCCTACTGAAAATCAGTTATGTGACTGAGTGGGTAGACTCTAGATAGGTATTTATTTTTTTTATTTTAAAGAGCGGATATACAATATAATAAAATGCATATACAGTATAATAATAACAAAAGAGAGTGGCTTTATAATAAAATGCACATGGTATAATAGTACTAACATGATTATGAAAGAGAGCAGTTATACAATAAAATGCACATAGGCCCTCCCTACAGTGTAAAAGTGATGGTGTCTGCTGAATTTATTGATAAATAGAGACATAAATAGATTCAGATTCAGATTTTTATTAACCAACTAGACAGGTACATGGCACACATACGCACACATACATACGGTATGTACAAAACACAGAACAAACACAAGACGTTTTGACACGAGTTCACTCAAGAGGGAAAGAAAGATGGCCACTGACTGCAATAGTCAAAATGGTGGCTAAAAATAAACTAGGTCAGAAAATATGTGCAAATTTATAACAGGTAGGGGAAGAGTCTAGCAGATGTTTAGGTTAGGTGGCAGTCTGGATTTGGTAATCCACTTAGGTATCACTAAATTGGAAGTTATGGTTAGCCATAATGGATTGTTATATTCACTTGTCATATCATATGTTTAGTGCTACCCCAAGTACATTAATCTGGTCCAACCATAGTTGGAACTGTTATTTAGATTGTAACAGAAGAGACAGGAGCCACCTGGAGCCCTTTTATAGCACACAGGAGGTAACAAGCTGAAAACTCTCAGACTCAAATAGAACCACAAGAAAATATCAAAACATTTTTTTCTGTTTGATGATTTCTTCAATGATTTTTGTAGTTTCAAACTTGTAAATCTGATTATTAATTTGAAATTTAACCAGATAAATTGTAAGAATTTTGAGAGATTATTAGATTAATAATCATAATCAATAATCATTGTTATTATTTTAAATAATTTTTGGCATTTATTGACTATTTACACTTTTTTCTCATTAGGTGAGTGGCACAAATCCCGGCTATGTAGCAACGTGTGTAGCTCTGGTTATGTCGGCTATTACAGTGCTAGAGGAAAGCAGCAAAATGCCCGGGAAAGGCGGAGTTTTTCCACCTGGAGCAGCATTTGCAAAAACTTCACTTCTCAAGGAACTGAATAAACGTGGGATGAAATTTGAGGTTGTTTCTACAAATGATATTAAGTAAGTTGTAATTTAGTGTTGACCTGCAATGTAATGTGTACGTCATTTACTAACTATTGCCTTTTCTTGTATTATATACTATTAGTATTAGCAATTAATTAGAAAACAGCACTTATGTAAATGTGAGTAAATCTATAATGAATGTTTTCTTATTTTGTATCTTGAGGCCACTCCAGCTATGTTATGTCTGACTGGTAAAAAAGAGGCACGGGAATTAGGTCTACATTCATAGTTTCTTCAGCTTCTGGTTTTCACAGAACTATTTAATGTGACAAAGTACAGCCTATTATTATTTTCATACATAAAATGGTTAAATGGGTCCATTATATTTTTAGTAACCAAGCTTGTAAAATAGTGTGTTGGTCTGACTGCCATTACACCCAGTGATATGTCAATTGATACTCTCTACCTAAAGTAAAGCTAGCATGTGTATACAAGAAGTGCTTTGTATACATTTTACACATTCTATCATACTTCTATAGCTGTTTATTTATGGGAGTAGGCCTATATGCCATAAAAGAAAAACATGTTTATTTTACAAAGCGCTCTTGGCATTTGCTTTATATCCAAGGACCTTCCGGGTGTTTTTGGATATGCAATAATTGGCTTGTGGATTGTGATAAACAACTAAACATGGGGTGTTTTAACCCTCAAATTTTGATGCAAAAGGTCGGTATACTATTGGTTGGCTCTCAACTCAACCAAAAAGCATTTGTGAACCATAGACCTCAGCACTGCAATAATACCGGTACATAAAATTAGAATACATTAACCCAGAGGTCGTGTTCATTGGGCTTCATTGGGAAGTGACATGTATACATTTTGATTTTGGAAGAAATTTGTTAAATGTTAAATAATTACAAAGCTTAAATGAATATTTCAAAGTGTGGAAACAAATTCTTACACATGTTACCAATTGACCAATTAAGTAGGTAACAAAAATCAACCAAGTGCTTAGTGAATTATCAGTTTATCTTTATGACTAGATAGCAGATCTATCCTAATTAATAGATACAAGTAAAAACTGTAATTTAATTTGACTCCATTGCCATACTACAAATGCATTTATTAGTCCTAACATTGTACTCTATAACCAGGGTCCACTAGATACCTAACAGCTGCTGTCAGGTGGGTCTTCGCTTGTACTTCCACAATGTATAAGCGCCATCTTAGTTCCCTAAGTCAAGGCCTACTTGATAATGTGTCTACTAAGTGCGCGAACACATTATCCAATGGGCCTTACAGAGAATTTGTAAACAAATAGCAGACTGCAGCTGACGTCAATTTCAGAAGTCGGTTGTACATTTGAATGCAATAAATACATAAATAGGCTACCACTTATAAAATCTTTGATTCTTATATTGGCAGGTAACATTATGATGTAAATAATTTTCATATCTTTCAACTTCATATGTCAATTTTTATTTGCATAATGGATATTAGGGGTAGGCATAAGGCCTATTAGCATTGATGTGGTTGGTAAGATAAAGATGAGTCCAAGCTATACTTGGGAGATCCGTGGTTCGATTCCCGGTTGGGGCAGACTTTTTTAATTTCTGAATTGTAGTCAATAATAAATAATACTTGCACGGTTGCACCATATATAAACCAAAACCTCATGAGGCAAACTTGAACTTGAATCTGATCTAAGGGCCTAAGCCTAAGAACGCGGGTCACCTTCAGACCTAAGCTCTACGACGACTTTTACAAGAAGGCTTTATTGGGTAAGGTCTAGCTAGGCCTTGGTCCATGAAAAATCCCACATAAAGATGAGGGCCTAGCCTAGGATTATGCACATACAATCTTTTATCGTGGAGTTGTAACTACATTCTAAACACAAAGGTAATATCAATGGTAATATTGATAATAATCTACAATGCCCAATCTTTGCTGTCCATGATCTGTCAAAACAAAACAAAAACATAGCACATTCTGCTACGGATAATATTACAGAGCGTGTTCGGAGCGCTCCAGATTATTTTTAAAACACACGCAGGGATATAAGATGGCGGTTTGTTTACATCAGGTGAGAAGACCCAACTTACAGCAGCTTAGCATAAGTATCTAGTGGACCCTGTCTATAACTAGTTACTCTTTTGTCTTTTGTAATCAACATTAGGTATTCTACTAATGTGTATGTACTACTATAGGAAAATAACAAATTATTTTAACATAGTATAAGTATTGTATTATCAGTTGTTACAATACCTATATACTAGTGATGACATTGGATACCCTGATACCGGTTCCAACTTTTCAAACCAGTTCCATTTTTTTAGATTTGCCTGTACAACGATGGTTATATGCACAAATTGTTAATTCTACACGCTGTTATTTGTGTGCTCTATTTTTGCTGAAAAATTTATTAAATTTAATGAAGTTTACACAATATATTTTTATAAATACAAACTCAGTACTCTACTAAAAACAAAATACACTACAAATAATACAAAATACACCACAAAACAAAAACATCTTCATTACTTTGTCTCTCATATTGGGAAATATAAAGGCTAACTCCAAAAGCATGATACGCAAGTTTACAATATTACATTGTTAATTAACTTGAATAAAGAGAAATGAATAAGAACATTAATTTCCAAATTTCAAATATTGTAACATTTAACAACCAACTGATTGAAAATTATGGTAGGTCAGTTGATGTGATAAAGTCATTTACACTGTAGTAAGCTTTTTGTAATAAAAATTTTGTCAGCTCATTTTTAAATTTAATGTATTGAGGTATATCTTTGATTTCTTTTGGAACAAGGTTGTAGAGAATTTTATTTATATAATCAGAGTTTTTCTGGCCAAGGTTTGTAAACATTGGCTAAGAGGGAGATCATTTTTTTGCCTTGTTTTGTGAGTATGTACATTCGCATTAACTGCAAGGATTTGGATGTTTTTCTTAATGCTTAAGACTGATTTAAGAATGTAAAGACATGAACTGAAAGAATGTTCAGAGCAATAAAGTAAGGTTACAATGCTCCTTTTGCCCAAGGGAATATAATGCTCTAATTGCTCGTTTTGTACAATAAAAACTTTATCAATGTGAGTTGACATTCCCAAAATTCTATCCCATATCTTAGATGTGATTAAAATAGAGAAAGTAGCATACTTTAGCAGTTGATACATTGCTTATATGTTTGATGCTTTTAATTGCAAAACAAGCAGAGCTGAGTTTTTTATCAGTATCTTAATGTGAGCATCCCATGTTAATTTTTTTATCTATTGTTAGACCTAGAAAGTTTGTTTGTTCAACTGATTTACAACTGATTTGTCTTTTGAATTTGCTAGGCAATGTATGAAGTTTAGGATTTCTTTTTTGAATTGAAGGGGAACTGGATAAAGTTAGTTTTTAGAGAATTAAGCAATAGTTTGTTCATTGAAAAACCATTCAATAGACTCAGTAAGTCTTTTTTCTCCCTTTTCTTTGAGTAAAACTGTATTCGCAGCCGTTACGCTAGTAGTAAAGTCACACAAACAACTCGGCATCATCAATATTGTCAGGTGGGGTCTTTAATAGAGATAATGAAGAATAGGGGCCCAAGGATCGATCCTTGTGGAACTCCACAAATAACCTTTTCAAATTCTGATTTAATGTTTGTAAATTTGTTGTTTTTAAGATCAGTCAGTATACGCATTGTAGTCGGTCGGTCAGGTAAGAGTTAAGAGTTTCAATGCATTCCCACGTATACCATAGTACTCTAACTTGTCCCAGCAGTATTTTGTGATCAACACAATCAAACGCTTTTGTTAGATCACAAAATATGCCCAATGTTGGTATTTTTTGGAGTCGACTGCTTCAACAATAGTTTTTAGAAATCTACTAATTGTGTCACTTGTTGATTTGCCTCGTCTAAAGCCCTTTTGTCTCTCTGTTATGATATTATTTTCATCGAAGAATGCGATCATTCGATTGAATATCAAGTTTCTAATATTTTGAGGCAGCTGGAAGGATGGATATAGGTCTATAGTTACTTGCAATGAGTTTACTTCCTTTTTTAAATATTGGTATAATTTTGGATATTTTTTAAAGCCTTGGGAAAGACACCATCTTCAAAGCAAGTATTGAAAATGTCGGGTAAAGGTTCAGCTAGTTCATTTATACATTTTTTTTTAACTATAATCGACAAAATCATCAAAACCTGCAGAGTTTCTTTGGGTTTAATTTAAGATAGCAGATCTATCCTAATTAATAGATACAAGTAAAAACTGTAATTTAATTTGACTTCGTTGCCATACTACAAATGCATTTATTAGTCCTAACATTGTACTCTATAACACTAGTTACTCTTTTGTCTTTTGTAATCAACATTAGGTATTCTACTAATGTGTATGTACTACTATAGGAAAATAACAAATTATTTTAACATAGTATAAGTATTGTATTATCAGTTGTTACAATACCTATATACTAGTGATGACATTGGATACCCTGATACCGGTTCCAACTTTTCAAACCAGTTCCATTTTTTTAGATTTGCCTGTACAACGATGGTTATATGCACAAATTGTTAATTCTACACGCTGTTATTTGTGTGCTCTATTTTTGCGTATTCCCTGCATTGCTTTTCATGCCACTCGACGGGTCCTGCCGCTTGAGGCTGCCTTACGAGTACCTACTATGACACTTAACAGCCGGCAATCGTACGTAGGGCCACTAACAAAGTGCAAGCACCGAGGCCAGCTCACTCCCGGCTATAGTCGCTTCCATAATATACTTCGTAACAGTGAAATGATTATAGATTGTTTGATTGAGCAAAAGTAGACTTTAAAAAACTGGTTCCGAACCAGTGATGGAGTGGAGTGGAGGAACCGGTTTGAACTTTTTGGATCTGATGTCATGGCTACTAACTTCTAAGTACTAAGAAATAAGTAAACATTGACTAACAAATTGTGTTAGTGTAAAAATAGATACATATACATATTAGTTATTATATATTCTATCTAATTCTAAGTAAGAAAGGCTCAGTGCTTCCTTAAAAAATGCATACTGTACTGTAGTTGGTAACTTGGTATTGCTTGGTACTGCTGAAGTAAACTACAGCAGCCAATAATCTTCTAAAATGCCCACATATTTTACTTACTAGTCCTTCATTCATTTTCTGGGTTTTTTCTCATACCTTTTTCTCATAATTAAATAATTGCATCAAAAATAATTAGGGACCCTTGATTTTCGCAAGCACTTTATTCGCGAATTTTCGCAATTTTGTTGATAAATGAAATTTGACAACAGATGTCGACCTTTGATGACCTTGGCATTCAAATGGCGTCCGCGAGTTTTCGCGATTTTCGGCGTTTTATGCGATTTTATTCATTTTATTACAAATTCACGAATTTTTCCGCGATTTCACAACTTTTTGCGATGTTTTTCCGATTTTTAGTGTTCAAATCACAAAAAGTGCAGAATTATTTGAAAATCCCGCTAGATTTCGAGTTTCGATCATATTCAAGATGGCTGACTGTGAAATCGATTATTTCGCCAAAAGTTCGACTAATCGATTTTTCGGTCGATAGTCGACCATACCAGCAGATTGTGATGCTTTGTGGCCTAAGTTGCAGCTTCTTGTATTCTGTGATCGCAAACTGCCGATAAAATGACGAAAATAATCCCGCGCGAGTGTAAATAAAGATAAAGACATGTTATTTGTTTGATTTCAATAGACCTACACCTTGTTTCTTGCATCAGATGTGTTTCCAGGACAACAAAAGAGTTGACAGGCTGTCTGGGCCTAGCCTACCTAACCTCAAATTTGCGATGTCTGAGGCACTGAGTTAAAGCTGTTTAATGTTATGTCTACAATAAGAAAATCGTTGATTTGTCAAAATTTTGAGAATAAGTGCCCAAAACATACCCCGAATCCAATTCAAATGACACTGAACCCTAGGCCTAGCCTAGGCCTACAAGTATGGAGCAGGTTTAGGGCCTAAGCCTAGGCCATCTTCAGGAAACAACACAGCATTGGACCTTTTGGATAGGCCTACTACGGTTGTATCTAGGCCTAGTCGAGTTATGTCTGCAAAAAAATGCACAGAAGAAATTTAACACCGAGATAATTTTAAAGAACCTTGGCCTTGACCCCAACCAACCTACACATCTCAACCCCTTAGCCTAGGCCTAAGCCTAGGCCTATGTACACTTCATTTTTGTATGACATTCATTGGTATGTAGTAGCTAGTTCATTTCCTAGGCCTATACCTACCACGATATCGGGCTCTAGTCTCGATTTTTTTAAATGGGAACAGTAGCCTAGGCCAAGTAAAGCAGTTCTTTTAGGCCTAGACCCTAGCTATTTTGGCATAGGCCTAGGTCTAGATTAGTGTCGTCCATTATGGTCAGTTCACATAAAGTCGTAAGGTTTAGTCGTAGTCGTATGGTTTAGTCCTAGTCGTAAGGTTTAGTAGTTGTCATGGTTTGTTGTTTGTTATTTGCTTTGTTGCAAGTGATGTTTCGATCTCTGATTCGCTAGTCGTAAGAATTTGTTGTTTAGTCATAAGAAAGATGAACATTTTCAGCTTTGTTATGACAACGACTACGACTAAACCATAAAACTAAACCTTGTGACCGTGTGTGAACAATAACATGTGTTTCATATGTTTCATCTGCTTCTTACGACTAGGACTAGGACTACGACTTTATGTGAACTGACCATTACAGTCTTGTTATATATAAATGATAACATTACAATATGCATGAATGACACACAGTGACATGCAAATTAACTAATTTATTCACCGCTTTTATTTACCGCTTTTTGTCGAGTTTTGATTTTAACACCGACTTTTTGCACCGCTTTTTAATATTTTTTGTACCGCTTTGTGGCGGTTTTATTTACCATAAATTAGGGTCCCTAAAAATAATACCAAGATACTATAAGTCTATAATTCTAATAATTTTGTAACAAACCTAAAATAGTTGCTGAAAAGTGCACTCATAGAAAACTACGTACATTTACTACTTATTGCAAGTGATGATTTCCCACTTAAGAAGATAAGTAGCCTATTTGAAGTTGACAACATTAAGAGGGAATAGGTCGCATATAGCAGTTGGCACATAGGTAGCTATTTGCTCGGCCAGGAAGAATCCGACAGATATATGACACTTTACATAGTTGTAAATAAAACAAAAACATACATGTACAGCCCTACAGTAATAGATTTTTAATATTTTAATTAATTTAATCGGCCAGTATCAATTCACATACCGTATGTGGTCAATTTTGGACTTCAACACAACCCAAAATCCTGAAAATCACTTAAATTTTTGTAAATTATTAAACAATAGTTTTTGGAAAAGTGTTACTTTGGAGCTCTTTAAGGCTATAATATATCTACTTCGGTGACAATTACCCAAAATTTCCTACATCTGTGGTGTCAGTCGGCCGAGCGAACAGGAATTTGCTTTAAAGTTTAAATGCATGTCCTAATCCTCTTTTCAAGTTCCAGAGTAAGATTACAATTTGAAAATTATTGTTACATATCACATTGCAGTATGTGTTACCTACTTATGTGTGTACCATTGTGGGTTCAAATAAAAATAGTTGGCTAATTTCAGCATCATAGTATTTTTTGCAATGAATAATAATATGAAATATGCTTAAGAGAAGATTGGATGGGTGCTCACAACAAAATAAAATGCTCTTGTTTAATAATGACAATGTTAATTAATAATCATAATGTGTCAATGTAATTGATAAATTTTGAATTTAAATCTTAAATTTTCATTTATACACTGGTTTACTTGCTTGGTTGTAGGCCTAATGCTATTTTAAAACTATTATGTAGGCCCGACTGTTCTAATTTTTACTGCTTTTTATACCTCTTATATATTATATACTCCTTATGTGGTGTCTGGTTTAATTCCCTAGCAAAGTTTACAGATTTCCTTCAAGTGATATTTTTGCCTGCCATTCAAAGTTGGGACATTAATTGTACTTAATAATGAAGCAAAGCAGACTGGAATCCCACATAAAGCATATCCCGTACCGCAAGGCATAAGTTTTATAAACTCCAAATGATTATGTACTGTTTCTATTAATTTCAAATATTTTTCATAACTTATTTTTTATTGCTCTTGGAATTATATTCCACGACTTGCTATTTTTGTTGCTGGTGGTGGTGGAGTTTAACCTCCTTAAAGAATTGATCAACCTTGGTCAACTGTTCCCTTTATTTTAGGCTCCATCTGAAATCAAGCCTTTGACTACATTAGAAAAAACATCAGTTGTGCTTATTTTTATCTGGGATCCATGATCTGCTGATTGGAGCAGATGGTCTAAAAGAAATGAGTTGAACATTATTGAAGATGGCTGATACAATGTCAACAAGAGAATATACAATCACACTGAACGTGACGTAAAAATACATTTATTTGTTAAAACCTAAGGAAGTGTAGAATTCAACAGTATGTGGATAACGGATGTGCAATTTGAAATTAGAGTTTGAACTCAAACCTAAAAGATGTTCAAACCAAGTTCAAAAATGTATAAATTAAGAAATTATATTTGTAGTGGTTTGCAGATAGTAGGTACCCAAAATTTTGGGTTGGGTAGAATATTTAGCCCCAGCTAAGTTAATAGTCATAAAAGGGTTCTCAATTTCCGGGTAGAAATAGTTTTAAAAAATTGTTTGTAGAGGGACCGGTCCAGAAATTATATACTTGGTAGAGGTGCCAGTCTAGACTTATCATTCACTACTTGCCTACTGTAACTGTTCGATATCCCTTTAACCTGAGAGTAGAAACACGTGGCATGTTGTCCGACTTTTTTATAATGGCTGACATTTTACATTACTCATGTGCGAGTCCTTTATCTTCATCTACCTTCCTAAAATATCTTGTGAAGTGAACCTGTGGTACATTATTGAAAATACTGTAAAAATTCACCAAAAACATTGACCTATTCAAATTCCCAGTCATTTAGACCGCTGTGCGACAACTAATGTCCTAGCGCATTGGAATATATTCAAAAATTAATTTTTTTAAATTAACTATTTTTAATTTAGCTACTAAATGCAATGTAGTACTAACTTTACTTGCAAGTTTATTTAAAGAAATATTTCAACTTCATGGTGTTTTATAACATATTTTTTATTTGTATGTATGTATTCTATATGTATAATTCTGTTTTATAGCAGTAAATAGAGAAGGTATCAGTCAGTATCAGATTTACTAATTCTATGAAATAAACTTTAACAAATCACATAGTCAATTTACTAAATTATGTTATCATATTCAAAAGTCAACATAGTAGTTTTGCCAATAAAAGTTAATGAGGTCAAAAAGACTGCACCGTCCGCACGTGACTACTAACGTAATAGACAGATATGTATGAATATTTTGGTTTACTTATTATATATTCAGAAAACACAACATTTTACAAATATTATAAAATTTAAATTTTTATCGTGGGAAACCTGTAATAGGGTGCAATTAGCCCCTCTTCAGGTGAACTAGGTATGTGCGGATAGGACAATTGTGAAGGGATGTCCGAGGGCTGTTTAAGAGGACTCAATCCCTTGCATTTGCCTTAACGACTGAGGAAAACCTCGGAAAAAACCTTCAGTCAGGATTGCCGGTCTCGACGGGATTCGAACCCTGGACCTCCCGAATCAGAGTCGAGCGCTTAGCGCCCGAGCCAACACTGTCGGTATATATTATATAGGTATGAAAGTTAAATGCATTAATTCTCACTGTAATAAAGATTTAGGTATTTCAATTTAGAAATGTAATCTAAGATAAATCTTCCTTTTCATATGCCCCCAATCGGCTTACTCTGCCATCATGTGTTGTCGTGTTATCCAATAGACAGGATTCCTTTTGTACATTTGTCATGGCATCTGGTATCATGTCCTTTCACAACTGAAAAGATGTTGTTGATTCTGTTTTTTTTTAACCGCACAAGCTGCAAAGTCTTGAATCTGCCATTCCTACTTTGTGTAAATGTTGACCCAACAGGTCATGCCCTGTGTCAAGTCAAGTGGGCAGATGAGACCTTTCTGTTCTTATATCTGGGTGGTTTTGTCTGTCTTGATACTAGACTTTGCCATGGCTTGTCGTTTGCATCCTCCTCCCACTTCGTTTGCACCAATTTCTTAGCAGCAGATGTTAGATGGGACTTAACTGCCTTTTAAGACAGTGCCTTCTCAGTTTGTGGCATCTTGCTGGCCCTTTTTGCCTAGAAGTCTGCCTTCTTAAGTTCTCATTACCATGTAGATTACAGTGTAATAATAATTACATAATAATTACTATCCTATCCCATGTCAGTGCTTTCAGCTTGGGTAGCAAATCATCAAAAATTACATCGAAAGGACATACCGGTGGTTCATAGAATATCCAGATGATGCTTCCCTTATTTATTCTGTAATTTGTTATGATTTTATTAATTAGTATTTTTATTTTGTGTAACACAGCATTTCTTATTTCAATTTGGACCTATCTTTATTGGTTTAGATAGAGCCTATCGGCTAGGTTAGTGTTTGTGGTTGGGGAAAGGCGAGAGGAGACTTAACAGCTTACCTTTAAGGTTGTAGGTAGCTGCTCGAGAGGAGGTGCACATATATTAACAATTAACACAAATGTCGAACGTGTCGGCCTACGCGGCCTTGGTCACCGACCGTTTGAGAAGAACTAATATTTAAATTACAGTTATATTACAAGGCGCTGTTGGGGTGAGTAGGTGGCGGTGTGCAGGTGGGAGGGGTTAGTGAGGGAGGCGTGGGCAGCCTATCCTCAGACATTTGTGTTACCTAATTGTTAATTGTAAATATATGTGCACCTCATCTCGAGCAGCTACCTACAAACCTTTAAGGTAAGCTGTTGGTCTCCTCTCGCCTTTCCCCAACCACAAACACTGGACCTATCTTTAAAACTGTAAGCTGTTTCGCAATACGTATTAATACAACATAATTAAGCGAGCGTTTCCATTTGACTCTGCCGGAAAAATTAGTCACTGTTTTTTTTTTTTTTTTTGTTTGTATGTCTCGCCATAACGTTCGAACGGAAGCTCGGATCGAGTTGAAATTTTGACCATCCGCAAGCTTCGTTCTCGATTGAATGCCATTAGTTTTGTGGCAAAATCATTCAAAAAGTTAAAAAGTTACATTAAAGTTAATCGAAAGTTTTTTTTTCAAACTAAACGGCGACAAAATCTGAGATAGCCAAATCATTTAGAATGTCCGTCCGGTCACGAATATGTTAATTTTATTTTGATCCGATAAGTAGTGTAGATGGAAATTACATTATAACAAAAGTAACGTTGCCATGGCAACGAAAAGACGCGCAAAGTTTCTAATGCACTGCCACCTAGAAGTAATCAAAATACTTTCGAGGAAGCAGTCTATTATTTGTCAACAAAGAGTTTAAATAGTTTTCTCAAGGAGTCAAGGTCCTCTAGATGGCGGTGGATTTTATGCACAAAGTAAAGGTTCACCCAAATACCTTGGCAATAATAAATAATATTGGAAACATGGCCCTGTGGACAGCGAACGTCGCAAATTTTAAAATTTAAAAAAATGTGCAATGTGTGTCTAGCTATAGCACGTGCTCGCTTATCAACGCGTCCAACTGAGCGTTTCCTAGTTCATAATTAAGCGAGCGTTTCCATTTGACACTGCCGGAAAAAATTGTCACTTTTTTTCTCTCTCTCTCTCTCTTTTTTTTTTTTTTTTGTATGTCTCGCCATAACGTTCGAACGGAGGCTCGGATCGATTTGAAATTTTAACCATCCGCAAGCTTTGTTCTCGATTGAATGCCACTAGTTTTGTGGCAAAATCGTTCAGAAAGTTAAAAAGTTACATTAAAGTTAATCGAAAGTTTTTTTTTCAAACTAAACGGCGACAAAATCTGAGGTGGCCAAATCATTTAGAATGTCCGTCCGGTCACGAATATGTTAATTTTATTTTGATCCGATAAGTAGTGTAAATGGAAATTACATTATAACAAAAGTAACGTTGCCATGGCAACGAAAAGACGCGCGAAGTTTCTAATGCACTGCCACCTAGAAGTAATCAAAATACTTTCGAGGAAGCAGTCTATTATTTGTCACCAAAGAGTTTAAATAGTTTTCCTAAGGAGTCAAGGTCCTCTAGATGGCGGTGGATTTTATCCACAAAGCAAAGGTTTACACACGGGTTTACCCAAATACCTTGGCAATAGTAAATAATATTGGAAACATGGCCCTGTGGACAGCGAACGTCGCAAATTTAAAAATTTAAAAATATGTGCAATGTGGGTCTAGCTATAGCACGTGCTCGCTTATCAACGCGTCCAACTGAGCGTTTCCTAGTAATTACAAGACGAACAAGGGGTACCTCTCAAATGGGGAAAACTTAGTATTATA